>VSWD01000006.1:24838047-25418047 GCA_033119305.1 Pinctada imbricata
AACGTTTACTTTAATCAAAAATGGACACCGTAGAATAATGCACTCCTTTGTGACCAGGGAGCAGCGAGTTGCCGATTTTATGGGTCATTCTTTATCAGAATGTCGCAGGGCGCGTGGCCTTCCCAATCACTGGATCAATAAAGCATTTTAAACACTCAATGACCACACGAGTTGACCTATTATCTTCGTAGAAAAGAAAGTGAAACAGTTGAAAAATGGATACCGACACGGAACGTTTTTAATTCAGACTTTTTAAAACTACAAACTGAGAAAATATTTCTGGTCATTTGGACCGACAATTACAACATTTTCATCGGTCCGAGCAGATTTTTACCGGTCATGTCCGTCGGACCGACGAGGTTTCGGTTTCACTGGACATCCTAGCTCGCCGTTTATTCGTCACACCTCAATCTTCGATATAACAGTTGATTGATGTCTTTGAACCATCCACTACATAAGTTGATGTTGCAAACTTTTAAATACACTTTGTTAAATACATCAAGTCTATTAAAAGTTACAAGCCTAACCTTAACCTACCAGGAATGTTAGCATGATAACGATCAATAGAAAATGGAAGAAACCATAATAAAAACAACAGATTAAAAGGAGGAAGGAAGGAATTACACATTATTTGTACAATGTTTTAAGGCCATATCAAATTAACTATATGCCCTCCGGATTTCCCGCACCAGATTTTTCAAAATTCTAAAAATTATATTTTAGAAATGATTTGTTCGCAAGCACCACTAAATTTCTGCCTAATTTTTTAGGTTCGATTTTGATTCCTGCAGAGTTTTAAAAGCTTCAAGAGAACTCAGATTGTGCAAATTTCCAAGAAAATGATACATATTGTGTGTGAAAAATTTTATAGAAAGAAAATTTGTTGTCCCATACATGACACTAAAGGTCGAGAAGGGGGGGGGGTGTTCGAAAATCTTTTTCGCACTGCTATGTGCCAGGCCTCCTAGTCACCAGATTTCTATGGGAATTCCTTTTTGAGCACGAAAAACATCGGGAATGTATTACTGGGATAACCCCCCATTACATGTATTTAAAAAAAAGCATTATTTCACTCGCGTGCACCGTAAAATATTCAATACTTTAAAAAATATATAATTATATTTTCGCTCGCTCTCATCCTTTTTTAATAAGAAAATCTAAAGAACATTTAATTTATTTGGTATGGCCTGACAAAGTAAAAATTAAAAGAAAAATAATTCTTACATTGTTCTAGAATCTGGCAATCCAAGTGAGTCTTATTGTTGCCGAAAAAGATCAGGTTCTGTCACGTTAAATTGTCTAGGACATTTCGAAATATAAGTTTCAGTTTCGAATTTCATTCTCTGAAAATTCTCGAGTTGCCGATTTTATGGGTCATTCTTTATCAGAATGTCGCAGGGCGCATGGCTTTCCCAATCACTGGATCAATAAAGCATTTTAAACACTCAATGACCACACGAGTTGACCTATTATCTTCGTAGAAAAGAAAGTGAAACAGTTGAAAAATGGATACCGACACGGAACGTTTTTAATTCAGACCTTTTAAAACTACAAATTGAGAAAATATTTCTGGTCATTTGGACCGACAATTACAACATTTTCATCGGTCCGAGCAGATTTTTACCGGTCATGTCCGTCGGACCGACGAGGTTTCGGTTTCACTGATAAAGTCCCAAAAATGTTGGCCTCTCGGTTTTTAAACACGCCGTTTACGCTTTTCTTTCCCTCTGATTTTTATTAACGAACATGGAACTAGAAATGAATATTTTCGTAAAAGCACAATTTTGTGGATGGGGTTGGGGGGAGCAAAACTGTTACCAGTAAAGCATGACAGGTCAGTCTATATACTAGCAAGTATTGTTCAAGAACAGGCATGTTGCTTGTTGTATGTTTGATCCTTAATTTAGTTTAAACATGCTTTATTTTCCAAAATATGAAAGTGGGTTTCGGCAAAAAATATACCAACATTATAGACACCCTCTCCCTCAGTACGTGAACTTGAACTTTAAAGTGACCTTGACCTTCATTGGATGCCGAGTTTCATCATGCTATACAATTCCTGCAAAATTTAAAAGATGCCTTATGTGTATCAAGTTTATTTGTTCTAGCGAAATACATGAATATGAAAGTATGACCTACAGACAGACGGACGCCGTGCAAAGTGATCTCTTTATGTCGCTCTTACGTTTCAGGCGACATGAAAAGAAAAGGTCGATGAATAATGCTTGACCATTACACAATAATGTTACATTGTTGATTTTTTTCAGCACATAATTTTATAAGCTTCTTTAATTTGATTTTATTTCGATGATTTCACAGGTGTGTAAGGAAAACAAATGAAAATAAACGACTCATGGGATTAATCTTCCTTGTCCAAAGTCGAACGCTGGGTGGAAAGAGGGTTTTCTCGCTCGACTCGGAGTTACTAGTTTTATTTCGTATCTTTTCATCTTTTATTTATTTATTCATTTATTTGTTTATTTATTTATTTTTTGTTTGTGTTTTCGTTTGTTTGTTTTGGTTTTTTTTTTGTTTCAAGCTCCTATTAAACTTATTTCCTGTTTGCTTTCGTAGAGAATATATCCATGTAGACATGAAATTCATAATTTAATAGTGAGAAGTGAGGACAGTTAAAGGTCATGATAAATGAAGGATATATACATGTACTTTCCGATCGCAGAGTAACTTACTTCGGTAACCGACAACACAAGGACGAAATTCAAACTAAATATGCTTGTCACTGACAAATATTATAATTGTTCATACCGACGCTTTAATTTAAAGAAAAACATCCCATGTTATAGATAAAAACAATAAAGAATATATAAATTCTACAGATTTGTGAAGACGGAGATTACACGGGCGTAGCCAGGCGTACATTTGTACGCAAAAACGTCCACATTTTTTTTCGCAAAAAAAAGAAGGGAGAAGAGATAAATAGACCCCGCCATTCCCCCAAAAATGTGGGGTCTACTTAAAGGACGTAATAAATAACAAAAGTGATATCAGTGATACAGCCCAAAAACAATCAATAATGATCGTTTTGAATTTTTTTCTGAATTTTCTCAGGCGTAGAAATTCGCGCTAACAATGTGCGCACGGTCGATTGGGACAGATGTAGGGCTGCTTGCTTATTCTGAAACGTATATGATGACCCCCCTCCTCATAAGCTGGAAGCTGGCGAAGAGTCACCACCTACTGTGAGAAAAGCCGTCGTCTTCTTTCTATTGAAAAGGCATTAAAAATGTCAAAACCAATTTTCTTTTTCTATGTATCTTCCTTCAGAGTATCCACCTACTTTAAAGTTTAAAATTTATCGAGATCCCTGCCCCTTCCCCTACAAAAAAAGTGCATTCGTCAAATGTGTATATATGTTACCACTTTCCGTAAGAATCTAGAATTCAAAGATGAATAATTTGACGCGACGTCATTTGAGAGCAAAGATACAGTTTCATTGCGATTCAGATGCTTCTGATATCTCTCGGATATCTTTTCCCGATTTATTTAACACTGAAATCCAAATATATTCTTTAAAAACATTATATGTATCAACTTTATCCTCTGAATTAATTTGACTTCAACAATACTTTTAGTGTAGAGTTTTAGGTTAAAATATGTTGTTGTAAACATCATTTTACGTCATGACGTCATGGTGAAAGAAAGCGCATTTTGACGTTTCACAATGCCAACTTCGCCGGGTCATGAAACGCTCACCTTTTGTCAGATTTTCATAAAACTTACATTTTTAGAAACTAGAAATGCTGTTTTATATATATGTAAATTTTCTTCAAAAACGGCAAAAGGGCAGATTTTGATGGTTAGTGGCCCTTCTCCTTTCCCTTGCTTGACGGTGATGTTCCTAGATAACCGTCCTATGGTATCTACATTTCACAGCTCATCCGATATGCGTGATGACGGGACTCCTTTGTTTGTTATTTGTTTTACACCACAATTGTACGTTCTTCGAGACCTCTGGGTAATTGGAGAAGTGAGAGGGTTGTGCGCACGTAATCCAGGATAACCACACCATTTGCTACTTGCGTGACAGATGGCCGTCCAAAGTCGGCACCGGTTACCCATTGGTCTCGTCGGTTTATGTGTAGTCTTTTGTGTTAGATGTTTACATGTCGTATGTCTCTTTTCCGTCTCATGCTGTACTCGTCTTTTGTGTTTTTGCAACGGGTGTTTTGGTGTTTTACTGTTGATGCTGCAAAGGGGTCTTGTTGGAGATCTCCTCCCTTCTTTTTACACCACAATTTTACGTTATTTGAGATTTCTGGGTTATCGGAAAAGTGGGAGGGTTGTTTGCACGTAATTCAGGATAACTACAGCGTCTGTTGTTTGCTACCTTTTACAGAGTAACAGCTACATGTATACTTTCCTTTTTGAGTAGGTAAATGTATTGTCTTCTATCGTAAATTTATCTGCTCTAAAATGATGCTAATGAATTTGAAGACGATAAACATTCGAAGCTCATAATCCATTTTCCAGAAAATACTCCTGACAATTTCTAATTGTGACGTCATATTTGATCGCCTTGACTTTATGCGTTGTCATGGTTTCTATTTTGACGTCACAATGAAAATGATACCACATTTTGTGATGTATGGTGTCTCTCCACCTAATGCATCTACTGGAAAATCGGCTATTGTCATGCATTGAAATCATATTGCTAAAACACAAAAGATGAAACACAATACCTTATTATTTCTTTAATGTTATAATACTATCTAGATTTAAATAAAATGAAGCATTAGTATAAACAAGATACCTCTATACGGAGCAGCCCAGGGCTTTTATTGCCCCTTTTAATCGATGCCAACTAAAATATGATTGAAGATACCCTAAATATCTATAATAAACACAATTATGTAACCGACATGTGATGTGAAGATAAGTTATCGAAATAAAATGAGTTAATGTATTCCTATTCCATATTGTAACATAAGACATGTCACATCAGCTTGTTTTTGCTTATACGTGTCTAGTCTCTTCGTTTTATTTATTCTAATCTGTGATTTAAAAAAAGTTTCAATTAATTATATAGGCTAGCTGAAATAATAACTAATGTAAAGGTCTGCATATTCAATAACATCATTTAAGAACAGATACATTTGCAGCATGGACCGGACATGCAAGTTTCTGGTATTTTACCCTCGTCAGTGATCCTCGATATAAACAATATAATATAACCAAAGAGTGTGAATATTGTTATGTTAAAAAATGTACCGAAAGACGTAGCAGTATGGATGGGATATGATGCTACAGGACCCAGGTTTTACAGAAATTTTCGAATGCGTTAAAATACTTTAAATAGTTTTAAATGGATTGAGTGACGTATGCTATAGCTAAGTGTTATTTATAGCTTGAATATTTATATCGAAAATAGATAGGATGAACTTGGAAAACGAGTTTTTCTGGCACATCTTATCAATTTTGGATACAAAAATTGTAGAACAAATTCGAACAAATGATTTGTTGTATGACATACTTTATCCAATAAAACACCACTAAAGACGGTATGGCCGGATTGCAAAGTAAGTTTTTGTCACTAACTGGGTCAGGGTCAATAGGTCAAATAATACAGCATAAATTTTTTGAAAGGTTTTGTCCGAGGCAACCTACATGTATAACATAAAGTTTCTACTGCACACAGTTCCATAGATTTTGCTTAATCCAGGAACCTTAACCAAAATCCTTAACTAGGTCAAAGTCCAAGGTCAAGGTCAATAGGTCAAATGTAACCACATAAATTGAAAGGTCTTGTCATGGGCAAGCTTCATGTATAATATGAAGTTTCTACTGCATATAGTTACTTAGATTTTGCCTCAACCAGAAACTTTAACCAAAATCTTTAACTAGGTCAAAGTCCAAGGTCAAGGTCACTAGGTCAAATGTTATGGCATGAATTGAAAGGTCTTGTCATGGGCAAGCTTCATGTATAATATGAAGTTTCTACTGCATATAGTTACTTAGATTTTGCCTCAACCAGAAACTTTAACCAAAATGTTGACGACAGACTGACGGACGGACGGACAGACGGACGGACGGACATCGTCAATCTATAGGCCGGAATTGCTTTGCAATCTGGCCAATAAAAACTACAAGAATTGACACGGGGTAGGAAAGAAAGGAGGGGGGAGTCTCCAACCAGATTCGGTTTCAGTACCAACAGCAAAGCACCAAAACACCTGATGTGAAAACACAGGGTAGACGATCAAAGAAGGAAACATAAAAGAGACATACAGCACAGAAACATGAAACACAAAAGACTACACATAAAGCAACGAGACCAATGGGCAATCGATGCCGACTTAGGATGGCCATGCAAGTAGCAATTGGTGTAATTATCCGGATTACGTGAGCACAACATTCCAATTTTCCCGGTTACCCAAAGTTATCCATACTCTTAGAGGACCACAAAATCAAGGCAGCAAAACGCAGGGGCTCAAGTAACACTGATGAATATGTAAATGGACATAAAAAATGGGGGATTGCGTACCAAATACAGTCCGTACTTTGCCGGCTATGGCGAGCTCATGCATGTTTTCCCCATAGAAGTCCGACTGACATTCAAAGAGGACAAGTGGTCGAGCTCTGTCTTCTCCTAAAAGATTTTGACAGGGTTCTTCATGGAGTACTGTTGTCATAGTGCAAGTATACATATATGAATGTGCTTGTACAAGACTGTAGACTGGTCATGTTCCATGCCAAGTGTCCGTCTGGTGAAGTTAGAATCATATCAACGGTATAGAAGGCGTTTTTTGATTCTGATGTATTTTAGATGGTTGTGCTGTCTACAGTTAAACCTTCTAATTTTGTTACCTTATGACGGTAATCTAAGAACATCACCGTCAAGACACGAAAAATTTTCAGTACACTCGTATGGATCTCTTTTGATATATGATCCAATAATTGTGCTTCTGTGTTATTTGTTTGTATGCTAATACTACAGTGAGTAGGTTCTTTAACACCACAATTGTGCATTCTTCGAAACCTCTGGGTAAATGGGTAAGTGGGAGGGTTCTGCGCACATAATCCGGATAAAGACACCGTCTGCTACTGGCGTTGTGGATTGCCGTCCTACATCGGCACCAATTGCCCAGTGGCCTCATTGGTATATGTCATTTGTGTTTGATGTTTCAATGTGGTTTGGTGTTCCTTTTACCTTTTGCGTCTCTTTCTGGGCGTGTTTGCTCTGTGTTTAGCAAAGGATGCTTTGCTGTAGGTATTGTTGGAAATACCCTCCTTTCTTTTAAAGCTATTCTTTACCTTTTGCTGGGCGGATCAGAATGTGGAAATGTTGTATTTGAGAGGAATTAAATATAACCTACAAGGAAGATATGAAAATAGCGAACTGCACGCGTACTAGGATGTGACAAAAACACTCGATCTTAAGGAAAAGTAGAAAACGTTTTGTGTAAAAATAAGATGGAATCGTAGTTAAATTAAAATAACTGTACTTGATGCGTTATCGTGCATTGCATGAAAGTAAAAAAAACCAAAACACTTGCACTTATCGTGCATTGCATGAAAGTAAAGAATAAAACACTTACAATTTAAGCAAAAAGACAACGCATTTTACGAACAAAATATTCAGTTATTTTCACAATTCACCTTCTTTTCGCTAGAAAGATAATTTGTTTTTTTATTCGGAGTATCCAAACCGTCAAAACTCTATGCCTTATTTTGTTGTTAAACGTCAGAATGCTTTAGATAAAGCTTTTATACCTCTTTCCCACAATTACGATTTAGTAATGGGACTGTGTATATCTGCGTTACATGTAATTAATTAAATAACCTTTGTGTACGCTTACGTAATCGATTGAATAAAGAAGGCGTCTACGCCATCAATATATTTACTAATCAAATTTTTTATCTTATCATTAGCTGAACTAACCATTATTCGACTGTAAAATTTGTTTTGTATGTATATTTATGTATACATATATAACCTTGATAGTACAATGGTAACGAGGCGGCTAGAGATACCATATAGACAAGTTGTTTAGACACTTTACAATGGTTATTTTCTGGTTGGAATCTCGTCCCCGTTCTTGGGTTGTGCTTTTATTTGTAGTCTTTTGTGTTTTGATGTCGTGTTTTCTGTTCCTTGTCCCTTTTGTGTCTTTTGCTGTGTACGTCTTTTCTGTGTTTTTGCGTTTGGTGTTCTGATGTTTTGCTGTAGGTTCTGCATCCGGGTATTGTTGGAGATCCCCTCCTTACTATTATTCACATTACACCTACTGTGCCTGTTTCCCATTTGTTCTTTCATTTGAATTATTTCAATTTAATTGGGTGTTGTTGCTTTAGTTATAGTGATATTCATGTGCTGCAGTTGTTCTCAAAAGAGAAATGAAAATACAATTGATATCACTATGCTTTAATATCAGACATTTCATTAAAGATTTGCGGTACAAGTACAATTGTCAGTTCAATATATAAATTAAAAATAGATTACACGAAAATGATGCTATAAGAATCAAAAATAAAAGATGTTCAAACATTTTTTTCAATGTTTCATTATATCACATGGAAAGGAAACATTTTTGGATTTGCTACAATTCTATTTTTGATTCTGCTGCATTTCCCGAAGCCTTGATTTTGATGGTACCCTTTTGTTTCTCATATTCTCTGTAATAGTTTGAAATAAACGTGTTTAAATCATTTATTATCATATGTGGGTCATTTTTGACTATTGTGAAGGTTGAGAACGATAATTTGGCACATGTTATGAGTATTTGATGTGACATTGACAAAATTCATGTCCATTGCTGGAAAAGAAACCAAGAAATAAAATTTATGGCGAATTTTGTCATGAATACTAATCAAAAGCCGTTGCTATAGCAACTTTGAATCAAAATTTCCGTATACTGCATATTCAAAAACATTGATTTTCCGCATTTTTGAGTCCTATGGTTATAATGTTAAATGTCTTGTAATTAAATAGTATCATTTAAAACCTGATAAATTTACAGCATGGACCAGACATGCACGTTTCGGGTACAAAACCCTCGTCAGTGATCCTCAGTCAAAACAATGTAATATGGCCAAAAAGTATGAAAATTAGTATGTCCAAAAATGTACCAAAACGACGTGACATAATTGGTGGGATATGATGCTACAGGACCCACGTTTAAGAAATTTCAAGAAATTTTGTAACAGAATATTTTAAATGCGTTGAAGAGACAGACGATCAACCGAAGTTGATCGAACATGGTTACATGTGCCCTCGGGGACTCTTGGTCCACCAGCAGTGACACTCACAAAGTAGTTCAAATGTTAAACGTCTTTAAATTCAATAGCATCATTTAAACCTGATAAATTTACAGCATGGACCATATAAAATAGCAAATATGTATACAAATGAGTTAAAGAAGATCCTGACGATAATCTCAACAACACTCACAATAGAGCACAAAATCAAACATCGACGGACCCCTAGCAAGCCAGTGGTGGGACCAGGTGACCGGGAGGAGTAAGCATCCCCTGTTGGCTAGCCGCACCCGCCGTCGATGTTAATGAAGCATGGCAATGAAAATATATACAAATTTATGCACTGTCTGACGTTATGTCTATATAGAAAGTGCCATGGCGAAAATGTCAGGGAAGTATATTCAAAAGACTTACTGTCAAACAAATTACATTTATCATTATAACTTGATCTTCAAATCATTTCAATGTCATCTGTCCAAAGCTCAATGTCATTTCTTATTTTAGACTCAAATTTACGCAAAATCAGGATTTCCAATTATTTTGAATTGCTTTCTCTAACTTTTTTTTTCATCAGATAGTAACATTTCAAATATTTACTGCTGAAGAACCTATCAAAAGAAGTAGAATTCATCACAGTTTTCAATTTTATTTCACTTCCATGTATGACATGCTTTTCGTAAAATATGTGACATTTATTTGGGTCTTCAATGGACTTTGATAATTTTGATACTCATCCCAACAAATAATGCTTTTGCGGTGCTTCACCTCTTTTTGATTGTTTTACCAAGGTTTCATACTTTTTACTGTTAATCATGTCTCCTTTTATTGAAAAATCACAAAATTTGGCCTGAAAATTGCAAATATTTTTCAATGACCTTGAAAATTGAGAAAATCACGCTGAAATTTTCTGAAGGTCATGATAGCATCAAATTGCCTTTAATACATCTACATACCAAGTTTTGTAACGATAGCATGCGTACATCTTCGGAAATAGCTTTTTACATATGACAGGTATTTACACCTTCGTACCAAATGTTGCCATAACAACCTATTTCAAAGTCATATAAACGAAATAAGGCTTATTTCTACATAAATTTCCTTCGATTCCCATGAAGTCCTAGGAAAAACTATTCAGGAAATATGCAATTGTAATTCAAATCGTGTGCAACTTCTTTATCACTCATATCAAAAATAAGTGAAACATAGGTAAAATCAGACCTAAATTGGCCCAAAATGACATTAAGCATTTTTCCTTGAAATTGAAGCAAATATAAATGACATACAGCAAGAAGGAGTGTTGAATAATAGATTAATATTAACTTAATAGGATTTGAATAATCTACTCAGAAAATTACATATACATTCAATATTCGTGTCTATGGTAACGGAATGCATAAAAGTGCCTTCTTAAACGTTTTTTATACAAAACATTGGTAACTATGGCAGTGGAACTCAGAGAAAAAGGTCATTTCGTTCTGATGACATTATGTACAACTTGTACTTAACAAAATATCAAAAATAGGAAACATGCCGTGGCCAAACGTGTCTGGTTGTTTAGGTTTTTACAGAGAATCCATATTAAGAACAATATCTTTACTATTGTTAGTGTGGTAGTAATCACTAAACGATGACGTAGCTGCTTTGTATGCTTGTATGCTTAATCATGCACAGTTTATCCCAACATTTCTGAATTAAGCACCAATTTACGGATTTTTTTTAGATTTGTAGATGTGCGGGAGGTAAAGCTTCCAATCGCATTTGCCCTCCTTCACTTCATGAGAATCAGATTGGGGCATCTAATAAGTCTTCATGTTCCTCATATCCCAAACGCGCGTGTCTGGCCCATGCTGCAAATTTATATGTTCTTAAATGATGCTATTGAATTTGAAGACGTTTAACATTTGTACCACTTGATGGTGGACCAGGAGTCCCCGAGGGTACATGTAGCTATCAACTTCGATTGATCGTTTCTTCAACGCAATCGAACATTTCTGTTATCAAAATTTCTTAAAGTTACTAAAACGGGGTCCTTTAGCATCATATCCCATCCATCCTGCTACATCATTCGGTACAATTTTGGACATATTAACTTTCACATTCTTTGGCCATATTGCATTGTTTAGATTAAGTATCACTGAAGAGGGTGAAGAAGATTGAATTTGAAGACGTTTAACATGAAAAGCATCAATTAAATTTTTGCCAAATGTTATAAGTCTTCATCAAAGTGAATGCATCATTTATCAAAACAGGTCAGCTCCGCCACTGGTGTTCACTGTGTTGTTACTTTGCAATATACACACAGACAAAAGTTAAGCAACAGCGAAATTGTTTTTAATGCAAAATTCTGGTTTGATTAAAAATATTTGAAAATTATGTACCATGATATAGATCTGACCTTTGACAAAGACAATATTACTTTATCTAACATTATTGTATTATGCATCTTATTCTAAATCGGGATCGAAATGGGGACGGGTATGATTTTAAGCAATTCAAGTTAGACATTTTAAAGTACAAGGAGTTGATTTATCTTGTAGAATTCGCTGTTCAGAATGGTTGCAATGAATGAAATTGTTAATCTGATCTGAATATGTATTAAAATGCCGAGATAATGTTAATTATCTCTTAAGAATTGAGAGTAAATGTCATCGAAAAAAATATCGTGTCGAATCGTAAAGTTTCTCTTTTTATGTCAAAATTAAAAACCGGATGTGCTTCCAGTTCGACCTAATTGCGGAATAAATTGACTGAAAGTCATCATTTACATCGGTTAACATGGAATATAGAGCAAACTATGAGCTACAAATGTCTTTAACGGTAATTACGGGAAATTTATTAACAAGTGCGATTGAAAGAGGGTAGTTGGGATAAACCTCAACTGGAAGTCGACTGAAAGAATATAATATCAATTCTTTTAAAAGAAAACCGTATTTGATGTGAGAATCTTGAGCCTAATCTAGTTTATCTCTTTTTCAAGTACCTGTTACCTTATTTTTTTCAATACCTCTCTTCAAACTTTATTCTACATTATTTTCCCTCAAAAATACCTTCTTTTCATTTCAGGCTCTATAGAAGCCAAATGTTTCAATTTCGATATCATTTTAGTGTTATATGTTAACAAAAGGTGTAAAGTCATCTAGAAAAGAATTGGTATTTGATTACGAAAACTTCACACTTTCACGGATAGAGCCACAACTCCGCTACTACTCCAAAAAAGGACTATCCGTGGCGAGTCGGGACGCAAAATGTTCGATGAACCATTAACCGACGACTCGAGTACGGGTTGCTACGGATTGCCACGGGTTGATACGAATCGAGTACGGATAGCTAAGAATTGCTACGGATATCGTCCCGACAATGCTACGGATTGCTACGACACGCGTACGGATAGATACGAATTGCTACGACACATGTACGGATAGATACGGATAGTTACGGATTGCTAAGGATTACCACGACTCGAGTACGGGTAGCCACGATTCGCACAAGGATAGCTACGACTTCAGTACGGATTGGTAGGACTGGCTTGAATTTCCTATTTAATTTTAAACCATAATTATTTCCTAAAACACCGAATATTTTCAAATAGAGATGGTCTCACTTGTTTTATAACAGTATTGAGGTTTTATACATGCCTTTATATCATTACCTGAAATTGAATAGTTGAAGCATTAACTCATATATTTACCGTAAAACGCACATAAAACTAATAGATTTGAAATTAATATAAGACACAAGCCTTGGTAATCGGTAGCAACCCGTAGGAGAGTCGTAGAAATCCATAGCAGAGCCGTAGCAATCCGTAGCGGAGTCGTAGCAATCCGCAGCAGAGTCGTATTGCTATTTTTATCACAAACATAATCCCGGATTGCTACGGATGCGCTACGGGTTACTACGACTCCCCTACGGATAGGTACGATTTCACTACGGGCTGCTAAGACTCCCCTACGACTCCGCTACGACAAATCTATCCGTAGAAGAGTCGTAGAAATTTTTGAACATGTTCAAAAAGTTTCTGTCACATCCCGGATAGCTACGGATTGCCAAGGATAGCTACGACTTGTCACGACTAGGCCGGATCGAGCTACGGATTGCTACGGATGTAAATATTTTCTTGATCCGTACCTATCCGATCCGTGAAAGTGTGAAGGGGGCTTTACTTACTTAATTTCAACCTTAGCGTCTTCGAACATTTTCCGCGCTGCCTGTCCGTCTTTTTCCCTTTTTGTACTGTATATCTCATAATAAACAACCTTCTTGACTCCTGATTGGATGATGATCTTTGCACAGTTAGTGCATGGATGGTATGTGACATACATAGTACATTCGCTGACGTCATTAGCTCCGCGGTTCATTACTGCATTCATCTCTGCATGACAAACTGTATTTTAAATAAAGCAATTGCAATGAAGAAAGCATTATTGATTCAATTATTAAAACGAATTTTTGCTATCAAGAGCAGAATCATCACAGGAAGATTATTATCAGCAATGCAAAATTTAAAAAAAGTTTCTATAAAAGATAAATAAATTTCATTTGATAAATAACACTTCTTTCTTGAAATGTGAACCATAAATGTGCACATGGTGCACTCAGTTTTTTGTTATGGAATGACAAGTATAGGATAAAGACCGAGTTGAGGTCTCTATAAAGGTTAGATGCCCAAGGAGAAAACAGGGTGGTGTTTAAAGACCTAAGCCTTCGTCTCTCCTTGGGCATCTTACCTTCATAAAGACCCCAACTCGGTCTTTATCCCACTTACAAACCGATTTTGTGTCAATATCTAATAATGAAATTATGTATGTAGATGAAGAAAAAAAAACCACATACAGGTACACAGTTTTTTAAATGATCAAGATATGGATCCAAACATAAGGATATGCCACCTTATAATTTCAATGCATTTTAACTAAGAATATATAGAATATCACACTTTTTGCATAAAATACTACATGGAATTTCTTCATTTTGCAATATTTAATATTATTAAAGTAGGGAGGGGTTCTCCAACAAGACCCTATTGCCGCACCAACAGCAAAACACGAAAACACCCGATGCGAAAACACTAAAGACGAGCATAGCAAGAGACGGAAAAGAGACACACGACATATAAACATGAAACACAAAATACTACACATAAACCAACGACATCAATGGATAACCGGTGCCGACTTTGGACGGTCATTTGCCACGCAAGTAGCAAATGGTGTTTGTATTCTGGATTACATGTGCACAACCCTCTCATTTCTGTAATTACCCAGAGGTCTCGAAGAACGTTTAAGCGTGGTGTAAACAACCTCCTCACTGTTAGACGACCACACAAAAACAAGACCGCCAAACACAGGACCCAACAACACAGATGCATATGTAAATGGATATAAAAAGAGGGTATACGTAATACAGTCCATGCTCTGCCGGCTGTAGCGAGTTCATGTATATAATCACCCGGGGAGTCGGACTAACATTCAGAGAGGATAGATGGTCGGGGCCTGTCTTCTCTAAAGAGGTTTGGACAGGGCCCATCATGGAGTCCCGCCGTCACAGTCAGTTAGAGTGCAAGTCTCAAGAATGCGCTGGTACAAGACTGTAGATGGGTCAAATACCAAGCCAAGTGTTGGACTGGTGATATTAGGATCATATCCACGGTATAAAAGGCGTTTGATGATTCTGACGCATTTTCGATGGTTATGATGTCTACCTTTGATCCTACTAATTTTGTTTATCATATCACCATAAAAGACAGGTTGTGTAATTCCCAAAGTAATGTACTCTGTTGCGTGTATAAATCCGAATTTTAAAAGTAGTTGAATGTAATTTTTGTAAATTTTTCAGAAAGTTTTGTAAATTTTCCATTTTCATTTTTGTAAAATTTTCAGAAAGTTTTGTAAAATTCCATTTTTGTAAAATTTTCAGAAAGTTTTGTAAAATTTCCATTTTCAAATTTTTTGTAAAATTTCCATTTTTCATAATGTCTATAGATGGTAAATAAACCACATACAGGTATACAGTTTTAAAAATGATCAAGATATCGCTCAAAATATAAGGGTGCCCCCTTATAATTTCATCGCTTTTTCAACTAAAAATATACCGGTATACTATATCCATCTTTTTGCGTGAAATACCAGATGAAAATTCTTCATATTGCATAATTTCATAAGCTAATGTCTATAGATGAAGAAAGAATCACAAACAGGTATACGGTTTCATAAATGATCACAATATCGATCCAAACATACTGCGTAGGAGGAAAAACCTATAACGGTTCGAGTAGGGACCCACCTTAAAAACTCGATAATAATTACGAGTGGTGTAGCTAAGATGAATGAATGCACCGACACATAATGTTTTGGAAGGAAGGTAAAAGTAAAAAAAATTTCAGATATTCTAAAAGTATTATCTTGAAATTGTAGCGTCTTAGCTTAGTTAGCGTCTGAGCAAAAATAATCGAAAAGATATTCTAAAAGTATGACCATGGAACATGAAACTGTAGCGGCTTAGCTTAGTTAGCATCTTAGCACAAATAATCAAACAGATATTCTGAAGGTTTGACAATGAAACATGAAACTGTAGCGCCTTAGCTTAGTTAGCGACATAGCACAAAGACACGAAAAATAAAAGATATTCTAATCGTATGACTATGCAACATGAAACTTTGGCGTCTTAGCACAGAGAGACAAATAGGTATTCTAAGTATGACCATATAACTGTAGCATCTTAGCACCACCCCTCTGATGCCATTTAGAATTTATTTGGATATGCTACTGAATCGACCCTACAGGGAATCTACAACCGCGCTTTCTCTGTAAAGTAAATATACAAATTTAAATTCTGAAAATAAAACCAGAGGGCGTTACTGAAATTTAATTTTGGCGGCTCATGAAAAGTACGTTGGCTGGAAGCATCACTGATGAGGATTTTGAAATACTCGAAACACGTGTCTGGTGCAAAATAAATATGTTTGAAATTTTCTTCAAGAAGATATAGAGTTGAAACCCTTCCGCATTATTTATATTTTCCCTAGATTTTCTACGGAGTAGAGTCATCAAATGAAGAAAAATATCATGCAATTTTTGAAGTCTTCATTTTTCATGTGAATAGAAATGAAATATTACGCTGTTGAACTTTGCATATGACACATTACCCTACCAAATGTTTCTTTAGTGTCCGGTTCCCAATTTTCGTCACAATCTGCAATGTTGTCTGGCATTCCATTATACCCAATAGAAAGTATCCGATTTTGGGAATTTACTATACAAGCGCCAACCTAAACAAAATATGCAAAACGTTATTAATTTTTGTCAATGATTTTAATCAGTAGGTGCTGAAAAAGCTGCAAAGTGAAGTGAAGGAAAGTCAATACAAAAGCCGAGAATCAGAGGCCAAGACACATAATCAATGGCGATTATCGTCAGGATCTTCTTTAACTCATTTATGTCACACTTATGCCCTTTGCCGTGTATAGCGAGGGGAATATTTTTCCCTGACATTGTCGCCATAGCACTTCCTAGACATAACCTCGGACAGTGTATGTATTTTATATATTGTTTTCATATTCTTGCGTGAACATCGACGGCGAATGCGGCTAGCCAACAGGGGATGCTTACTCCTCCCGGGCACCTTGTCCCACCTCTAGGTTGCTAGGGGTCAGTCGATGCTCAATTTTGTGCTCTATTGTGAGTGCTGTTGAGATTATCGTCAGGATCTTCTTTAACAGATGTACATAATCACAAAGTATATAAAATCAGTTCTTCTATAAAGGAGCAATGCGAATGTAAATAGGTGCTCTGGAAAAGAAAGCGTATTCTTGTTGTTGCCAAGGTTGCAAAATTTTGCATATAATGAAAAAGACGTGAATTAAATTGAACATCGGAGAGGAATGTTTTATGAGGCAATGATCCAATAAACATTTTTAGTTGACTTTACTGTAATAGTTTGAAGTAATAAATTATACCTGTCTTTTTGGATCTTTGCTCCTTTCTGCTGATATGAATGCAATTCCCATGAAGTACTGTTCCCAACTAAGTTTTTCATCCTTATTACGAAATTTCGTAGGTGCTGTATGAGAAACGTCTAAGGTAAAGTTACTGATATTACCAAATATTTCATGAAATCTAAAAGAATAGATTAAGGAATGAATACTGAGGAAATGATTTCCATTGTATGTTTTTTCGTATGGTTTTATGACTTTTCAACAAGCCGTTAAATCGCTATTTCTTGATTATTTTGGGTTTCAAAAATAACAATCTAAAGGCTTAGAAACTCATGGAAAATTTAAAACAACTTTCTCACGCGAAGAGAAACATCGAGCAAACAAACGGATGCAATTATACCTCTACATAATCACGAAGAACAACTTTATCTAAAGAAGAATCTCCATAATTAAAAAGCTAGCAGCATAAAATATCCTATTCATGACAGAAGAACTTAACCTTTGTCAGGTGCACTCTGTGCACTTGATGCAGTATTAGTATTTGCGTCCATTGGGAGGATCCTGCATAAAAGAAAGAATAAAATATGGGTTCAAGTCAGCATGAGATATTTCAAGTTTAAACTTAATTTCAATAACATACAAAAGGTTGGGATATACGAGGACTGATTGATATGTCGTGAGCATCAGTTTTTTGAGATACAGAAGGTATTCTGCTGAAAGAGTATCTCCAAAAAGGACAAACGATCAATGACACATACTATGCTTCACTTCTGACACAGTTACGGGAAAATATTAAGCATAAGCGCCGCGGAAAGCTCACTAGTCAAAGGTGTGTTGTTCCATCAGGACAATGCGCCTGTTCACAAGCCTGTCACTACAAAGGCTGCCATTCATGATTGTGGCTTTAATTTAATTTTGATCACCCGCCTTATTCACCCGATCATGATTCATCAGACTTTTATCTAGTCCCAAAACTGAAAAGAGCTATTTCTGGCACCCGCTTTCATTCATGACGTCATACTAGCAGCGGATGGCTTTCTGGCCAGTCAAGATAAAGAGTTCTTTAAAAAAAAGGTATTGAATCCCTTAAACACCGGAGGCAAAAGTGTATAGATACTGAAGGGGATTATGTAGAAAAATAATGCAATAAGTCTGATAAAATTCAAATCGTTCAATTCAAGCACACATCATATTAATCAGCCCTTGAACTTAAACATAACTATTTTGGCCTTCTCTCCATATCTCTAGTGGTGATTTCTATATATATTCAAAACCTGCGGTGACAACGATGAATTGCATTTAAATTTTACAATTACAAACGATTCTTGCAGTGTATTGATTTTAAAAGTAATTCCTCACTACATCCACTTTCTTGCGAATGTTCGTCATCGAATTTCAACTACTCTCCTTGTGAACACGTTGTTACTGGTGACCTTAGTATATTCAAGAACGAAAAGTTGAGAGAGTTGTTTAAAAAAGGGTCCCAAATAAAGAGAAAGTATGTCCTGTACATGGAACCAAAATGTCAAAATGATCATGGACTCTTGTGAGGAATATGCAAGACGTTGGGCAAAGCAAGAGGATGTACAGCTCGCCACCCTTTCCGAATGGATGACAAATATGGATAATGACCATATCCCTGTATACAGCACAAAATCGATAATTCAGAAAATCAGAAACCGAAGGCATACAAAATCAGGATAAAACAGGAATCAAAGCAAATAAACAAAAACCTCCACCACATGAAAAGAAGCTAACCCCCGATATGGGAGTGAGACCAGGTGCCCAGGAAGAGTAAGCATCTCCTGCTTGCATGCAACACCCGCCGCTTCAATTCGGTAGAACTGTCACATCCGGTTACTTCCATTTTGGAAGACATAGAGTACAATCTTTGGTTGGATGGTTCAAATGGTCTATGGCAGAATATCACCCACCATTCTGGAGAGTGGGACATCATAGTGTATGACGAGTTCCCCATATCGACAGTAGATCTTCCTCAGTGACGATGTTAGTCGGTCACAAACATATCCCTGACTGAGAAGCTTATCTGAAAGACGCCTAGCTCTCAGAACAAAATCCGTATATTTGGTACTTGCTCTGGCATAGCATATCAACTGAGATATGAACACGCCATAAGAAGGCGATGAAGGGATTTTGCTACTCTGAAAAGGAAAGTTTGTAATGCTGAAATTGAAGTCGTAACGTTTGTCATAGAGTGAGGTGTTCATGTGACCATCAGTGTCGTAGGACAACATTATGTCCAAATAGGATGCTGAATTATTTGTCTCTGTAGTTTCTTTGGATAGATACTGCTCAGGTAATCCGCGAATTTTGGATTATTGATGGACAACATATCGTCTATGTATCTGTAAGTGAAGTTGAAGTCAGAAGCTAAGTATCTTTTCCCTTCAGAGACCAAAGATTGAATGAATTCAGCTTCGTACGAGTAAAGGAAAATGTCGGCAAGGAGTGGGGCACAATTGGTCCCCATTGGAATACCGACAATTTGCTGGAAGACCTTTCCTCCAAACAGCACAAAAATGTTGTCGATCAGAAAATTTAACATCTGAATAATATGTCTCAGTGTACTTATTGTCAGAATCGGACTGAATCAGATTGAATGAACTCAGCTTCGTACGAGTAAAGGAAAATGTTGGCAATGAGTGGAGCACAATTGGTCCCCTTTGGAATTCCGACAATTTGCTGAAAGACCTTTCCTCCAAACACCACAAAAATGTTGTCGATCAGAAAGTTTAACATCTGAATAATATCTGTTACTTATTTTCAATGTCGGACTTTTCTTTTACAAAGTAGGTTTGTCATAGTTAACAACAATAAATTTGTATTTGCGATGGCCGTTCTTACTTGTAAACGCATTACTTATAATTTTTGCGGGTCTTTCTTTCAATTTAGAATGTGGAATTGTAGTGTAAAGTGTCGAAAAATCAAAGGCTTTGATCGAATGGACTCTACTAAAATAAGTGGATTTCAGATGTTCTAAAAATTCCTTCGAATTCTTTAAAATCCACATCTGATTGATACCACAGCGAGAATATACTGTCGAACAATATTTTTGAAGTCCAGATTTGATTTCAGATAAAACTTTGGTGAGTAGGATCGATACAGATTTGGTAGAACATTTTAAGGAACCAGCAATAAAACGTTGTATGTACGGATTCTTATGCATTTTAGGTATGCAGTATAAGTATGGTAAATCTAAATCTAAATTGTCAGTGTCGAAGCCGAAGGGAGCAAGAGCTGATTTGTGGTTATCTATTATTTCAGAGGCAGAAAGGTTTGTTGGGGTGTAAGTGAGATTTCCGGGTGTCGAATTTAAATCCAACTCTTTAACTTGATTGTCGAAATTGACTTCAATTTCAGCATTACAAACTTTCCTTTTCTGAGTAGCAACACCCTTTCATCGCCAGCTTATGGCGTTTTCATATCTCAGTTGATATGCTATGCCAGAGCAAGTACTAAATATACGGATTTTGTGCGTAGAGCTAGGCGTCTTTCAGTTAAGCTTCTCAGTCAGGGATATGTTTGTGACCGACTAACATCGTTACTGAGGAAGTTCTACGGTCGATATGGGGAACTCGTCATACACTATGATGTCCCACTCGCCAGAATGGTGGATGATATTCTGTCATAGACCATTTGAACCATCCAACCAAATATTGTACTCTATGTCTTCCGAAATGGAAGTTACCGGATGTGACAGTTCTACCGAATTGAAGCGGCGGATGCTGCATGCAAGTAGGAGATGCTTACTCTTCCTGGGCACCTGGTCTCACTCCCATATCGGGAGTCCGCTTCTTTTCATGTGGTGGAGATTTTTGTTTGTTGGATTTGGTTTCTGTTTTATCCTGATTTCATATGCCTTCGGTTTCTGATTTTCTGAATTATCGATTTTGTGCTGTATACAGGGATATGGTCATTATCCATATTTGTCATCTAACGTATGAAATTAACAATACAAATGGTATGAAAAAATCCTTTAAAACTTGAAACATCTCCATGTGTTTACTTATAAACATCAAAACATAGTAAATGGGTTCTTTGATACCATTTTTTTTTTCATGCATGTAGGCACGCTCTAAGATAACATCAGGGTCTTTAAAGATAGACTCGAATCTGGTGTTCACAGTTTATTTCAATTGGTAAATTCTAGATACAAGTAACCCTCTGATGAATTTTATTCATTCGGAAAGTGTGTCGAGCTGTACATCCTCTTTCTTTGTGCAACGTCTTGCATATTCCTCACAAGAGTCCATGATAATTTTGAAATTTTGGTTCCATGTACAGGACATACTTTCTCTGTATTTGGGACCCTTTTTTAACAATACTTTTAACTTGTCGTTCTTGACTATACTTAGGTCACCAGTAATATTGTGTCCACAAAAAGAGTAGTTGAAATGCGATGAAGAACATTCGGAAGGAAGTGGATGTAGGGAGGGATTACTTAAATCAATACACTACAGGAATTGTTTGTACTTGTAAAATCTTACTTATATGGAAGGACGGTTTGTTTTCCTTTCTGAGTGACCACCATGCAACAGGTAACTTTCATCAGAAATAATACAATACTTATGAGAAAGTATTGAAAAATTAAGATTAACGTCAGGAATGTTTTAATCGAAATTAATTGCCACGCATTGAAATCATATCTCTTAAAACACAATACCTTGTCTCGTTTTTAATCTTCCTTTCTCTCATCCTAGACTGAGATATCTACAGATTTACCCGTTCGGAGACAAGTCTGCCTCGCATACCCGGATGTTTGTCACACCCCTATTGTGACGTCATAGATGTTTATGTAGGTTTAGCAGTGTTTGAATTTACATGGAGCAACATTTAATGCAAAACAAGCAATGTTTATTCATAAATTAGTGAAAATATATGGGTGATAGAAAAATAATCAATCATCCCTTTGTACAGGGACAGGGACATTCCACCCTGGTATCAAAGATTTGCAACGTCCACGACTCGGTAAGCCCCGTCGTGGACTGCAAATCTTTGATACTCGGTGGGGTTTCCCTGTACAAAGGGGTGATATATTCTATTAATATGTCTATATACATTGTAAAATGAAGTATTTGATTATTTTAAATGTGTTACCTTCATACGAATCAACCGAGGCTTAAATGGTCCTTGTTTCTTTATTTCTCAATCTAATTGAGGATACCCTGAATATCTATAGTAAATATCTATAGGAAATATCAGTTGGTA
This sequence comes from Pinctada imbricata, assembly GCA_033119305.1. NCBI lineage: Eukaryota > Metazoa > Mollusca > Bivalvia > Pterioida > Pteriidae > Pinctada > Pinctada imbricata. The sequence goes on from VSWD01000006.1 coordinate 24,860,423, forward strand.
GTTCATTTGCTATTGACTTTGTCCCGATTATACAAATAAAAATTTTATCTCTTTTTTTTTAAGGAAGCCGTGAAGGGTCTCGTAAAAATAGAATTATTTCGAGGGAGCGAAATAATATTACGTGGGAACGAAATGCTATCTCGAGGGAACGAAATATTATTTCGTTCCCTCCAAATATTATTTTATGGGAGCAGAACAATTTAAGGGATCGAAATACTATTTCGTGGGAATGAAAGACTATTTCGTGGGAACGGAATAATTCTCCCTTTAGCTTATGTGCAGAAAGTTCACTTGGTCAACAATCATGTTAACAAAATGTAGTACTCCTTACGCATGACAGGACTACCTTTCATGGAATGAGAGAAGACTTTTTTTTAAATTTCTAAACCAGACTAGGTGATTCCAATATGCCCTACGAACTGCGATTTCGGATCTTTGACAAACAACAACTATTTCAAATGATTCCTTTATAGACGAATTTCTAATTTCGACGTCTTCAATTTTGATATCTTAAAAAAATGAGAGGTGTACGAGTGCGTAGAGGCATAAATTATTTCGTTCCCACGAAGTATTTTTCCGTTCCCTCGAAATATTATTTCCTTCCCATGAAATATTGTTTCGTTTACTCGAAATATTACTTCGTTTCCATGATATAATATTCGTTCCCACGAAATAATGTTTCATTCCCACGAAATGATTTTTATTTTTCTACACGGCCCTATACGGCAACCGTACTTTTTGCTCCAATGACGACTTAGTAACTGGGTTTATCTTCATTTCATATATTGAACTGAATAACCTTTATATAAGCTTACCTGATCGATTAAATGAAGCAATTACATACGCCTTTATTTTTACTTATTAAAATTCCTACAAATTTACCCGTTCTGAGACAACTTTATCTCGCATCCCGGATGTTTGTCTCGAACCCCCTATTGTTATTTCATAGACGTTTACGTAGGTTTAGCAGTGTCTGATGTCACATTGAGCAACATTTTTCTCAAAACATGCAATGTTTATTCATGAATAATGTGAAAATATATGGGTGATAGAAAAATAATCAATCACCCCTTTGTACAGGGACAGGAAAATTCGACCCTCGTATCAAAGATTGAGTCGTGAACTGCCAATTTTTGATACTTGGATGGGATTTCCCTGTCCCTGTACAAAGGGGTGATAACTTCTATTAATCTATCTATATAAAATGAAGCATTTGATTATGTTAAATGTGTTGCCTTCATACGAATCAGCCAAGACTTAAATTGCACTTGTTTCTTTATTTCTCAAATCGATGGAGGATACCCTAAATATCTACAGTTAATATCTATAGCAAATATTTAAATCAATTGGTAGTTCATTTGCTATTGACTTTGCCCCGATTATATAAATAAAGATTTTATCTCTTTTTTTATGGTGGCAGTAAAGGGCCGCGTGAAAAATAAAATTATTTCGAAGGAGCGAAATAATGTTTCGTGGGAACGAAATACTACTTCGAGGGAACGAAGTATTATTTAGAGGGATCGGTATAATATTTCGAGGGAACGAAATATTAATTCGTTCCCTCCAAATATTATTTCAAAAGAGCGAAATATTATTTCAATGGACCGAAATTTAATATTATTTCGTGGAAACGAAATGTTAAACGTCTTCAAATTGAATAGCATCATTTAACAACAGATAAATTGGCAGCATGGACCAGACATGCACGTTTCGGATACTTAACCCTCGTCAGTGATCCTCAATTCTATACAATGTAATATGCCAAAAAAGGTATGAAAGTTACTATATAGAAAAAGCGTACCGAAAGACGTAGCAGAATGGGTGGGGTATGATGCTGCAGGACCCACTTTTTTGAAATTTCAAGAAATTTTGATAACAGGAATTTTAGAATGCGTTGAAAAAACGATCAACCGAAATTGATCGAACTTGGCAACATGTGCCCTCGGGGACTCCTGGTCCACCAGCAGTGACACTCACCAAGTGGTATAAATGTTAAACGTCTTCAAATTGAATAGCATCATTTAAGAACAGATAAATTGGCAGCATGGACCAGACATGCAGGTTTCGGGTACTTAACCCTCGTCAGTGATCCTCAATTCTAAACAATGTAATATGCCAAAAAAGTATGAAAGTTAATATATAGAAAAAGCGTACCGAAAGACGTAGCAGAATGGGTGGGGTATGATGCTGCAGGACCCACTTTTTAGAAATTTCAAGAAATTTTGATAACAGGAATTTTAGAATGCGTTGAAGAAAATACTTTTTCGTGGAAACGAAATAATTTTCCCTTTTGCTCATGTGCAGACTTCTGTATATATGTGCCATACATGTACATGAAACTTTTCAATTCCATTTATATATTGCATGTTTACATATGATCATAAAAGATCCAATTCAATGCCCAAAATTAAGGTCAGCAGTGGTAGATCAGGATTTATTGTTAAAAAATGTAGTACTCTTCATTTTTGGAATATGTAAATAAATTCGAGGAGCCTAAAAGATATCTGTTATCATTTCTATTATCTAAATACTATATACAAGGTTAAGGTCGAACGTTCACCTGGTTCACAATCATGTTAGCAAAATGTAGTACTCCTAACGAATGGCAGGACTACCTTTCATTGAATCAGAGAAAAATTCTTAACCAGACTTATGCCCCAGAAACTGCGATTTCGGATCTTTGACAAGCAACCACTATTTCAAATGATTCCTTTATAGACCTTTTCTAATTTCGACATCTTCCATTTTGATATCTTAAAAAATGAGAGGTGAACGAGTGCGTAAAGGCATAAATTATTTCGTTCCAACGAAATAATATTTTGTTCCCACGAAGTATTATTTCGTTCCCTCGAAATATTATTTCATTCCAGCAAAATATTATTTCGTTTACTCGAAATATTACTTCGTTTCCATGATATAATATTCGTTCTCACGAAATAATGTTTCCTTCCCACGAAATAATGTTTCCTTCCCACGAAATGATTTTTATTTTTTACATGGCCCTTTACGACAACCGTACTTTTTGCTCCAATGACGACTTAGTGACTGGGTTTATCTTCATTACATTTAATGAACTGAAATACCTTTGTGTTAGCTTACCTGATCGATTGGATAAAGCAAACAATACTAGGTTGCAGCACCCACATTAAGACACCCCTTCTACAGAGCAGAAACGCACAGAGAAAGACGCGACAGAGACAAGAAACACCAAATCGAACCAAAGAAACATCAAACACAAATGTCTACACATAAACAAACGAGACTAATGGCCAACAGGTGCCGCCATAGGACGGTCATCCGTCAAGCCTGTAGCATATGGTGTGGTTATCTAGATTACGTGCGCACAACCCTCCCAATTTACCGATTACCAAGAAATATCATTTTCCGATCTGATGAAAAATGGCCAATGATGACTTTATACGTTTACCCTGTTTCTGATTCGTGACGAGTCGCTTATACGTTCGGTGCAATATATTTTCTATGCAAGGATTTTTTCTATTAAATAAAACCAAAGTACGATTTACCTTCTCTTTTCAAATGTTTCACAAAAATCGATGCACCTCAATTTAGCGAAGAATGTACCAAAGGATTTAATTTCATGCTAAGGGTTTTAAATAGAAAAGAGGGTATCTCCAACAACACTTCGTTGCAGTACAACAACACAACATCAAAACACCCCCTGCAAAAACACCGAGCAGACACGTATAGAAAGGGACAAGGGACATTATCATAGAAACATAAAACAAAAATGACTACATATAAATAAACAAGACCAATGGGCATTCGGTGCAGACTTAGGACGGTAATCTGTCGTGCAAGTAGCAGACGGTGTGATTATCCTGATTACGTAAGCACAGCCCTCCCGCTTTTCCGATTACCCAGAGGTCTCGACGAACGCACAATTGTGGTGTAAAATAACCTCCTCACTGTAAAATGACCATACAAATAGACAGCATGACACAAGGACCAACGAAACACAAAAAATGGATATATAAATGGGTAAAAAAACAGAAGGCATTCTAATACAGTCCGTTGCAGCATCATATCCCACGCATCATGCTACGTCGTTCGGTACGCTTTTTCGACATAGTAACTTTCATACTTATTGTGCATATTACATTGTTTAGAATTTAGGATCACTGACGAGGGTTAAGTACCCGAAACGTGCATGTCTGGTCCATGCTGCCAATTTATCTGTTCTATGCTATTCAATTTGAAGACGTTTAATTCTAACGGCTGTTGCGAGTTCATGCATGCTATCACACGAGGAGTCCGTATGACATTCAGAGAGGACAGCCATTTAAATTACTATCTTTAATTTACCATTAACAGTCGATTAATTTACCATCTTCAGAAGCTCTAGCATGGGCTAATTCGAGTAGACGATTTGTATATGAAGTTATGTCCTTCATGTTTCTATGACATAACCATGAAGAAGTGTCTATCAATTATTCAATCTCAAAGTCGAGAATCTCCATTGAAAAGGATGCGAACCCCGGATTGAATAACGTTCCAAAATGAGACCAGGTGCCCGGGGAGAGTTAACCTCTCCTGATTGTATGCAATATCAGACAGCTCCATGAAACGTGTCCTCGGGTGATAACGTGTGAACTCGCTACAGCCGGCAGAGCACGGACTTTTACGCACGTCCCCTTTTGTGGTCATCTAACAGTGAGGAAGTTATTTTACACCATAATTGTAAGTTCTTCCAAACCTCTGTGTAATCGGAAAAGTGGGAGGGTTGTGCGCACATAACCACGGATAACCCTACCGTCTGCTACTTACGTGGCAGATTGCCGAAGAACGTCCTCAATGATGAGTTTAGCCATTGTGCAATATAACCCGGACCAGGTACATTGTATCTTACTTGCAAGCCATCTAACTCTAACGATGAAATCTTCATATTTGGAATTTGCCCTGGCGTACCTTATCAGCTGAAAAACAAAAATACCATAAGCAGGAGAAAATGAATGGCTAGCCAAACAGAGGATGCTTATTCCTCCCGGGCGCCTGGTCCCATCTCTAGCTTGCTAGGGTTCCGTCGATGCTCAATTTTGTGTTCTATTGAGAGTGCTGTTGAGATTGCTGTCAGGATCTTCGTAATCTCATTTGTGTCACACTTATGCCCTTTACAGTGTGGAGCTGGTACAAAAAGTTCCCCGCGAGTGGTTTGACAGTAAGTGTTATGATTTTTTCCTGACATGGTCGCCATAGCACTTTCTATATAGATATGACCTCAAACAGTGTATGTTCTGTAGATTTTTTTATTTTCGTGCATGAACATCGACGGCGGATGCAGATAGCAAAACAGGGGTGCTTCCTCCCCCGGGCACCTGGTCCCACCTCTAGCTTGCTAGGACTCGGTCGATGCTCCATTGGTGCTCTATTGTGGATGCTGTTGAGATTGTTGTCAGGATCTTCTTTATCTCACTTGCTGCTCATGAAAGTGAAGTAAGTTAATTGGAACCTGAAATTGTCACGCTTGTCATATTGTGAGGTATTCAAATGGCCGTTTGCGTCGAAAGATAGAACTGTATCCAAGTACGAAGCGAATTTGTCGCTCTCGGTTATTTCCTCAATCTCTAGTTCATGAGGATAGATTTGATGTAGATGATCCTTTAAGTTCGAATTAATGATGGACAACACGTCATCTATGTATCTGAAGGTAAAATTGAACTGACAGGCGAGGTCATGTAGTCCTTGTCTCCGTCTGTTTTCCCTTCTTCTCGTGTGTATGTGTGTTCTGCTGTAATCAGTTAAGTCATCAATTTAAGATCTACTCTTGATCTTGCATTAAACTGAGTTTTAATAAATCGATTATACATATTTTGTTTCCGGTATATTGCTACGAGTGATACGGCCGAGTTCTGATGGAAATTACCTCCTGTCTTTTTGAATCATAACTTTTGTCAGTTTATTCAAAATTAGGCCTAAGTCATTTAGTATTCAGCTTTAGTCTCGAAAGTTTTCTGAGAAGAACCTCCCGCCAGGCTAAGATATGGATTATGACTCCATACACAATGTAAAATCGATAATTCAGAAAATCATGAATCGAAGGCATACAAAATGAATATGGGTGTGCGACCAGGTACCCAGGAAGGGTTAGCATCTCTTACTTACATCCAACACCCCTCGCAACATCCGGTTACTTCCTTTTCGGAAGATATAAACATATTCTGTGCGTTTACGGTTCAAATGGTCGAAGACTGAATATCATCTACCACTCTGGACAATGGGACATCATAGTGCATGGCGAGTTCCCCGTATCGACCGTAGAACCTGGTGTTGTTGGAGATCCCCTCCTTTGTTCCTCAGTGACAATGTTAGTCGGTCACAAACGTATCCCTGATTGAGAAGCTTATCAGAAGGACGCCTAGCTATCAGAGCAAAATCTGTGTATTTGGTCAATGCAAACTAAATCAACTTCCATGGATCGTAATGTTAACAAATTGCCGTGTAGCTTCTATACCAACATTGCTGGCCATTCATGTTATATACCTCATTGTTTCGTTGATTCAAGCTCTTCAACACATTTGAAATTTTCTGTTACAAAATTTCTTGAAATTTCTAAAACGTGGTTCATATAGCATCATATCCCACCCATTATGTTACGTCTTTTGGTACATTTTTGGACATAATAATGTTCATACTTTTTGGCCATATTGCATTGTTTATACTGAGGATCACTGACGAGGGTTTAGTACCCAAAATGTCAGGTCCATGCTGTAAATGTATCAGGTTTGAAATGATGCTTTTGAATTTAAAGACGTTTAACATTTATACGAAACTAAAAGAAAAAAAAATATAGCATTGCCCGCTTTTTTCGCGCTATTTGCGTCACAAGGACCCTACTTGAATTTTATAAACTTCCCATCCCGTCCCCTGTAGCGGATCGGGAGTTAAGGAAAAAATCCGGGCATCGACATTTTAATTGCAATTATTTTTACTTATATATATCATATTCAAACAATAAACCAAAAGAAAACATAATTGATAGCCAATCACATCTTCTGTGACATTTAAAATAACCGACCCCCTCACCCTACAGGTTTTTCTCCAATCAGAACAGGCCTTGTAGTTGACTCTGGCCTACATTGTTAATTGCTCTGGAATAACGTATCAATGGAGATATGGACACGTCATATGCATTCGATGAAGGGATGTTGCTACTCAGAAAGGGAAAATTTGTAATGCTGAAATTGAAGTCGTCACGTTTGTCATAGAGTGAACACACAAATGCAAGATCAATATGTGGGGAGTTTGAAAAGAATACTGAAAACATAAAAGAAAATATCTTCCTAAAGGGAACTGCAAAATTCTGACTTCAGTTCTAAGAAGAAAAACTCCTATTATATCCTTGTATTAATGATGGTATAGATATGTTATGGTTTTCAAGATCGTTTACTGACATTTTTACTGAAAATGAATGTTTGAGTGTGTTTGTGTGTTTTTTCTGAGGAATTCCTCTAAAAGGTACACACCCAAGCTAGGACGTAAAACAAAATATTTAATTACTATAGCCTTTATCAAGATTTTGAAGAGATCAGTAGCAGTTTTAAACGTCTTTAAATTCTATAACATCATGGAAACTTCTACATAAAGTTGTTTATAACTTTGCAATTGTTATTTTCTAATCTACAGTCCAATCTACAGTCTTGTACAAGCGCATTCTTAAAACTTGCACTCTACTGACTGTGACGAAGGGACTCCATGACGGGACCTGTCAAAACCTCTTTAGAGAAGACAGGGCCCGACCACCTGTCCTCTCTGAATGTCAGTCGGACTCCTCGGGTGATAACATACATGAGCTCGCGGCGGCAGAGCACGGATTGTATTACATACGCCCTCTTTTTGTATCCATTTACATATATCTGTGTTGCTTGGGCCCCTTCGTTTTGCGGTCTTGTTTGTGTGTGGTCATCTGACAGTGAGGATGTTGTTTTACACCACAATTGTACGTTCTTCGAGACCTCTGGGTAATCGGAAAAGTGGGAGGGTTGTGCGCACGTAATCCAGGATAACCATACCTTCTGCTATTTCCGTGGTAGATGGCCATCCTAAGTCGGCACCGGTTGCCCACTGGTCTCGTTGGTTTATGTGAAGTCCTTTGTGTTTGATGTTTCTGTGTTGTGCGTTGACGTTCCTTGTCCCTTACGCGTCTCTTTTTGTGCTTGTCTGCTTAGTGTTTTTGCATTGGGTGTTTTGAGGTTTTGCTGTGGGTGCTACAACCTGGTGTTGTTGGAGAACCCCTCATTTGTTTCTGGTTATTGGCCTGAGCTTTTGTTCCATACACACTATTTCGTTATATGTCTGTTTCCCATTTGTTCTTTCTTTTGAATTATTTCCAATTTAATGGGGTGTTGTTGCTATATTTATTGTCATATTCATGAGCTGCAATTGTTCTCAAAAGATAAATGAAAATACCATTGAAATTACTATGCTTTAATATCAGACATTTCATTAAAGATTTGCGGTACAAGTACAATACATTTCAATATATAAATTAAAAATGAATAACACGACAATGCTGCAATAAGAATTAAAAGTAAAAGATGTTCAAACATTTTTTTCAATGTTTCATTATATCACATGGAAAGGAAACACTTCTGGGTTTGCTACAATTGTATTTTTGATTCCGCTGCATTCCCCGAAGCCTTGATTGTGATGGTGCCCTCTTGTTTCTTATATTCACTGAAATAGTTTGAATTCATTTGTTTCAAATAGTACATAATCTATTTTCATGTATTTGTAATTTCAATAGGCATGATAAAATTTACAATCATTACCCCAAAAAGAATATCATTTTCTTTGATCGGTACACAGGCCGAAAGATCGCCAGGCAATTATTCGTATGTGCCTCTAAAAATTCAAGGCTAATAATACTTGTTTTACACTCTTGTCTGAAAAATTCTTGGAAAAATAAAAATTCTCAAGGTGTGATTACTGTTATTACTTTAATCAATGGACAAAAGGTTAAACTAGATACTGACCAAGTTTCGTAGACCTTGACAACAGAATAAGGGAGAAACTTCAAAATGAAAACGGAATTCAACGATTTATTTTTACTCGACATTAGCTTGTCCACTTTCTAACGCTGAGGATAAAATAGAATGACTTCCTCTGGAATGCTAACGTCAACTACATTGCATATTAGATTCTTATATCAACGAAACATAATTGTTGTTTTTACTCCAATTCAATTTGTGTTACTCCCTATTACCTGTAATCAAAATGTTCACATGTCATCACTTTTTCAATGAAGGCAGTCATTTATATCTCCAGTCATAGAGAGTGGACCAGCTAATGTCGAGTAAAAATAAATCGCTAGATTCCGTTTTCATTTTGGAGTTTCTCCCTTATTCTGAGCTCCAGCTCAACCAAACTTGGTCAGTATCTAGCTTAACCTTTTGTCCATCGATTGAAGTAATAAAAGTAATCATTCCTTGGGAATTTTTATTTTTCCAAGAATTTTTCCGACATGAGTGTAAAACCAGTGTTAATAGCCTTGATTTGTAGTAGCGCATACGCATACCCGACGATCTTTCCGCTATGGATCGGTATAATAATAAATGTCCTTAATTGACTTCGGATTTCGCACTCCGGACTTCGCACTCCGGTCTTCACACTTTCGGGGTCATATTATTAGACGTTTTTCATGTTCGCGGACTTCGTACTTCGCACTTGGAGGGGACTGTGCCACAAACGCTAAACGTTGATTATATTCCTATGACCTAAGAATGCTTCTTTGAGGAATTAAGTTGTTTTTATTGTATGAAAATACATATTTAAAAGCAGTGTCATTTCATCCATTATGTGTTAAAAATTAACTTTTCTTATCGCATCTCATTTCTTTTATATTACTCCTAAAGTGCGATGTCCGAACTACGAAGTCCGAAGTAAGTCAACTTGAAAAATGCCCATTAAAGTATTCATGTGAAATGGGAAAAGTAAGATCTGAACGCAGGATAGACGAAATGACACTTAATAGGTTTATATATGTAAATTAACACATGTAGATAAAGAATAAAGAAATTTTCACACAACGTTTTAGGTACATTGGGAGAACATCAACAATTTACGTTTGTGACATGGTGTCAGAAGTGCAAAGACCGCGAACATGAAAAATAAAATCTAAGTTGGCAACCACCCGGTTATTCATATGCACACCTGAGTGACGTTGACTTGGTAGGCTAGGCGTGATATACTTACTTTGAAGAAAGTGACGTCTATTGAAATTACTTACTAAGAGTGCGGTTTGTGACATCTAGTGGTAATTAATATGTACATGTACACCTGAGTGACGTAGGCTTGGTAGGCGTGAATTACTTTCTTTGATGATAGCGGCGTCTATTCAACTGATATTCCATGAGTCGCGTGTGGTGTGCGACATCAAAGACACACCAAAAGGTAAACTTGAGTATACTAATGAAACACCCCAATTAAATCTGTTTAAAGCTGTACATCAAAAATTAAAAAAAAATATAGGGCATAAGGGATAACAAGAGCCCCAGGGGGCACAACGCTCACCTGATACCCATGTACGCTCTAATTGACATACAGGTACTGACATTGAATACTGATAGTGCCAGTACCAGGATTTTAGCCCACAACCTTTCTAAAAAGATTTTTGCCGGATGCAGAGAAGTTTTTTTTTTCAGACAACCTTTAAAAGTACAAAAAAGAAAAAATAATCACATTTCAAAACAATATTTTTTTTTTACTGATTTGAAAAGACGGATAAAGTGGTCCAACGTCATATGCCCAGCTAGTATAGTTCAATTATTCAACATCAAAAATAAAATCATATTGTACATTAATGTGCAGCAGAAAAAGAATAAAACAATGAAATGATTTCATAAATTAAGTTTATTTAAAATTGAACACAAAACCTTTCATTATTGATAGCTAGCATGCCAGAAATTATAAAGCCTGTGTTTGTGAAACGAGAATGCCCCCGGCGGCATCTTTGTTAGTATAAAGGCCTTTTTCTGTTAAGTATGTGAGAGGTCAGGGTCAGCGTAATATTGGTATCAATGGAAAGATCTTGTCACAAGGAATACACATGTAAAAATTGAAACCTCTATCACTAACCAATCAAAAGTTATGCCCAAAGTTAAAGTTTTTGAGAAGTACGTCAAAGGTCAGGGTTATGGTCACGAGGTCAAAAATTTTGGTATCAATGGAAAGGTATTGTCACAAGGAATACACATGTGAAATATGAAACCTCTATCACAAGCTTCCATTTAAAAGTTATGCCCAATGTTAAAGTTTTTCGGAAAACAGACAGACAAACAGACAGACGGACAGGCCAAAAACTATATGCTCCCGAATCTTTTATTCCAGGGGCATAAAAAACAAAGATTTTTCGGTTTTGCCTTTATTCATATTAAAGTATACTGAAATCTATGAATGCTTTTGAATAGTATTGATTTCATCTCAAATACATGAAACGTACAGTTAAAATCGTTTTAATCCAATATTTATCAATTCAAGTGAGTTGTGCAGAAATTGGACCAGTTTGTTTTCCAAAAAGCAGTGTATGGTGTATCAAACCTCATGACCCAGTGAAGCCACTTGAACAAATAATTTTCAGTGAATATGCTGAAATGCGGCGCTTCTTGCCTATGCATATTTCAACAGGCGAGAAGGAGCGTCGCTTTTCAGCATACGCTGTTCAACAACTCAAGTGGTTTCTCTAGGTTTCATAGTTTGAAACAAACTAAAAGGCCCATGAAATTGCTAAGCTTGTCCAACTAGCAGACCTACGACGTCGTTATTTACTGTTAACAAATTGTTTTACCTCATCAAAGGACTGTTACACGGACAAGTTGTTAGCGGAGAGAGTTCATGAAATGTATCGGTTGCATAGGATTTGCCGACAAAAAGTTATTTGGTCCGATAAAAACTCATCATGTATCTATTATTTGAACAGATAAAAATTCCCAAATGTCTTATCACAGGAACCTGTCATTTTATGAGAGAAAATGTTTTATTATTCACAACCTCAGGCCTCTGTGTTCCTCTTAGAAATATTATACATACAAGATGTCGAACACAGTGGCTTATGGTTGTAAATAATAATTTATTTTCTCTATTTAAACAACAGCTTTCTGTGGTCCAACATTTCATAGGAAGATTTCAGGAACTCTGAACTGAATTATTTATTTCAAGAATTTCAGATATTAAATGTCCTATGCATTCTCAAAATCCAGAGGAAAAGATTACTCATTAGACGTTTCTTCAAGAAATCAGTCCATAAATTACTTCATCTAAGAGAGTCTAAGACAGAGGAAATTCGAGCAAACTTTATACATGATAACAAGTATATGCAAGTGTTCCAAGTACATGAATGAGGACCATTATGAAAGTGTTCCAAGTATAATGCACATTAAATAAAAATCTATTCCGTTTGCACTGTATCTCCTGAAATGTATCGCAGTACTAAAGGTATCACATTTCTACATGGGGAATCCCCTTCGGGTACACGGCAAAACATGGCCGCTTTTGAAATCTTGTTCCCGACTTTAAAAATAAAATTCTAAATAAGTATAAAGAATTTAAATAATTGAATCATATCACATAAAAGGTCAATCAATAAGACATTGAAGCATGTGTCACTTGTTGAATTATCAGCTGTAACTATGGATGAAAGATCGATCTAGAAATGATTAATCATACAAAGAAGGTTTTTTTCCTGTAGTTGCACCTGAAACATTGGGCATGGAAAACATACATTATACCTATGTACAATCTTAAAAAATATTCCTTAAAAATCAAAAATTGGACATCTTGAATAAAATTCTTTCACTTGTAAATTCATAAAAAATCAAAAAAATAAAATTTAAGCATAAAATACATATCAAAGTATTAAGTAAGTTAAAATATGATAAATATGTAGTAAATGAGTGTGTAAAATCATACACTTATTGAGTTATTTAAAGAAATAGTGCAAAAATGTGCATTTCTGACTAAGTCCGAAAAGACGTCAAAAACGCGTCCAAAATTTGACTTCGAAGTGGAACCAAAAATAACAACACTTCTTAAGACATCTCTCTAGATCATCCTGATGCTTTCGGTTTGTCGATACATGCTTCGGTTCTGAAGAAGAAGTTTGTCAAAGGAGGGTACCCCCCGTGACCTACTTTTGGCTGTGGTGGCGCCACCTGTTGACAGATCCGGACGAAAAACAACAACACTTGTAGGGGACTATGAGTACTTCATACCTACTAAGTTTCATCAAAATCCCTTCAGCCGTTCTGGAGAAGAAGTTTAAAATGTGAAAAGTTTACGACGACGACGACGGACGACGACGACGGACGACGGACGACAGACGCAACACTATGACAATAGCTCACTTGAGCCTATGGCTCAGGTGAGCTAACAAGGACCGATCGGAGTTAGAGGTGTTAAGCGGTCAGTAAAGAAATGCAAGAAAATTGACACACCTTTTATGTAATTCTGAAAAAAAAGTCTTCTACTTACATAATGTCCACCTTGGCATCTTGGAGCATTTTCTTCGCAGCCTCTCCGTCTTTTTTCCTTTTATCACTGTACATATCATAATATACAACCTCCTTGACTCCTGATTGGATAATGACTTTGGCACAGTTACTGCAGGGATAGTATGTGACATACATTTTACATCCGGTTACGTCATTAGCTCCGCGGTTCAACACTGCATTCAGCTCTGCATGACACACTGTACATTTCAAGAAAGCAAATGAAATTGGAACAAATAATCATTTATTCAATTCTTGAAATATGAGGGAATTTTAAAATGGAATAGAGAGGAAGTGAACGAAACCGTCATTTATTCATTTCTTGAAATATGAGGGAATGAGGCAATCTTAATATAGCAAAATAATAAGAAAATTCTACCTCTCAATGAGGGAATTTAAAATGGGAGAATGAAGGAATTTTAAATCTCGATAAAGGAGTGAGACCCATATCTGGTCTCACTCCCATATCGGGAGTTCGCTTCGTTTCATGAGGTGGAGGTTTTGTTTGTTTGCTTTGGTTCCTGTTTTATCCTAATTTTTAATGCCTTAACTTTGGTTTATGATTTGTCATAAATGCCTTCTATCAAGAATTATCATTTGACGATTATTATCGGCAGTGCATAATTCAAAGAACAGCTTTATTTATTCATGCGTTTCTATAAAAGAGAACACTTGAATGTTCAGGAACACCAAAGCTCAGTTTTGTTAACAATAGAAAACGTTGAACTCTCGTTAACACGACTATGGTGTCTCAAGTGACTTTTATAATAAATGGATTATTTGTACCCCATCAGTTTGATGATCTACTCTCAATACATTACTGTTATAGCATCAATCCGTGTGAACCGAGTTGAAACAGACCACGCTCTCGCTTTATGTTTAGATGCCCTGTACAGTACTTTTAGACGTTCATAGAGTGTGAACCGAGTTGAAACAGACCATGCTCCGTGTGAACCGAGTTGAAACAGACCATGCTCTCGCTTTATGTTTAGATGCCCTGTACAGTACTTTTAGACGTTCATAGAGTTACTAGGTACTTGAATATATAGTACATGTATCAAAACACGATTATTTCAACTGTCACCTTCCTCTATTTTTCATATTAAAATCCCCTTATTCCATGTTTATCTGTTTATGATGTATTTTAAAATATTACAAATGATACGGTATAACATTTCACAACAAAGATATACATGTATGACTCCCTACCAAATGTTTCTTTAGTATCCGGTTCCCAATTTTCGTCACTATCTAGTATGTTGTCTGGCATTCCATTATAACCAATAGATAGTATCCGGTTTTTGGAATTCACTATACAGGCGCCAACCTAAACAAAATATAAAAAGTGGTTCATAATAGATCAGTTAATGAAATTGAAACATCAAAACCGAAATCAGATTCAAAAATCAAGATTAAAAGGCTAATATAATCATCAAAAAGGGACCTAACAATTATTCAGTGTCAAGGTCGAGAAGTCTAGGCCTTATCGTGAGAATTCCCATCGGAACGGTTGCGACCCCCGGAATGAACAACATTCCGAAGTAAGACCAGGTGCCCAGGGAGAATCAGCGTCTCCTGATTGCATGCAACACTCGTCGCAAACAGCTCCACGGACATCTGTCAAATTCGATGAATGTCTCGATGTACATTTTGATAAGTTTCATGTGTATGTCATGTTTTGCTGATGATGACAGCCACTCAATCACTATGCAGAATGTAACTGATCATTCTGGAAAGGGGGATCTGATTTAGTTTTATCATATCCCCGAAGCGACCGAAGATCTTCCTCAATGATGATTTCAACCGTTGTGTAATATAAGTAACAAATTCTTGAAAAAAACATATCATAGAATTTTTTCACAAGAAAAGAAATATAGGACAAACAGACGGAGACAATGACACAGCTGCATCCAGACAAGACAGACAACTTTATCTCCTGAAAAATCTCCATAGTCCAGTGTAAGTGTGGAACGCACTGTAGGTGCCGCTGTTAAATCCGTCGTTGAATCAGAATAAAAACAAACATAATGAAAAAAACAAGGATAAACAAAAACATGAAATGATACATAAACAATTCGTTAGCAAAGAAGCTAAAGTGCTATGTGTAAGAGGACAGGTGCTCCGTGAAAGTATGCATCAGCTACTTGTAACCGCAGGATGCAAAACTTTGAGAAAATACGAATTTTAAAAATTGAGCATCGAAGAGTTATGTGTTATGACCTTAAATCCCACAAACATGTTTTATTGACGTTTATGTATTCATTTACAAGCATGTTTTGATATACCTGTCTTTTTGGATCCTTGCTCCTCTCTGCTGAGATGAATGCAATTCCCATAAAGTACTGGTCCCAAGTAAGTCTTTTATCGGTATCACGGAATGTTGCAGGTGCTGCATTATAAGACATTTTAGTTATTAGTATAGATATCATAAAACTACAAGATCCAATAGAAGAAATTATGCAATGATTAATTCCCATTGATTCTCATTTTTGTATATTTTTGTGATTTTCTCACTTGACGTGGTATCACTATTTCGTGATTAGTTCGGGTGTCATTTTTCATCATACTGTTTTGATCCTTCAACAGTTTCAATGTTAAAATGAAGAAAGTATTCGATATGAACATTTAAAAAAAATTAAAATAATATTTGATTATTTGTCCGTAGCACAAAGTCAGTCTAAAAGAGTAAAAGGGAAATAAAAATATAAGACCTGGCTACATACAATATCGTGACGGAACAACTCTACCTTTGTTAGATGCACTCTGTGCACTTGAAGCGGGATTAGTTTTTGCGTCCATTGTTAGACTCCTGCATAAAAAAGAAATTAATTAAGTCAAAAGTCAGATAGTTTTTGTTTAAACTAAAAATATCTCAATTTCAACAACAAGAAAGGAGACTTAGCTTAAGTTGGCATTATCAATGCCTCAACCCCATATCTTATAAAAGTTATAATTCAAATGGAAAATTAATTCAAACTTTGTGAAGAACACGAAGCTTACGTGTATACATGTATAAAAGGGTTGAAAGCACAGCATCCGCACAAACACATAATTTACAATGAAGACATGACTGCCAAACAAACCTCGACTAATTTGTCTCTCACTATTTCAGGATTGTCTTTCCTGTTTTTGCTTCTTCTATGATATGTTCGCAGTACGACAGATTTCAAGGTGGTGTTTGATTTTGATTTTGATTTTGATTTTTGTTATAATCATTTCTTAAATAAAGGAGGGGATCTCCAACAAGACTCGGTTGCAGCACCTACAGAAAAACATCAAATTTCAAAGTGAATAATAAAAAAACAATCAAAGAAGACATACACTGTAACCAGTGAATAAAAGTCAACCACAAATCCCGGAATCCAAATACAAAACAGAACGTCCTATGTTGCCATGGTAACCATATTTAATGAGGCTTCCATCCAAATTTCTTTTTTGACTTCCACTTAGTTAGGGACATTACTTTGATATTAGTGTTAAAAATTCAAACATAGCTTTAATCAAATCATGGAATTCTTAATCATGAAAATACAATATGCGAAAGACAAGCAAAATAGGGTGTCTTAAAGCCAATATAATTTCCAAATAAATTTGTTTACACCAATCTATGCATTTTGATTGGTTAAAATGATCGTCAGAAAAATGGCGAAATACACTTTATACCCCAATGAACGCGATAAAATACCGGAAGAGCCGGAAGTACTTCCATCAAAATCATTTAGTATGTTGCTAAGATCGGCTTTCGAATGATAATTATGCAAAGAAAAAATAGTGTTATTAACAGTAGCCCTTAGATATAAGTACGATATCAGATTTAATTAAAATTTTATGACAATTTCGATGATGTACCGGTATACGTGGTTTTTACAGCGTTATTCGGTTGCTTTGCTCCTGTTTTTGAAGTTTCTTAGACCATTTCCTGTCCTTAAAATTTCATGAAAGACAGAAAAATCAGTAAATGACGAGAAAAACAGAAACTTCAGCTATTTTCTTCAAAATTGCATTCCCGTCGTAACAGTAGCAAGTACCTGCGTTTGAAATTTTCCAGTGACTGACGACTGTCAACGACAACGTGCAAAAGTTTCGATTGAGAACTTCAAAAGGACCGAAGATCACTGTTTCAAATGATTTCTATGAGGTACAATCGTTCTGAACCTATGAAGTATTGAAACTAGAAACGTTTCTAATGATATATTTTCGGCGAGATGAAGAATTTAGGAGAAAATATTGACAGCGAATAAAAAATTAAGAGATCAAAAGACGGCGACCTACCTCGGCCTCGATCATGATACAGTATCGTCATGAATTTTCACAATTAACTTGTCACTTATGAAATAACTAAATCCTAGGAAGGTATTCTGATACCAATAGATCATAATCATGCCGTTTTCTGCAAGTATTAGATCTATAAGTACAGAGAATCTGTCTGTATAAACTCCCAGCTCCTGCGTGTACAATCCAAACACATAACTGCCATGTCGGCGACCTTGAACTTGAACTGCAGAACGCGTCATCAAAATGTTACGTCATATCATCGGATGATGTAATGGATTGGTAAAATTGGGCTCCAGATGGGGAACGAATATTTTTGACAAATTTGCTGCCTTTAACTAGCAACGTATACATTATATCTATTTCGTCTGGGAACTAGTTCGCCTTCGGGCCCTACAGAGTTGATATTTTCATACGCAATGTATTAGATTACTAATTTCTTTGGTATATCTGTGAAATTTGGGATAAATTTGGGTTTGAAAATTATAAGAATTGACTATCCAATTTTGACAGTTTATTGGAGTATGAAGTTTGGTTTGTCGCATCTCAAATTTTGCGTAAAACCGCTTCGCTACGTTACGCGGTTTTACACAATTTGTGATGCGACAAACCAAACTTCATACTCCAATAAACTGTCAAAATTGAACAGTCAATTCTTATATTAATGGGGTATTTTAAAATCTTATTGTGGCATCCTCTCTGACCCCTTATGTTGAGTCTTTGCGGAATACAGAGTTATTTCCCCTTATAGACGGTATCTGACGTAAAACCATTGTGACGTCATGAAAATGGCTTGGTATCGTCGATTTTACACCGTCATTTCTCAGACTTTTAGAACGTTTCCATAGAATTTGATGACGTCACAATCAGTCTACGTCAGATACCTTCTCAAATGAGAAGTAACTCTGGTTTTCGAAAATAGCGAATAAGATGCATAAGGATGAAGTGAGAATATCATTTCAAATATTCAAAACAAAGAATTGTGAAAAAACATCTTGTTTATTACAACTGATAAATGTACCCGTTTCTATGGCAACTAGTGTAACAATAACACTACGTCTTATGAAATTTCCGAATGCTTCAAACTTCAGAGATGGTTACTATGGCAACGCCACTTTCTTAAAACGAAATTAAATTTTCCTCTTGGCACTTCAAACTGAACTTCCAAATCAAAAACTGTAAAATCTATGACATGCTGTACCAACGTGTCATTGGATTTTTTTGGTCTGCACAGAGAATTGTTCGTAATTTCTAACAAAAAATAAATTCCGTAGTTCCTACAGGCAAAATGTTTACCTTGGAAAGCGTGATCGAGGACGTGGCATTGAGTAAAGAACAACAATGTTGTCAATTTTAATTCATTCCTTTTAATCAATTTTCATTTAAAAGAAAGAAAACTAGCAAAATAAAAAAAAATTATAATTTAAAGTCTGATTTTGAATATGATTGTTTGCATCAATCTGACATTTGCTCATTTGAACTTTGCACATTGCTACAGAAGACACACGGTGCGTGATTGTCACAAAAATAATGAAAATGTTTATCCTTCGGATTCTTAAAGATTCTTTATGCTGAAGTTGCCACCCTCTCTACGATACTTTCTGAAAAAGGAGAAAAACTTTGTAAAATTAACATGCAACAGTGAATGAATTAAATTACATGGGCATTTATTTGATTTTTGTGTTCCAAAGAGGATATTCTTCCTGCAGAATTTTTTTCAATTTAGTTTAGTAAACTGAATAATCACAAGTTTTAGTACTGTAGACCATTTAGTGATATACATTTTTCCTTTCTAATCCTATATATTTACTTACTTTAGCTTATTTCCTAGCATTTCCTTAGATGCACTTAAGTCCTTCGGGTCTTCAATGCAACATTTAGCGTCGTAATAGAATAATTTGTTTATTCCAGCTTGGAGGAGGTACCGTGCACAAGAACTACAAGGAATATGTGTTGTGTACATCGTACATCCTCTTACGTCGTTTCGGAACTTGTTTAGAATTGCGTTCATCACAGCGTGGCAAACTGACAAGAAAAAAAAAAGAATGAAATTCAATAAAGGTAAAAGTATAAGCAGAACACTGATAAGGAAGCAGCACTTTCGGTAATTTTATTCAAGTGTATCAATATCTATTTCTCACTTTCAATTCCACTCAAGTTCTATTCCTTCCTTTAGATAATTTGGGAAGAAAAAAGTTTTGAAAGCAAATAATCTTCTGTATTTTTCTGCCATCTGGTACAGCCCGTATACGAATATACAAACAAACCATTTCTATTTTGACACTTTGACACTTAGTCTAAAATACGAAATTAATAGTTCATCATTTGTCGTGGGAATTCCTGACATAATGATCAAAACGTTATCAGAATGGGCGACATAATTGGAATCAATAAATGTATTTATAGACTGCCTTGTCTAAATATTGCACAAATCATCCCCAGTGTTGTGATTTAAAGTACATAATGACATGCAATGCATCAACAGAGTGAGTTTAAGGATCATAGTTACACCTTTTCCAAAACACCCCAAAACAGTGTTAAACATCACTGGTTAAGTTTTATTGATTTCACTGGTAGAGAACAATGTAATGTATTGTATTTCAATGAGAAAAGTATATGTCAACGAGCTTCCAATGGATGTACAGATGACCTTCCAAAGAAGTACATGTCCATTTTCTCTTGAATTTTTCATATAATCAATATACCCCTGTTATTTTAAACCTGATGCATAAATGTATATGGTCATTCTTTTAATAACGAAAGAAGGTCTAAAACAAATAAAAAATAGAAAATACATCAATGCTGGTACGTCAAATTCTATGAAATAGTAAATATCATACCATTTTAGGCTCTTTTCTTGACGTCATTATTTTAAGAGTCCAACAAGTAAATGACGGGTTTAGGTACTTTGTTAACATGCCAATGAGCGGAAAAATTGCTATCTTAATCTAAGTTAACATATCTTTCAAAAATAAAAATAAATGCAGCAATCATCGCACAAAATTTTAAGTTTGATACAAAATTATGACCTTACCCCCCTCCAGATTTTGTTACAAAATGCTGGCAAGAGATCCTCTCCGTGCTCTATTTGGATTTATATCTCCTGAACCGTTCATCTAAATTACTATATTTTTCATCCATATATAAATTTGAAATAGAACTGATCAAAAAGTGAATTCTGTAAGTAAACCCATTTTATAATATTTACCCATTATATCACTAATATTAACGCCTGCAACAGTGTTAAGCAAATGACGTCACGTGATACATTTGACCATTTTTAAAAACGTCAAAACAAGTTGACAAAGAAAAAAAAGGTTCCGAATGAAATGGGACGATGAATACAAGATGTTTATCTTATGAATAGAATTATAAATGAATAGAATGTATTCAGACAAATGAATACGCAAAGAAAATTAATAATACTTGAGTGTAAGTTCAATCACACGTTATGTATAATATACAGGCTTAGTACATGTACGTTGCTATCCATTGGTTTTGGATGAGGAGAAAAGCCGGGAAGGGCTAATATCGGCCTTGTGACAGAATACATGTATCTTCTTGAAATGATTTTTAAAAAAAATTCCTATATTTATGAAAAATCATATTTATTTCCGCATGACATCTGTTTTCTTCTAAGAAAGGGTAAACAATATAGCACGAACAACGTCGTTTTGAACCAGGACGTCGCCTTATAATTTCTCGGCGTTTCGAAACCTATTTTTCATAATTATATAGAATATGGGTTTCAAAACAGAAAACATTTAAAAGGATTTTGTTAAAAATATTTTTAACAAAAAAAAAAAAAAAAAGAAGAAACCAAACGTATAATCCATATAGACAATGTAAAATGCAATTAATTGATTCATATCAGTAAAACAATGCTGCAACTGAGTTCTATCTTCGATTAATTTTATAAACTGTCCATACCCCCCTCCCCCCCTTTTTTTACTGGTCCACTTGCACATATTTCATTATAGTCGTTAGATGACAAATTCTTTCCTGACTGCAAATAATTTTAGTGTACAATGTAAGACGATAAAAACAGTATTCCTAGCATTTACGGATTTATGGAGATCATATATTTGCAGGTAAGTCGGCATACGTCTTTTTTTCATCAAACATGCTGGGATATTCAGCATTATGGCACCCAACGTGGGTCAAGGTCCTCCTCAAGGTCAGAGTGACTTGTTCAGGATCAGATATCCTTTAGGCAATTTTAAAATATGTATGTACTTTCCATCCCTATATTAACCGTATACCGGTAATAATAATTCACCGCCGGGGAGAGGGTTTAGGCAATAATCCTGAAATCATCGATTTATGACAGGTCCATGAATGTTCGCATTGTAAGAAAAGGAGAAAAACAAATAATGTAAAAAGGGAAACTTTTTCAAAAGGAGGATTCACTTTTACAGTACTATGTCATTTGTCATGAAAATTCTTTTGTTCGATATGTTCAAAATAAAATTATTACGGATCGCTTATAATAAATGGCGAATCGTACACATAGCGGAGAGAAATTGCGACGTAACAGCAATACCCCCCCCCCCCCCATCGCCCTTATCGTGCTGTTTGCTGTTCTAAAGATCACTACTCATAGATATATAGAACTTGTGCGAGAAATGTCCATACGTATGTTTTACCCAAATCCCGCATGTAAACTAAGGAATTGGTTCCTAATAAAATGTACAATTTTGTGAGATGTAGCTCATGTAAACCACGCGTGTAAAAAAGCATCACGCACATTTTGATTAGATTTGGCTTATTTTAACAAACGGTTGTTTACAAATAAAACAAGCATCGTGATTTTCTCGTAGAGATGACGGCGAGCAGCAGAATGGGCTGTCAGCCATTTCTCTGAATGAACATACCCACCAAAGAATTTTTTACGTCAATTTTTAATCAAGATTCAAAGGAAAACATTATAAGTCGCAATCTTATCAAAATACAGCAGTTTTATTTAGCACAATCCCTAAAATACTAGTTCATGTTTCAGGACGTAGGTTAGTCAGCGTCAAATAATAAGTGCGCCGATGCAATTTTGGCGCGTTTTTCGTGACGTCATAGATAACGTGACGTCGATTTTGGCGACGAGAGAGACTCCGAAGTGATATGTTGTTCGGATGGTGTATCCTTGAACCTTAAGAACATTCTATGTTCAAAGGCGGCATGGGATGATGCACTTGCAGGACGAGAATTGAGAAATATAAAGACTATAAGACGAAACTTAACAGCAACGCATGAACCGTATTCAGGGATACATATATATATGTCCAGTTAGACCCTCTGACTAATTGGCTAGTAGGCACACACATATCTGCTGTTGTTGCATGTAAAGGACATGTGTAAAACTTTTATAATAATCAAATAATCATCAAAGACTCATCAGCCATCCAGTCCCAAAGTCGAGAAGGCACTGCCAAGGCGAAATCACTAGAATCCAAATAGGAACGGCCACGAACTTCGGAAAGAACAACACTCCGAAGCGAGACCAGGCCACAGGGGAGACCGATTGTCCCCCGACCGCATGCAACACCCACCGCAACAACTTCAAGAAGTGAAGTTTGATATCTTAAGCAAAAGGTCTCTTGTCCATTGTGATTACCCTTACTTCAAATAACTACTTTAAGAAAAAAAATCCATCACATGCATTTACCAATTTCTTCCGCAAGTGCATCATTCTAAGGCGACTTTGACAAGTGCAATAAAGCTCACTCTTTTTGATGCATTGCATGTCACTGTGCATTTGAAATCTCTGCGCTGGTATTGATTCCGTGTCGTACCATAGTAGTTTTTCTTTTCCCTACTCCACTTTTCCTCTGTGTCCGTTACATCTTCGGCAAGGCCATTATATCCCATAGCAAGAATCCGCTTGTTCTCTGGATTAACAATGCAAGCTCCCATCTAGAATATATATCTTATAGGTGAACGAACTTTGAAGATTTCCAAACTTATAGTTTGCTACTCTATAAACATGAACGGACCCCTAAGCATACAGCTATTGCTTGTATCAAAAGAAATTCATTATTGCCCCGCCCCGCCCCGCCTCAGGTAAAGGAGAATATAGAAGAAAGGAGGAGATTTCCATCAACATTAGGTTACAACATCCATAGAAAAACACCCAATGCAAAAAAAAAAAAAAAAACACAGAGCAGACGCGCACAGCAAGAGACACAAAAAGGAAAGGAACACGAACACACAACAGAGAAACACCAAACACAAATGGCTACAAAAAAACCCAACGAGACTAATGGGCAACTAGTGTCGACTTATGATGGGCATTTGAAACGCCAGTGGCAAATGGTGTAATTATGAGGATTACGTGCGCATCATATGTTTTAACTCGTTAATTCTTGAATGAAATTTGGAACCAATTTTAAATTAATTACTTAAGTTCAATTGCAAGGGAATGGTTTTCTTTCACATTACTTTTTGTAAATATAGATTTCATTGCGCGGAAGAATTTTCGTTGTTTCTGACTATTTGTTGGTGTGTAAGTTGTATCCCCATCGGTTGTTGTCTTGTTTCTGAGTTAAAAGTTAAGTATAAAGTGCTTAATGTGTTAAGTCTTTTCTTTAAAGCAGCATGTTCCTGATAATCAATAATTATGTTTGGCAAGTTTTGAAATTAAATTTCAAAATAGCAATCCAAGGAATGCTTGTGTCGCCTGCGAAGCGGTTTGATTATTATTCTAGAAAGTGGTCAAATGAAATTCATTTGAAATATCAGACCTCTTAATTACAAATTAAAAGATATGGTCATTCTCAAATTTTCAGAAAAGAGTGTCGATAATCAAGGTCAAGGTCACTACGTAAAAATTGGTAACAAAAAGGTCTCTTCATAAGAAACATTAAAGACCTATCACCTACCAATTAAAAGATATATTAAACCTTAATTTCTTAGAAAAGAAGGTCAAATAGCTAGATCAAGGTCAAAAGGTTAAAATTATGGTATGTGTAGAAAGATCTTGTCACAAGAAATACACATGTGAAATACCAAAGCCCTATCACTTACCAATCAAAAGATATATACAATCTAATTTTTGTTTTGAAAAGAAGGTCAAATATGTAGGTCAAAGTCAATAAGTCAAAACTTATGGTATGTGTAGAAAGGCATTGTTACAAGGAATACACATGTGAAATATCAAAGCCCTATCACCTACCAATCGAAAGATATAGCCAATTTTACTTTCCTTGAACAGTAGGTCAAATATCTAGGTCAAGGTCACAAGGTCACATATTATGGTCTGTGTAGAAAGATCTTGTCACAAGAAATACACATGTGAAATACCAAAGCCCTATCACTTACCAATCAAAAGATATATATAATCTGAAAATTTTTTTGAAAAGTAGGTCAAATATGTAGGTCAAGGTCAATAGGTCAAAAATTATGGTATGTGTAGAAAGGCATTGTTACAAGGAATACACATGTGAAATATCAAAGCCCTATCACTTACCAATCAAAAGATATAGCGAATCTTATCTTTTTTTCAAAAGTAGGTCAAATATCTAGGTCAAGGTCACAAGGTCAAAAATTATGGTATGTGTAGAAAGGTCTTGCCACAAGGATTGCATATGCGAAATATCAAAGTCCTAACACTTACTAATCAAAAGATATATCCATTCTTAATTTTTTTGAAAAGGAGGTCAAATATATAGGTCAAGGTCACTAGGTCAAAAATTATGGTATGTGTAGGAAGGTTTTGTCACAAGGAATACATTTGTGAAATATTAAAGCCCTATCACTTACCATTCAAAAGTTATGGGCTGTGACACCCAAAGTGTGACAGACAGACAGACGGACAGACGGACAACGGACAAAGTGATCCCTAAGTGTCGCTATGCTTCGCAGGCGACACAAAAATTAAACTATATATCTCAATAAGCCCATGCATTGAAACAACCTTCAGAAGGGAGCTATCACTGCGTCACACAAATTTGCATTTTATTTGCACTTTCGTTTTGTACTTTTTTTTTCAATTCTTGTTACTAATGGAAATCGATCATTAACATATTTGGCAATATTATTGAATATTTTGTCCGGATTCATAGAGGTCGAATTGTTAGATATGAGTTTCTAATAAGAAGCAAAGTAAGGAGTTATTTTCTAGCTTATGACGGAATTTTGTTCTTTTAAATGTTGGAAAGCATTGAGAAAACACCATTTAATCATCAAATATAGCTTCTTCAACAGAGTGCATCATCTTGATTGACACCATGAGGTCACAATATATGTGAAGGGTCGGGTATCGTGTCCGGTTAGCTCAGACAGTAAGAGCGTCTGCCCTGTAAGCAGAAGGTCTCGGGACCAGGACGACTATATGCAAAAACTCCACAATATCAAACATAAAACACAAAAGAATAGCGATTAATTTGAGTTGCACAAACCGAACACCCGTCTATTGGATACCAAATCTGATATTTCAGTCTTAATGTCCACAACAAAACTTAGGTAGTAAACACCCTTACACACTTCTCTCCTTCTTTTTTGACCAAATATTTCATTGAATCGCGCTTCTGAAAAGACAGTACAACATAAGTAGAGCCAAAATAGCCTGTTTGAAATAAACCTTTGAAGCTCCGATGACCTGTTTTATTTTGGCTTGAAGGAAATTATAACACAAAGAGACCCATCTATGCTGCCAGATGGCAACATTTTGGTTAGAAACTTTCAAGTATAGCAATGTTCATCAGTAGTACCATTAATGGAGATCAACAGTGCTAAACATGCATTTCTTGTGCACAGTATTCGCTGTTTTCGAATACAAGTGTTGCTTCCCGTTTGGGACATTATCTGACGTAGACTAATTGTGACGTCATAAAATTCTAAGGAAACGGTCCATAAACTCTGGGAAGGTACAAAATCGTCGTTACTATACCATTTTCACGACGTCATAACGGTTTTACGTCAGATACCGTCTCAAATTGGAAATGGATCTTTTTTCCGTTTAAACTCAATATGACTCAAATGAGTTAAAGAAGATCCTGACGATAATCTCAACAGCGCTTACAATAGAGCACAAAATTGAGCATCGACGGACCCCTAGCAAGCTAGAGGTGGGACCAGGTACCCGGGACTAGTAAGCATCCCCTGTTGGCTATATACCCAGTAAACCACGTATTTATAGAGTTATTCAAATACACTGTACTATTACAAATACACTGCGTCCTTCTTCCTCATAATCCAAAAGGAAACATAAACACACAAGTCTCACCTTGCGATGGGGATCTTTGCTTCTAGCTGACGAACTAAATGCAAGTAACATGAAATACTGATCCCAGGTAAGATGGTCCTGGCTCTTGTAATCCTCAGCGGTTTGCCTGACCAACATGTTATCATCTAATAGAGAAAGAAAATTGAGGTGTTCCAGCATTATACATTATAACGAGATTTTTTTCGCGAGTATCAAATTTCACAATTTTACGGTAAAAAAAGGTGTTAAACTTTTTATTTTCGCGAGTACAATTTTTCGCGATTCCTAAATTACAAACGAATGTGATGTACATATTTCACCATTCATTATTGAATACACTCAATTCACTTCTCTTCGCGTTTATTTAGAAAAAAATGACGAATGGCACATGTACAATAAGAACAAAATGTAATTGTTATACACATTTATTGTAAACCTTATCAAACACCATTTTTCACTCGCGAAAATAGCGAAAATGAGTCTCTCGCGAAAATTTCAGTTGGTACATAACTCCGAAAATATGAAATGTTCTGAAATAGATACATATAGTCTTGCATAACCGCAAAGTGTTTTTGTGTTCATTCTAAATGTATTTGTCATTTATTCTCTTTTGGTTCACTTTTTGCACACTTGTAAATCTGATTAAAGACAAGTAGATACAATGCCATCAAGAAGATAGCGTTACAATAGACACCTTTGCAAGACAAGCATTGACAAGATACGACTAAAATATATAACTATATAACTAATTCTTTAACAAAAGTTTTGATATTTTAAAACAGCATTTTTATAGCATATATCTCATTAATCTTTGGTTTCAAATGTTCAAACAGCTAACGAAGTGTTAATAGAACCTCTATGAAAAGCACTGGTTAAAGCAGATTCATATTTCATTATTTGCTATTAAATTTCTTTTTTCCGATTAATATTCATATTGAAATTGTTTCGTCTTGGATGTCTCTAAGATTAAAGATATTAGTAAGACAACTGTGACGAATGCTTTGAAAATTAACCATATGAAAACATATAAGGCCATACCAAATTAATTAAATGTTCTTTGGATTTTCTTGTGAAAAAAGGGTGCAAGAGAGCGAAAATATAATAAAGTTGTGTATTTTAATTATTATTTTAAGTATTGCAGCTTTTAAGGTGCAAGCGAGTGAAATAACACATTTCTGAGATGTTTTCCGTATTCACAAAGGAATCTGATGACAAGGAAATCTGGCACATAGCAGTGCGGAAAAGATTTTCGAACATTCCTCCTCCTTGACTTTCAGTGCCATGTATATGGGACAACAAATTTGCTCCCAACGAAATTTTTCAAACACAAAAAGTATCATTTTCTTCGAAATTTGCACAATCTGAGACTTCTAGAGGCTTTAAAATTTGCAGAAATCAGAACCAACCCTAATAAATTCTTGAGCAAGAAATTTATTGCTGCGGGCGAGCATTTTATTTCTATAATCTTATTTTTTGAGTTTTGAAAAATTTGGTAAATCGAAGGAACATTTAATCAATACGGTACGGCCTAATGAACATTTTCTCTTTTCAGCCCAGACTGTTTATCTTCTGATAACCAAGAAACTTGCCAACAGACATACAGCACAATGTATAGTACTACTCACCTTTCTGTACAAAGTCTGATGAACATTGAGCCTCTCTTTCCTTTCCATCAGGTAGGCTTGAAATGTATATTGAAAAATGAGCGTTTTCATCGTGTCTTAAAATTCCGAATAAGTAATGGAAACAATTTTCATTCGCGGGTCATCGACATTTTCAAAGAATAACCTTATCATCCTCAACACCCGATTCCACTTTTCGGGTCCGGACCAAAAAGCCCGGCCACGAAGTACAAACATTCAGAAACACAGATTTTGCATGTTGAGAATATGAATAGTTCTTAAAAACTTTTGAGATGTCACGTTTCTTGAGCAATAAAGTAATTTATATTAGCTACATGTTGTTGGAAAACAAGCTATTATTAGACAAGCTTATTAGCTAATTATGTCATTAGTAGGAACCTCTGCATGGGACTTGAACCTTCTGTAGCTTTGTACATTCTCAAGATTTGCACACTGATGACTACACCAAAAGCCCCCATAATCAAAGCTTTCAGAGGGCATTGCCCTGAAAACCTATTATGTAGCTTCTCTGAAAGATGGTCGGATACTTCGGGTGATCGCAGGTATGAGCTAGCTCAAACCGGCAGAACACGGACTGTATTTCTGGAAATTTTACAAAAATTATTGTCAACTCAACAGAGTATATTACATTGGGTATTTCACAACCTGCATTTTATGGTGACATAATTAACAAAATAAGAACGAACAAAGGTAAACAGAATTATCATCGAAAATGTGTTAGAATCATCAAACGCCTTTTAATTCGTGAATATGATCCTAATGTCACCAGACGGACACTTGGCTAAGTACTTGACCAATCTACAGCCTTGTACCAGCGCTTTCTTAAGAATCACTCTCTGACTGACTGTGACGACAGGACTCTATGACGTTCCCTGTCCAAACCTCTTTAGAGAAGACAGGGCCCCGACCACCTGTCCTCTCCGGACTCCTCGGGTGTTCACATACATGAGCTCGCTACAGCCGGCCGAGCACCGACTGTATTTCGTGTGCCTTCTGTTTTTATATCCATTTACATTATTAGTTATTAGGTTTGTTACTGACCTTACACGGAAATCTGTCGGGTTGATAAAGCCCATAGAAGGCGAGGCGCTTGCGCCGAGCCTTCTATGGGCTTTATCAACCCGACAGATTTTCGTGTAAGGTCAGTAACAAACCTAATAACTGATTTGTTTTGTCGAGGACCATTTTAGGTATGACAGACAGACAGACATGGTGATTCCTACTGTCCTCCTGCTTTAACCTGCCTCCACCTTCGGCCATTGTTGTTATTTACTTGCCTACGTCACGCTAAGGGACGCTACTCTAATTTCACGAACCGCTTTAGGCCACGGTAAAAAAATTTTGAGTTTGTAGTACAAAAAATGTTGATATCAAGAACAGCAACGTGATTTATATTATTATCCTCCGTCTGGTTTTGCTAATTGTCGGCCATTGCCTTACAAATTTTTGAAACTGACTTTCCACAAGAATTTGTCGGGCAGTCACATGACCAAATTCAAGCATTCCCATTGGGTCAAACTAGTCCGAGGCAAAACAAATCTATCTATGCGTGTTGTGCCCCTGCGTCATGTTGTCTATTTGTATGTCCACCTTACAGTGAGGTTATTATACATAACACTTATGCGTTCTTCGAGACCTCTGGGTAATCGAAAAAGTGGGAGTGTTGTGCGCAAGTAATATGGATAACCACATCGTTTGCTACTTCCTAATTCGGCATCGTTTGCCCATTGGTCTCTTTGGTTAATGTGTGGTATTTTGTGTTTCGTGAACTATGGTGTAAGTTGGTTTCGTTGGTTTAATTGTGGTCTTTTGTGTTTCATGTTTCTATGGTGTCAGTGACAATTGGTGTTCCCTTTTGCGTCTCTTTCTGTGGGTTTCTGCTGTGTTTTTGCATTGGTTGTCTTGGAGTTTAGCTGTGGGTGCTGCAACCGAGTGTTGTTGGAGATATCCTCCTTTCCTTTTTTTCTTTTCCCCTTTTGCTGTGGTTGTCCTATCTGTTTATTCGCAGGTGTCTTTTAATGAATTGTAATGTTCTCTTTTTTAAAGTCAGACTAATGGCACTATTGCGCTTTGGTCTGTTTACAATATGTATGTCATTATGTTGGGTTCGAACTATAAAATGGCATACGGGAAGTGTCATACTTATTACTTCCGAGTTCACAAAGGCTTAAAAAGGCATCTACTGACAATTTTCATATGTGATGAGATAATTTATGTGCCTCAATTTTTTCATGGTTTGTAAAGTGATCTTAGATTTTTTTTTACAAGACATCTCTTGTCATGTGTGTTAATACAAATTTTAGACTCTACTTATGACGTTTTGGACTTACATTCTGCCAGCTGAAGAGAGCTCATGTCCAATCTCTCTAGAAACCCGACCATCTTACGGATGAGATAAAAAAGATCTTGGACAGAGTCTGTCAATGAGCCTCGTCTTACTGTTTGCATAGATGTAATTCTTAAACTAACGGGTCCAAATCTATAGATTGGTCCATTTTTTGCATTGCTGATTGATAAATTTGTAAAGATTTATTTTCGCTGCCAACCTTACATTCAAGTACATGCTTTAAAGAACAAAAAATAGACTAAGAAACAGTCTATTTTATTAGAAAACATATTTTCATTGTTTCGAACTGTTTGTTGTTGAAGTAGTTCATTGTTTGTTGTTGTATACATGTATATTAGTTGATAATCATAAGTTCTCAGTGTCATTATCAGTCTGTCTTCTGTTTTATAATTAAGGCAAGCTATGCAAAAAATCACATTGATTTTCATTACAAGGTGCACAGTATTAATACGGAAATGTTCCAACTCTTTACCATCTTGAAGACAATTTCAAACCAATTTTAATGCACCAAACACGTGTTTCTGATAGTAAATCCTCGTCAGTGGTTTATTAAATGCCGAAGTGATTTCTGACACAGCCAAATGTATTTCCGTAGCGCCCTCTGGTTTTATTGTTGAATTTAAATTCGTGTATTACTAATGCATCTTATCGATCGAATAGAGCCTCTAGGTTGATTCTCTTCTCCAAGTTTTATTTTCCAAGTAAATATGTGGAGATCATTGTAAAATGTAGGACAATGTTTATCTGATTGGTCGATTTTGAATTTGAGCAGCGCCGCACTAAATCGTTTCAGTGGTGCCACCTATGTAAAACAAATTTCGATTTAACAATGGTACAATCTTTGGAGCATATCATTCATGAATCCCATGCGATACCTTAGTCAAATGTCGTTTAAGAAATAACAGGTACCTAACCGTGGTTTGTTGTCCAGTAATTCGCGGTCGCGGCTCGGTGATAATTTAATTGGTTCATGCGAATCGGGAAATACTGCACAGCTAGCTAGTTGTTATTTCTATTCTAATAAATTATGTTCTGCACACTACAATCGGCGGAGCTTAGCGGACTGGAAGTACACCAGGCGAGTTTTATTGCACGGGAATGGGCGGAGCTTAGGGAACTGGAAATTTACTGGAGATTTTACATCAGGCGAGTTCTATAACACAGAATGGACGGAGCTTAGCGGACTGGAAGTTTGTCGGAGATTTATACCAGGTGAATTCTATTGCACGAGAATGGGCGGAGCTTAGGGGACTGGAAGTTTATTGTACGCCAGGCGAGTTCTATAGTATGAGGATGGGCGGAGTTTACCGGACTTGAAGTTCTATAACTAGTACATATAGGGAGAAAATTTCAAGTCATGTTAGAATAGAATACAAATCAGAAAAAAAAAACTATTTCATATTTGAAAAAAAATATTTTACGCATTTCTGAATATATTTGAGAGAAAATATTTGAAAAAAAGAGAGATAAGAAAATATTAATTAGAAATAAATAATAATGATAAAAGAATAACAAATATTGATACCTCTGTACTGAGCCCCCTTCTGCCATATCTTGCCTCGATCTTGACTGTGTTTAGGTAAGTTCGGTTACTATAGAAACAGATAAAAACATAATATTTATGCGAATGTTTATATGCATAATCAATTACATAACTTTGTCAATGACAATTATATACTCCTTATATTTACATTACTAGCATATTCCCTATGTCGAACGCCCATTAGGCAAATAGAACCTGGGTTGCTATTCTGACGTCACATTCAAATTTTGCATGTGAGAAGTTACCAACGTTCAAATACATTTGATGCTATAACAGGTTAAATGTGCGAAGTGCATGCAAATAAGAATGACCGATACTTAGAATAAATGTAGATATATATAAGTAATGACTGTCTTACTTTTGGTGTTCATGGGTGTATAATTCTGGTCGGACACGAGCGAATTTTTCGAGAATCGCTTCGCTTCGCGATTCATGGAATTTGCAAGGGACCTACCAGAATTATAAACACATGAACACCAAAAGTAAAACAGTCATTTCTTAAATAAACGTACATGTAAATATTAAAATTGTCTAGAAATAACATTATCATAATTTCTATGAATATACATATATACGTCAATAATATGAAAATACCCTTTATTATGTTTTTTTTATATCGAAATGGAAATAATGAGTAGTTCTTATAAATCATATTCAGTCATAGTCTAGGTGCCATTCATGAAACCCAAACATTTCTTACGCACAAAATGGTTTTGCATGAACGTGTTGTCAATACCCTCTTATTTGATAATCCGGCTGATGCCACTCTGGCATCCTTGGGCATTTCGAAATTTTGAGGTAAAGTGGTATTTTTCGAAGAAAAATCATTGAAAATAGGAAAAATTCAATTACTTTTTCCATGCTGCAGCTAGAGCAACAAAATTGGTACCAAAAGAACGACAATTTAATTGTCTTTAAGTCTCAAGCTCCATTAACCAATCTTCTTGTCAATAAAATGTGGAAAACTATGGATTTTCGATTAAAAATCGTTGAAAATTGGGAAAATACAATATCTTTTTTTATTCTGTAGCTAAACAAACAATTTTGGTACCAAACGCACAATAAATTTATTGCCTTTCATTTTAAATAATACAGAAGTCAGATTCGCTATAGGCTGGTACGAAAAATTGGGAAAAACAACTACTCTTGGATGTAAAAACGCTGAAAATGTGCAAAATGCAATGAACTTTTTCAAACTGTAATTAGTATGAGGTACAGCAAATATGGTACCAAAAGAAATGTTTTTATTGTCTTTTATTCTGAATTCGTATTGAACAACTTGCTCATAAATAAAGTGGGAGAAGACCTGAATGAGAGAGAAAACTTTGATTTTTGAAGGGTATTTTCCATTAAAAGTTGGGACTTTGAAAAATGCAAAACGTTTACAGAAAATCTAGAACAAAGATATGTGTATTGTTTTGAATATATTTCCCTGACATTGGCGCCATAGCACTTTCTATATAGACATAACGTCAGACAGTGCATGAAGTTTAGATATTGTTTTCATTTTCGTGCTCAAACATCGATGGCGGGTGCGGCTAGCCAACAGGGGATGCTTACTCCTCCCGGGCACCTGGTCCCACCTCTAGCTTGCTAGGAGTCCATCGATGTTTAATTTTGTGCTCTATTGTGAGTGCTGTTGAGATTATCGTCAGGATCTTCTTTAACTCATTCAAGTCAACACTTTTTAAAAACAATTTACTGGTACATGGAGTCTTGTAGCGAGCTTTTGAAAGACGTGGGTGAAATTAGAGACATTGTTCAAAAGAAAGCGGCTACTGTCTTAAATACATAACGTGCATGTCTGGTCCACACTGTTAATTAATCTGCTTTTAAATGATGCTAATGAGTTTGAAGACTATTGACATTTGTATCACTTGGTGAGTGTCACTGCTGGTGGACCAGGAGTCCCCAAGGGCACATGTAGCCAAGATCGACCAATTTCGGTTGGTCGTTCCTTCAAACGCATTCGAAAATTTCTGCTTACAAAATTGTCACAAATTTCTGAAACCTGGGTCCTGTAGCATCATATTTCAGTTATCTTGCTACGTCTTTCGGTATATTTTGGACATAATCATCACACGTTTTGGCCATATTTCATTGTTTAGATTGAGGATCACTGATCACTGATCAATTGAGGATTGAATACCCGAAACGTGCATGTCTGGTCCACGCTGTTAATTAATCTGCTTTTAAATGATGCTAATGAATTTGAAGACGTTTTTAAAACATAGATGATTTTTGCCAGGGTTGTGTAATTGTTTTCAATTATTGAAGTGGATCTTAAAGACCTGCTTAGTCATGACGTTGTTCTAGTCCCTACGTCGATGTTAAACAGATGCCTTCGGTTTTGCAACTTCCAAACTTTGCAAAGTATTTAAAAAACAGTGCATGTATTTTATATATTCTTTTCATTTTCGTGCGTGAACATCGACGGCGGGTGCGGCTAGCCAACAGGGGATGCTTAATCCTCCCGGACACCTGGTCCCACCTCTAGCTTGCTAGGGGTCCGCCGATGTTAAATTTTGTGCTCTATTGTGAGTGCTGTTGAGATTATAGTAAGGAGATCTTCTTTAACTCATTCGAAATATATGTTCTTAAAATAAGCTCCATGTTATTCATTCGACAAGAATGTCTTGGAGCTGATGCTCGATTGATGTATGCAGGACTCTCATTCATGCAGATGTTTCTGGTCGTATATTTCTAAAAAAAAATAAACACTTCAGATGTTCAATAATAAGTGTTCCAACTATTTACCTTCTTGAAGAAAGTTTTATACCAATTTTGATGCACCAGACACGTGTTTCGGATAGAAAAATCCTCATCAGTGATGCTTTCAATTACAGTGACTTCATGGCACAGCCAAAATCCTCTCCAGCAGCGCCCCTGGCCATATTTTCTGAACTTAAAATTTCTATCACTTCGCAGAGAGCAAATTTAAATGATATTCAGTTGACCCCTACCTTCCATCACAATGACATAAAAGAATCAGTCAGGAAAGCTACATCTCAGGAAATGAAGTGCAACTGATTGATATTTCATGTACTTGCAATCAGTTGATCGAGGCAGCAATCCGATTGATTAAGAACTCACATTCTACACATTCTGAAGATGAAGGTATTGAGAACAGATCATAATGATGGGTATCATCAACATATGATGGTATTTGAGAGACAAAGGTTGTTCTGTGGGAAGCTTTTGAAGTGGTGTTCCGTGTCAAATTTCAGAGAAGTTAATTCAGATATTGAAAAGATGGTGACTGAGGCCATGATATTCATACAGAATTACTATGGTTTAGTGAATCTAGACAGTATATCTGATGTATGGTCTAGTGTACGATTGAATGAAATGCGTTATAAGAGTTCAAAACTCTAAGATGACCATTGTCACCAACAGTTAATTGAATAATTTCGATAACATGTCAAGATAAACTAAATATTTTTAGTCATGCATATGGAGACATTCTTAAGATGCTGTTCAATCAAACCTGGATCTGCTTAAAGAATTAAATTAAAAAAAAAATGTTGAGACCAATTGTGATAATATTTTGCCAATCACGTCTGTACCTCTATCTGTTATCCTGTTGATTTGTTGCAGTCGCACATGAAATCTGAGTTGTGTGAAAAACAGATGTGACAAATTCTGTGCTCATATTTCTTTAATTCTGTAAATGATTTGGAGTAGAGAATTGTCGGAGTATGATGAAAAGGAGGCATTTTGATCAACCATGTAAGATGGGTTCTTTGTTGCTAGGAGTAGTTGCACACAAGTATTACAATTGCATGTCGATGAAACAACAAGACAATAAGAAAGGAGGTGATCTCCAACAAAACTGGGTTGCAGCACCAATGTCTACACATCAAACACCTCAAGTAAAACCACAGAGAAGACACACACAGCAAGAGAAACCAGAGAATCTAGAGCAGATAAAAGGGAATTCGAAATAAGAGAGTGCAAATCTAAAACTATCAATATGCAATCATTTTTATACGAAACTTGTTGTTCTAGAATCGATTATATTTTTACAATTAGAACCTTTTTTAAGCACCCCCCCCCCAAAAAAAAAAAACAACAACAACAAAACAAAACAAGAAGATTCCATTTGCTTGAGTGGAATTCTGAATTTTAATCAATGAAATGATAATACCAGCATGAATAAAAGCATTGCAATATCCCAATTTTCAGCGATTTTTCATTCAAAATGCATTCTTTTACCCTTTTTTGTACTTGAAAATAGCTAATCTGATATTGAAAATGAAAAGCAATACATTTATTGTGCGTTTGGTACCAAAATTGTTATTTTATCTACAGTATGAAAAAAGATACGACATTTTCCCAATTTTCAACGATTTTTCATTGAAAATCCATAATTTTCCCCATTTTATAGACGAGTAAATTGATAAACTGAGCTTGAGACTTAAAGGCAATGGCATTGCTGTTCTTTTGATACCAAATCTGTGTTTCTAGCTACAACATGGACAAAGTAATTGGGTTTTTCCTATTTTCACCTGTTTTTCTTTGAAAAATCACACTTTTTCCCAAAAAATTTCGAAATGCCCAAGGATGCCAGAGTGGCATCCGCCGGATTATCAAAGTAGAAGGTATTAACATCACTTTCATGCAAAAACATTTTGTACGTAACATTTTTTTGGGTTCCCCCCAAAATAGCCATTTGGCAACTAGACTACCATGTTTTAAGTGTAGTTTCCTCTTATGTTGACTTAATCAAGGAAGGATTGCTTATCAGTTGCATAATCTAGTATTGGAATTGTTACAGTGGGTTTTCCAACATATAAGAGCTGTGTAGAATATCGATTTCGCTGTCTAGACATGCTGGAAGCGACAAATGACATCAATTTTCAGAAATTGGTTTCTAATATCTAAATTCCTTGAAAATCCAATCTATGGTTGCAATACGGAAGATCGCAAATACTTCTGATCAAGACTATACGAATGTTCTTGCGCACTCTTCGATTGTTCTCCATTGTTATGCGATCATCAATTTACAATGGTTTAGGTAGGTGACTAAATGAAAAATCAGAACGGACACGCTGCACGCGCAAATAATACGGAAGTATTCCAACTCAAAACCTTCTTTAAAAAAAAAACACACATAAAATGCTAAATAAAGCCTTAAAAGTTTGGTTCTTCTCTCAATCATCATCTATATTAAAGCAATCGTAATTGTTTACACAATTCTTACTGTCACTTTCGGGTCAAATGGGAGGATGCGGCACATTTAATCGGGACGAGACAACACCAGTATTGTCGGTTGTTGCCCCCTTGTCCTTTTGGTTGTGACAAGTTGTTTGGAGAAAGAAAAGAAGGAAAGACGATGTGTGTTTCCGAGGTCTAGATTGACTAAGATTCAATTCAGGAAAGAAGGCAGTTAATAACCGACAGTAATCTATGACATACTTGCACGGATAAAATAACTCTTGGAAATATGATTGGTGGAAAAATGCAAATATTTGTCAAGGTTATTCAGAATCTGTGCATAAGATACTTTCATCTGGTCGGCTGAAGGTCTAGATGGTTTGACAAATGAAAGTCATAACGTATCAGTGCATTTGACGATTCACATGTTGAAAAAAATTAATCATACTTGAAATATGATGTATTTGAAGACTTTTTATATGTTTTACATTTTGGTGAAGTACTCTTAAGATTCCAAAATTAAGGTCGAAAGAAGCAGGGGTACTCGGATAGGAAAACTGATAAAATCGACGAAAAAGAAACCATGTAAATTTGTAAATATTTTACATGAAATGGAAAAATATTTACTAAAAGACATCAAATATGTCTACGTTGTACATCAGAAATAGCTTTCGAACGTTATATATACTTTAATTGGCAAATAATGAAATCCGGAACTCAAAATAAGGTCTAATTTTGTATTCATGGTATACCGCGTGGTGTAATTGACTATCTTGTGATTTTCTTGTACCAAAACCTTGTTTGTATTCTGTGTATTACTCCGCGAAATACACACTGACGAAGAAATAAACATCGCTCTTGCTTATTTCGTTCCCAATTCTTGTATATTTCATTCGATCATATTTAGAATACATTTTTTGCTAGATTTTAGAGGAAAAAATAGTCAAATTTGTCATATTTTATGGTCTAAAAGGTCGATATTTTCGAAAATGCACCCTTCCCTTTTTGGTTTTTCGTCTCTGGGGTAGTGTTCCCCACGAGATACAGAACCCCACTCAGGCTTTTCCAGAAAATATGTATCATGGATATACACCAATAGTAAAAGTGGCATTCTGTATATCCGGGGGGAACAATGTTCAATAAAACTTTTCCGTTTTCTATTGATTTCTATAAGAATAATACAAGTTTTGACCCAAATATTAGCAAACTTATATAAAGCAGATCAAAAATTACTTCAGATTCTGATGCCCGGGATACCGTATAGGTATAAATTTTACGATGAATGTTTCTTGAAATTTCCAGTTTCAAAATCCCACTTTTCAGGGCTGATTTTACGCCTTATCTTAACAGCTCCTTTCCGGCGCCATCAAGAAAGTCCAGCATACAAAATGTTGTAAAACATTATAGATTACGTAAAAACGGAAAATATATGGATTGTTGCAACTTCCTGGTGAAGGGAGTGTTTATAACTGAAGTTACATGTACAATTTCATATTTTGTAAAATAACAAAGCGTTTTAAAATACATGTATGAAATAAAAGGATTTTAGAAAATTCCAGGTGGAGGGGTCTTGACTCCATTACCCCCCCCCCCCCCCCCCCGCTCAGATTTTTCAATACCTATTGACTACATGTACAGTCAAAAATGCTTACGAATATCTTTGTTTAACCATCGGCTGGAATACCTCCCTTCCCCACCCCGACGGCTAAATCCGACCGTGAAATACATTGAATACTAATTATCACGAAAGCAGCTTGTTAAAATTATAATATGTTTCTACCATACACTTGCTTGAAAATTGATGTGAAATCGCCGAGAAATGTGAAATTCTTGGGGTTTTTTTTGCAATACTTTACAGATTTTTCACCATTCTTTATATTATAAACATACTTATACATACATGTCCCTACAATGTAGAACTATATATATGAAAATTTGAAAACTTACAGTTCAGTTAGGATTTTTCCATATACATGTAATAATTATAAATCGATATCTCGGTCTGGGTCAGTTTCCCTGCCTGATACCTGATAAACGAAATCAATATGTAAGCTGCTGCTTATATCGATCCTTCTTCCCTGTACAGATAGCGAGCCAATGATGGGAATTCAGGAATGAATCTAGAAAGGGTGGTGGGGTTAAAGGGGGGGGGGGGGGGTTAAGAAATCCCCCGAAGTGGAAGATTCTAATATCCGTTATTTTGAATTATTATGTTCAGAATCATAAACAGATCCCCCTTACGGAACCCCCTCTTGAAAAAATTCCAGATCCACCAATGTTTTAGTTTGCTTTTGGCTAGTATCCAGGTACGAGCATATATCTCTTGTCTTTGAGTGTGAATCAGTTATAGAATAACAGCTCATCGTATATGCTTCTCTATCCCGTAGAGTATGTCTGCATATGCATGTAAACACATGAACAATCTTTGCAGCATCCGTAATAAATGCACCAGGTGAAAAACAAACACTGTAGCGAGAAATGAACAAGTCTTGGAAGAATTACAAAAAAAAAAAAAAAAAAAAAAAAAAAACCCAAAATAATGATGATGATAAAAGTCAAGATTAAAAAGAACCCCATTGATTCAATCAATGTGTTGAAAAATTAAACCATGACCATTGTACATGTATTTACATACATGTACATGTAAATGGAATTATCGGATAAATTCTTAACGCCATTTTTGCAAGTTTTGTGTGTGATTGTAAAGGGATGCATGTGCGGATCTATACTGTAGATAATTTTTTTTTTGAGGACGAAGAATATTTAAAGACAATATGAGCATGTTATATTGCCTTAATCCAAGAGTTCTACATTTGTAACGAGTGCCGAGAGGGTTTCTTGAAAGAGTCAAAGTTGACAATTAAAAAAGTCAATGTCAAATGCCATAATTCATGTATCTAAGAGGAATAAGGGGGAGGGGATAAAAAACCACGCAATGACACCTTAATGAGGTTTCAGGGAAAAAATCTTTTATTCTTTTTCAAACGAAATGTGCCCCCCCCCCCCCCCCCCAGTATTCGTTCTCATTTTTTCTGATAAAGTTTTCAAATACATACAACGGAACAGTTCCTTTTCCTCTGTACTAGACTCCTCCCTTATAAATATTATTTTTTTCTGGCTATGACGAGATTATTCATCACTTTCACTTTCTTTTAATCATTTTAAATGCAATTGTGCTATGTACCGTATATGTTATGTTTTAGTCGTCAAATTTGACCCTTTAAAAAACCCTCCAGCCACAAGAATATCCAGATATTGACATCCGTGATACTTTTCTGCATCTACATCAATTTTTCTCAAGTTCTTTAAGTTTTATGTTTTGTTTCGTTTCGTTTCGTTTTGTTTCGTTTCGATTTGTTTCGCTTCGTTTGGATCTGTTTCGTTTCGATTTGTTTCGTTTCGTTTCGTTTTTGTTTCGTTTCGCACTTTACAGGGACCCTTTTAAATAAGGGAAATTCAGCAATTCTGTAAAATTCCAAGGGGGGAGGGTTGTTCCTCTCCAGATCCGCGCTTGGGTGTGTTTCCAGTCTCTGCTTTTGTTTTTGAGAATATAAACCAAACATTTGCTTATTTGTGCGGAAGACCGTAGGTGACAGTTATGAATTATAATCTATCTGCCGGCCGCCAATAATTTACAATATATCAAAACAAAATAAATGCGTAACATGTTCTTTTTGTTCTAGGGTGCTAAATTCATCCTCTCTTGTAATCTTTTTGATAAAAATAACTAGATGAAATGTAACAATAGATTTATCTGGCGGCCGCCACTTAAATTATCTAGCGGCTGCCACATACTTTATCTGGCGGCCGCCACTTTTAAAATTTATCTGGCGGCCGCCTCTGAATCATCTGGCGCCAGATGATTATATCGCGGCCGTCAGATAAATTATAATTCATACGTGTCACCTACGGGCTTCCGTATATTTGCCTTATTTCACAGAGAAGATCTCCTACAAGACAATACGGCGACCACAGCGGAACACATCCGCAAATTTGTAAAGAACGATGGACATTATTATTATGATAAACATAGCAATTTCAACGAGTTGAACAAGGAATATCGATACAAATAGAACAATTAAATTTCTTTAAAATCAGACATATACCTAAAATGAAACTTGCATGTACAAGACACCACATAAATTGAAGGAAAGCAATATGTAACCGGCTATGAATGGTCATCCGCTAAATAATACATTCAAGTATCAAGTTGTATGACTATCCGGTTTATGTACGTACAACCCTCCACTTATACGGATACACAGAAGGGGATATATTCCCTTGTTCTTACCTTTTGATTCGCTCCAGCCGAAGAAATTATAAAAATAGAAAGGTTAACATTGTCGCCTATGAAATACTATTTAGTTGTTTCTATTCTACATGTACGTGTGTTGATTGTAAGATAGGCGTACCCGTGCAACTACATGTACATGTATTCTACAACATGAAATATATTTATTAGTAGATGAAATGTAAGTATACGGCTACTGCCAATCACCACATGAGGTGACATATATAGAGAGAATAAGTGTCTTAATTTGTGTTTTGTTACGGGTATACAACATACAGCAAGTGCATTTATCGTATACCCGTAACAAAACACAAATTATGACGTTTATTCTATATATATGCACCATAGTTGTCTATTTCATTGTTGTTTTCTGAAATCGCGTTTTCTAGGTAAAAGGGTGACATTAAAATTAAGGTCACCGCGTGCTCAGTTTGCAGGTTAGAACAGCCGTCGCGGCATTCTTCTTTAGATCTTATGCATTCTGACGTCACGAGTGTTAATACACGAATTACAGCACATTTTTTTCAATAGTACTTAACATCTCAGGGAATTACATTGGTTGTGCATATTGTTGTGGGTCATGTATTATTTTAGTTTTACTTTATGTGTAGGTACACATGTACTTAATCATGCTATTTAATGATTTCATAATAATTCTTTCTAGATTTTACTATGTCATGTTTATCTCAAGAGAGAATATTTCAGTATGTTCTTTATTACATCATTATCATCACATGACTGTGATTTCTAGAATTTACTCTATTGTTAATCATTTGTAATGAGTCATTGTTCTAGAAGCTTCTGGTTAATTCATTGTTATTAAGTATAAATACCTCTGAGGAACTGTGTTAAGGGGGACATTCGTACACATTCGTAGACACGATTTATTCATCTATTCTGATATACTGGGACACTTTATTTGTTGAGACTTTAATCCATTTGACGACGTTTGGACACCGATCTTTCGAGAACGTTTGTGATTACCGGAAACCATACATTCGATAGACTTTGTGGACCGTAACGGACACTTTGATCCGGACATTGTATTGTAAGTTGTAATCATTGTAAATATATATATTTTGTACATAATTAAACTTGTAAATTTATATTCTGTCTTTGTCTGATTTTTGCTGGCGTTTTGGGGTATTCTGACCCATAACAGAATTGGGGGCTCGTCCGGGATAGTAATCTCTGCATATTTGCACTTTACGTAAAGTTCGTTTTTTGAAAAAAGGAAAATTCTCCAAACTTTTGCCAGCAGAAATCAATCATGGTATTTTCGGTCACTGAATTTTTGAAATCGCCGACTGTAGATGAGTTCGAATCATTGAAAAAAGATGATTTGATTGGTTTAGGTCTTCACTTGAAGTTAGATGTAAAATCTTCTATGAGAAAACAAGAAATTAGAAATATTGTGGCTAAAAAGCTTTTAGCTGAGGAAATCTTTTCGTCATACGATTTTCCTGTTGAACCTGTTTCAAGCGAAACCAAAATGTCAAAATTTGAGTTTGAATTAGAGAAAATGAAAATACAATTACAATTTGAAAAAGAAGAAAAAGAAAGACAATTTCAAATTGA
Organism: Pinctada imbricata; assembly: GCA_033119305.1. Classification (NCBI taxonomy): domain Eukaryota; kingdom Metazoa; phylum Mollusca; class Bivalvia; order Pterioida; family Pteriidae; genus Pinctada; species Pinctada imbricata. Next base: position 24,903,949 of record VSWD01000006.1, read on the forward strand.
AAAAGAAGAAAAAGAAAGACAATTTCAAATTGAAAGAGAAGAAAAAGAAAGACAATTTGAAAAAGAAGAAAAAATAAGACAATTTGAAAGAGAAAAGGAAGAAAGAGAGAAACAGGAACGTATGCACGAGAAAGAACTCCAGTTTGAGTTAGAAAAGTTAAAATTAGAGAAAAGCGCTAAGGAAAATCCTGTTCCTTTGCCTGTCAAGTCTGAATTCGACGCCGCCAAAAACATCAGATTAGTACCAAAATTTCAAGAAAAGTCCGTGGACAAATATTTTCCACATTTTGAGAAAATCGCGGCCAATCTGAAGTGGCCACGCGATTTTTGGCCAACTTTATTACAAAGCGTACTTATTGGCAAAGCGGCTGAAGTGTACTCGGCGCTCAGTATTGCTGAGAGTGCAGACTATGACAAGGTCAAGGACACGATTTTGAGAGCATATCAGTTAGTACCTGAGGCGTACAGACAAAAGTTTAGAAAGTACAAAAAGTTTGAAAATCAAACATATGTTGAATTTGCTCGAGAAAAAGAAGATTTATTTGACCAGTGGTTTCGATCTAAGAAAATTCCCAATTCATTTGACAATTTGCGTCAAATAATTCTGATAGAAGAGTTCAAAGAGTGTGTACATCAAGATTTAAGAACTCATTTGGAAGACAAAAATGTTAAAACTCTTGAAGAAGCCGCTGTTTTGTCTGATACGTATGCTCTCACTCATAAGAAAAATTTTGTGTCAAAAACTCAATCTAGCGATAGCGCAAAAACTTCAGATGTTCCAAAGAAAAATTTACAAGAGTCTCAGTCGTCCATTAGTTCCCAGTCACCATCTCAAGGTGGTTCTACGTCCGGTCCTAGGTCCGAGCGTTCTGAGGCATCCCCAGGGGTGGGGTCGCTTCCTACATGCAATTATTGTAAGAAAAAAGGTCATGTTATTGGTGAGTGTTTGAAGCTTAAGAAGAAAAAAGAACTTAAGTCACAGGCCTGTGCGTCTGTTAGAAATGATATGAAAGCCTTAGATTCGATTTGTTCTGACACTCCTGAGATTCAGGGTTCTAAGTCCAGTTCTGATGATTTTGTGGAGGATCATTATAAGCCCTTTTTGTCACAGGGATTTGTTTCACTCAGTGATTCTAGCGAAGCGTTGCCTGTTCAGATTTTGAGAGATACTGGTGCTGCCCAGACTTTATTGTTAGAGGGTTCATTGCCTTTGTCTGAGCACACTTTTACTGGTAGGTCAGTTTTATTACAGGGTGTGGAGCTAGGCGTCATTGATGTTCCCCTTCATGAAATTTATTTGAAGTCAGACTTAATTACTGGACCTGTTATCGTAGGTGTTCGACCTACTCTTCCCGTTCAAGGCGTTTCCTTGTTGCTTGGCAACGATTTAGCTGGCGGCAAAGTTGTAGCCGATCCGATTGTTTGTGAGAAAATCACGTCCGATATCGTGTCCGATAATGAAGACGACGACTTGTACCCAGCCTGCGCAGTTACCAGGGCGATGGCCAGGAACAGACTAAAAGAGGCTGAGAGTACTTCTGCACTTAACGAGGACCATCCCTCCGAAAATATAGACCTTTCTGACACATTCATGTCTACTATTGATGACAACGTACCTGAGACGTCAGTACCACTTCATGTTGACAAGTCTCCGACGGTACCTGGTGATGATTCCCATCCGCCATTAGACAGTGATACAGATGCCTTAAGCCGTGAGCAGCTCCTCTCCGAACAAACTAAAGATCCGGAGATCATCCGACTAAGCAAGAGGGCCCTTCCCCGAGAAGAAGCGGACAAAGTCGGAGAGTGCTTCTACATACAAGATGGCATCCTTATGCGGAAATGGAGACCACCCGATGCACCCCCTAATGACGTGTGGCGGGTCGTTCACCAGATAGTGGTTCCAGTAGCGTATCGCGGGGACATCATGAGTTTAGCTCACGACACACCCATGGCAGGTCATTTAGGTGTCAATAAGACTTATAATAGGATTTTAAGTCACATTTACTGGCCTAAGTTGAGAAAAGATGTGTCTGAGTTTTGTAAGTCTTGTCATAGTTGTCAGATGGTAGGTAAACCCAATCAAGTTATACCACATGCTCCCCTCCAACCCATTCCAGCCTTTGAGGAACCTTTTAGTAGGGTGTTAGTTGATTGTGTAGGTCCTTTGCCTAGGACTAGGTCAGGGAATCAGTACTTACTGACAATTATGTGTACTTCGACTAGGTTTCCTGAAGCCATACCTCTTAGGAATATTAAGGCAAAGACCATAGTTAAGGCCCTTACAAAGTTTTTCAGTTTCGTAGGTGCTCCCAAGGCTATTCAGTCAGATCAGGGTTCGAATTTTATGTCAGGATTGTTTCAGCAGGTTATGCATGAGCTAGGTATCAGGCAGTATAAGTCTTCTGCGTACCATCCTGAGTCCCAGGGGGCACTTGAACGCTTTCATCAAACCCTTAAAACTATGATGAAAACATATTGTCACCAGTATGGAAAAGACTGGGATGAAGGGGTTCACCTCGTGTTGTTTGCGGCACGAGAAGCGGTTCAGGAGTCCCTGGGGTTCAGTCCCTTTGAGCTAGTTTTTGGGCATACGGTCAGAGGGCCATTGAAGTTATTGAAGGAAAAATGGTTGACTGAGACTAGCGATTTGAATCTCTTAGACTACGTGTCTAATTTGAAAGAGAAATTATATAGTGCTTGCAAATTAGCTCAAGAAAATCTCAAAACATCTCAAATGAAAATGAAAACATGGTATGACAAAGATGCTAGAAACAGAGTTTTTAAACCAGGCGATAAAGTTCTTGTATTTTTGCCTATCCCTGGTCATCCTTTGCAAGTTAGATATTTCGGTCCTTATGAGATTGAGAGTAAAATTAGTGATGTTAACTATGTGGTTAAGACACCAGGTCGGCGAAAAGAAAAAGGAGTGTGTCATGTTAACATGTTGAAAGAGTATTTTGATAGAAGTGACCGAAATTTTGTAAAACCAGTTTCCACTTTGGCCAATGTAAATACATTAGAAAATTGTGTTGAACCTGAATGTAATGAAGAGACTGTCGAAAAAGACTTTGCTCAAAGTGTCCGTTTGAAGAATTCCGAAATTCTGACAAGTCCGGAAGTGAAACTCGGACATCTGAGCGTGCATCAAAAAGAGGAAGTGCACCAATTAATGCGGGAATATACGACCATCTTTCCGGACGTTCCGAAAAAGACGAATGCATCTCATCATGACGTCATTGTGGGTGATGCGTCACCTATCAAACAGCATCCCTATCGGTTAAACCCGATAAAGCTTCAATACATGCGGAAAGAAATTCAATACATGCTTAAAAATGACATTATTGAACCCAGCAATAGTGATTGGAGTTCCCCATGTATTCCGAAGCCTGACGGAACTTACCGATTGTGTACGGACTTTAGAAAAGTCAATTCAGTCACCAAAACTGACTCTTATCCGATCCCACGAATCGATGACTGTATCGATAAAATTGGCAGTGCAAAATTTGTCAGCAAATTTGACTTGCTTAAAGGCTATTGGCAGGTCCCGCTTACCGAGAGAGCCAGAGAAATATCGGCATTTGCGACTCCAGATGGGCTATACCAATATAAAGTAATGCCCTTTGGTATGAAAAACGCACCAGCCACATTCCAGAGGATGATTCATTCGCTCCTAAATCATCTCGAAGGATGCGAGGCGTACATCGATGACGTCATCATCTACAGCGACACCTGGGATAATCATCTCCGCATCATGCGTACCTTCTTCGACATACTGGCGAAAGCAAACCTCACAGTGAACCTTGCGAAAAGTGAATTTTGTCATGCGACTGTAGAATATTTGGGTCACAAAGTAGGTCAAGGTTTTGTTACTCCTATCATGGCCAAGGTGGAAGCTATTTCAAAGTTCCCGATTCCTACCAATAAGAAAGAGATAATGAGATTCTTGGGAATGGCAGGATTTTACAGAAAATTTTGTCCAAATTTCTCGTCAGTTGTTGGTCCACTTACCAATCTGTTACAAAAGAGAGTGAATTTTGCATGGACCAATGACTGTGACGAATCTTTTAAGAAAATCAAATGTGTTCTTATGAATAGTCCTGTCCTGTCAGCTCCAAATTTTGATAAGCAATTTAAGCTTACTGTTGATGCCAGTGACGTAGGAATCGGGGCTGCTTTGTTTCAAGAAAATGATGATGGTGTAGATAGAGTTGTTTGTTATTTTTCAAAGAAATTGACTAAATGTCAAAAGAATTACTCTACTATTGAAAAAGAGTGTCTTGCATTATTGTTAGCTTTACAACATTTTGATGTTTATTTGAATGTTACTCTACATCCCATTCTTGTGTATACTGACCACAACCCTCTCACATTTTTGCACAAAATGTCAAACAAGAATCAAAGACTTACAAGGTGGAGTTTATTGTTGCAAGAGTACAATATTATTATTAACCATATCAAGGGCAAAGACAATGTGATTGCAGATGCACTATCGAGAGTTTCATGAGTGATTTTTGCAGAATTTACCACCTAAGTTTTCATTGACATTCAAACTTTTTTTAAGGGGGGAGGTGTTGTGGGTCGTGTATTATTTTAGTTTTACTTTATGTGTAGGTACACATGTACTTAATCATGCTATTTAATGATTTCATAATAATTCTTTCTAGATTTTACTATGTCATGTTTATCTCAAGAGAGAATATTCCAGTATGTTCTTTATTACATCATTATCATCACATGACTGTGATTTCTAGAATTTACTCTATTGTTAATCATTTGTAATGAGTCATTGTTCTAGAAGCTTCTGGTTAATTCATTGTTATTAAGTATAAATACCTCTGAGGAACTGTGTTAAGGGGGACATTCGTACACATTCGTAGACACGATTTATTCATCTATTCTGATATACTGGGACACTTTATTTGTTGAGACTTTAATCCATTTGACGACGTTTGGACACCGATCTTTCGAGAACGTTTGTGATTACCGGAAACCATACATTCGATAGACTTTGTGGACCGTAACGGACACTTTGATCCGGACATTGTATTGTAAGTTGTAATCATTGTAAATATATATATTTTGTACATAATTAAACTTGTAAATTTATATTCTGTCTTTGTCTGATTTTTGCTGGCGTTTTGGGGTATTCTGACCCATAACAATATATATGTATCTAATCTGCAATAATTATTCTGTTGTTACAGTAACATTACATATCCATCACAGTTATCTTGTTCTGTCGATAGCCGATGCCTCTGGCCGTCTGGTTTTGTTGTTTGCCTGTTTTCTTGTGGTTTGCGATGGGGTCTTGTGTTGGGTATCTCATTATCTCCATTTGTACAAAAAAAAAATGTGTGTCTCATATTAATATAGAGTAGAACTGATTTCGACAGAAATAAAGTGATGAATTTGATACATGTCCTGTGCTGAAATAGGAATTTATTCAAAATTTACCAAGGTGCTGACACAGGGGCTCATTGCGAGGATTTTCAAAATTCCAAGCGGCTTACCCCCCCCCCCCCCCCCCTCCTCCTTCATACTGAATCGGCGCAATTGTTGCAGCTGATTGAATGGAAAGAGGGAAAGGGGGAAATAACATTTTGATTATAGTAACTATGGTTTTATTAAAAGAAAAAAAATTCTCAAGACGAGCCCCTGTGAATTTCATGTGAGATCTAGAAAATTTGGTATTTTTCCCAATTTCTAGGGAATCCCTGACGTGTTCCCTAGATCTTCACAGCGCTTTGATGAATTAAAGAGAAACTTTGAATGTGAGTACAATTTGAAGATTTATTTTATTAAAAATTAATAAAATAAGTCTACCGGACGGGAGTATTAAAAATTTAAAGTCTCCTTAAAGTTTGCATATAAAAGTACATATATATTGATCATGTTGATTATAAATATTTCAGTAAAATGATATTCCTCATTAAAAATTCATAATTATCATGTATATGTGTACGTAATATCCTCAAGCTTCCGATGAAATATGAATAAATTTTCAATATAAATCAGTTTAATTAGAAACCATTTCACAATCTACTCTTGAGTCTATCTAGAGTCCTTGCTATACTGCTGGGCTTGTACCTCCTGTTGAAAAAAGGAAAGAAATATCTGATGATTTTGTTTAGCAATTAAAATGAGCAAGACAAATTGAGAACAATTATAATATATGTATAAATATCAGCCTGCATCCTGATTCCCAGATATTCTTTCGAACTTTTTTTCCGGAATGTTCGTAATCTTTGATCCTCTAGTTCTTATCAACTTATATTCAGAAACTTCTGTTTCTAAATTTCAATTTAATATAAAGAAATGACATTAGAGACATGATTTAATCTGAGTTGAAATATTTTAAAACATTTTTTTCCAATGATAAAAGTTGCAAAAATGTTGTGAAACAGGGTTCTGGTTTCATAGTTACCAAAGAATACAATACAATACAGAGCAGTTTTCATTCAACAGAAATAAATCTTTTATATATAAATATGATCATAGAGTAATAAAATGAAAAATGTTGATGACTTAATTTGATGTGTTTTCCATAGCCTTTACGATGGAAATTTATTTACATGTAGTGCTGTCTAGATCCATCAATATCTTGGAGTGTAGGTTCAGGTGAATATAATTCTTTTATGATCATCAAGATGTGTCCCCCATTTCGATATGTTTAATTTAGTGGAGTTGAAAGTCAAACTGAAAGTAGGAAAATAAGTAAGATGCTTTGTGGGACATGTCCGCTGTCAGATCTCTATTGCTTCCAATACTAGTATAAGGTTCTGAGAAACAAAGTACGCGTTTTTTTGAAAATATGCTCATAAACAATAAATAAGCATTCTTGGATGAGGGCTCTGATTATGACAATTTCATCGATCGTGGATCTTGATTATTTATGCTAGATTCCTGGTCATTCCAACCCCTCTTTCGGTAATCATAATGCATGTGTCCCCTCCCCTTTGATGGACTACGGTTTATCCCAGAATTCCATATAAAATGTTAATAACATTACCTAACTATTATCCCGGCTTTCTGGAACATATAACTAGACGCCTTTGCTTCATCTTTATGTATATTTTTATCCTCATAATACACGACCTCCTTGATTCCTGATTGTATGATGATTTTAGCACAGTTGTTACACGGATATAACGACACGTACATTTGGCACCCTCTGACGTCATTGGACACCTTGTTGATGATGCAATTCATTTCGGCATGACACACTATAAAACAAAATACAGAATTCGGATATCAGCGATGGAGAAATAGAACATATATATGTATGTACTATCCATAATACCTGCCATCTGGTTTTGCTTAAAACCTCAGTCTATGGATTCACATTTATTTTCGTTCAGAGTTTAGAATGACGTCATTTACAGTTTCTAAATCTTCGTATTCTTATACTAGTAAATGATGAACATAGTTAAAACATAGACATAAAGAGATTGTCATTTGGGAAGGAGATCATTCTTCAATAGAACCAAGTACGCACAACATTTTGACATATACGTTCAAGTTCTAAATGTTCTTCATGCGACTGAAAACCAAACAACAAATGTTACAACAACAACAACAAAACAAAACAAAATACAAAACAAAACGAAAACACTAAAGTTTAAAGATAGGTGGGAAATGTTTAATGATGTTTTATCATAAGTATCATCCATTGGTGGAATGAATGTGTATGAGTGTGTGAATGTGTCTTTTATGTTATAAATATCAAATTATGCTTTGTAAATTACTCAATAAAAAAAAAATCAAATTATGCTTTGTAAATTACTCAATAAAAAAAAAAAAAAAAAAAAAAATTAAAATCAAATGAGGGCATTTCAAAAAAAAAAAAAAAAAAAAAATACAAAACAAAACAAAACAAAACAAACACCCCCCCCCCCCAAAAAAAAACCCCATACAATACAGAACAAAAGAATACAAAACAAAACAAGCGAAAAACCTTTCTTTCAGTTGAATTTTTTTGTTTTTTTTAAAATGTCGCATCTGAACACAATGAATCTTAAATGCATAAAGTGAATGACTTGTTTTTTTTTGTTTTTGTTTTGAAAACTCACCAAACAATTTTTTGTTATGGAGAGGATTAGGGTCACCCTTACCCCACGGCATCTCGTCGTCACTACATCCATTAGGCATGCCATTATAACCTATTCCCAGGATCCTTTTCTCGGGACTGACTATACAGGCGCCCACCTAGAGAATTTGATTTAAAAAACACTTTTCAATTCTCCAGTTGACGTTTATGTAAACAATTTTCATGTGAAGAAAACATTACGATTTGAGAGAGAGAGAGAGAGAGAGAGAGAGAGAGAGAGAGAGAGAGAGAGAGAGAGAGAGAGAGAGAATATTTTACTAATTTTAAAAGAATTCTTGATTTGCACTGTGTCAAAGGCTTGACGAAGAGCAGAAACTTAACATACATGAAATTGAAATAAATTAGCAATATTAAGCATACACCCCCCATTTTTTTTTTAACAAATTAGGGTTGAGTGCTTAGTGGGTGGGGTTTAGGGCGTTACCTGGGTAACGGGGTCCTTACTTCTTTCTGATGATATCAACGCCACCGCCATAAAATAATCCTCCCAAGGTAGATAACTCCTCCTCTTACCACCACTTGGTATATTGAAATCTATGCATATCAAAAGATCAGGCGAAGTTTGAAAATATATTGTACTATACGAAAGCCGATTACGCTCATTCTAAATGGTAGTGAGAAAAATATTTTCTTGTAATGATGAAAAAACCAGGTAACGAGAAAAACAAAAGGCGTAATAACGAGTTTTCTCGTAATTACGAAAAAAAAAATTTTTCAAAATGCCAAAATCGGCTTTCGTAGTTCTATATGCAGATGTATGTTAATTAACATAATTGAACATCTTCCGTTTAACTTCAGTCTTTGCATTTTCCATTTGACACACTGGTAATATAATTTGTGCATGCAAAAACCCAGATATTCCTGCTGGGGAGCGGGGATCCCCAATGTTAGCTCTAAGCAAACACGAAGGTAGGTAGGGGGTATTTGTGATACAGAAAAATATTTTGATCGACTTAAAAAGGGAAAGAGGGGAGGGGTGATTTAACTTTTGGAACCAATCTGGATCCGTGCCTGGATCGATTAACATCATCACCTTACAAAATCGCAAAAGACACTCAAATACTCTCTAGTTGATTAAAATTCATATCTCATTTACCTGTTGAATAAGTCATAGTAAGCCAAATGTTTGATAATTCCGTCTGCACAAAGTTTCATAGCGATCAATGTAAGAAAAGAAAGATAAAACAATTTGAAAGTACTGCATTCATATTTATTTACTTACCAGGCATATTTCATATCCACGTTGATTTATTTACAAACACACGATACATTGAATGGGTTTTCCGCAAAGGAACAATATTATAAAGCGGTTTTTTTTTCTTTCGTATTCATTCATTTACATGCGCTCGCGTGTGTACGCACAGATGTGAAATGCATTTAAAGTATGTCTTCCTGTACGTTGTATACATGCATGTCTATACATCCTTCTCGATCGATATTTACCAGTCATGCATTTAAAGCTATTTCATTGATCATATCGACTTTACATTCTACATGATATACCAGTAAGAGATTCCCTTGTGCATACATGTATACCGTTGGCATATTTTCTTCTTTTTTTTTTTAATTTAAGTTTTAACGTTTCGATATAGATTTCCAAACAACTTAGATAACGGATCATTTGATAAGTCCTTGCTGTTACATTATGTCTTGAATTTACTAATTGTTCCCCGCTTTCGCAAAAGCGTGAGGACATTAAAACCGTCCCGTCTGTCTATGTGTATTCAGACCTTTCCATAGATACCAGCATTTTTGACCTCGTGACTTGACCTTGGAGTTTGACCTACTTTTTAAAACACTTTAACCTTGACCATTACTTTTGAATGGTAAGTGAATGGGCTTCCATATTTCACATGTGTATTCATTGTGACAAGACCTTTTTATAAAGACCTTTCCAAAAATTATGACCTTGTGACCTTGACCGTAAAGTTTGACCTACTTTTCAAAAACTTTAATCATGACCATAACTCTTGAATGAAAAGCAATAGGGCTTACATATTTCATATATGTATTCATTGTGACAAGACCTTTCATTGGATACCAAAACTTTTGATCTTGTGACCTTGGAGTTTGACCTACTTTTTAAAAACTTTACCTTTGACGATAACTTTTGTATGGAAAGTGATAGGGCTTCCACATATTTACCCTTGACGATAACTTTCGTATGGAAAGTGGTAGGGCTTCCATATTTCACATGTGTATTCGTTGTGACAAGACCTTTCCATGGATACCAAAAATTATGACCTTGTGACCTTGACCTTGGAGTTTAACCTACCGTCCACGGTCCATTGAAAGTGATCTACTTTATATATACACGGTGCTGTAAAACAAATAAACAATCCTAAACTAGTGCATGTTTCATGGCATGTACATGTACTGACATATCGAAGCGCCGCATGTCCTCAGAGAATAATTCTTTAGAACTATCAGCAAAACGTCATAGAGAAGGTAGTTTTTTAGATTCAGCCGACTGAAGTATGCAAAATTCAGATTCTTCGAGAGGTAGTAACCCCCTTCCATCCGGGGTGTATCCATCGACGTCTGCTGGACTACCTTCTTTGTCGTACGTTATGCATCCTCAGTACATGTCGTCTCCCGTCCCAGGTTTCCATCCTTCCACGGCTCCGCAGTCTTCCATATCTGACCTTTACAAACAACGAATAGCTGCGGTTCCAACAACATCTCGACGAAATGAAGGCTACAATTGATACTTTATCTGCACAGAACAAGGTGCTCACTCAGGAGGTTGACGACCTCGAGATGTACAGCCGACGAAGCTGTATTCGGATTACCGGGATACCTGAAGAGAAGCCCCAGGTCGATCAGAATGGGAAGGAGGTTAAGGTCGAAGAAAATACGATCGAGAAGATAGTCGAGTTGGCTCGTCTCATCGACGGATGACATAGAATAGACTGGTTCCCGGCCTTGGTTTTCTCCTTTATCGTTAACACTATTCGAAACGAAGTAAAAGAGGAAACCAAGACCGGGAACCAGTCTAGACATAGAAATGTCCCATCGTATCAACCGTAAAGACGGGTCGCGTGATCGCCCGCGACAGATAATCGCTAGGATAAAAAACAACGTCAAGCGTCATGCGTTGATAAGCAATAGTTACAAGCTGGACAAATTCCTCGCGAAGAAGGGCACCTACATATGTCAAGAACGAACCAAAGCCAGATCCAAGGTTGCATATGAAGCTAGGCAGTTAGTCCGCGAAAAAAAGATTAAAAGCACGGGTGTTTGGGATGGGAAAATCCTAATGACCGATCTGCGAGGTGGAAAACATGCAGTTCAATCTCTTGACGAATTTCTTGACGTTGTGCGCTCCCTCGGCATAGGAAATGACACTCCGTAACGTGCCAGGCCACAACCGGACCACTTCATTATGGTCATTTCATTATTAACAATGAAATAATAATAACACATCTCAACTATTTGTGTTTGTTGATTACTTGTATCCTATGAAAAACATGATTTAGCTGTAAGTCTATGCATTTAATCACTCATTCCCTTAATGGGGCAAATATCAAATGCTCCCCTTATTATTATTTTGTAGATATATGTACAAATATTGTTTGTTTATTACTTTGATTTTTCGTCCCCGATCTCCCTCTTTTATCTCTCTTTTGTTACCATCATTATTTCCCCTCCTTTGTTCACTTTATTTTGCGAGGGATCAGTTTATCCTGGTTCGTGTTTTTGATATCAAGGACTCTGATGTAACCTGATGTATATCCTCATAAGTATGTACCGAGTCAGGATAGGCTTATTCTATTTTAGAGCAACAAGAAAAAAAGGAAAAAAAGAACTTCTAACTCAAAAATCACGCTTATTTTAAGTCAACTGCCTATGATATTATGTATATTGCTTTACTCCTTTTCCCACCGTGTCCTAATGTTTTTTTTATTTTTATCAATATTATCATACTACTCTGTGGAGATATTGAATCTAACCCCGGTCCTGTGTCCCCGTCCTCTTCTCTTGATGGCTCATCTAGCAACATAGACGTATCCTCTTCAGACAGTTCTCTCTTATCTCAGTCCTCACAAGCTTCCTCTCTATTTGAAAACCCAGATGGCCTAACTTCCCTAATTCATTTAAATGTTCAAAGTCTAAAACCTAAAATTGACGTTCTTGAAGGCAATCTGAATAATATTGACATTCTTTGCTTTACTGAATCATGGTTAAATAAAGATATAAAAGACAAGGAAATAGAACTAAAAGGTTTCCACGCACCCTTCAGAAATGATAGAATGAATAAACCGGGAGGCGGTGTCTGTGTCTATGTTAAAAATACGTATGTATGTAAACGTCGTCCCGTTCTCGAAATACACGGTATCGAACATGTCTGGGTAGAAATTTCTATAAAACATAAAACCTTCTTGATTGGTACTTTTTATCGCCCCCCCTAATTCTCCAAATACTCCCTGGGACCTTATTGAGGAGTAATTCGATCTTGCAAACGATTCTAACATTTGAAACATAATTATCACTGGAGATTTTAACGAAAATCAGATAAGTCTTAATAACCCAAAATTGAAAATTATTTCTGCTAGATAGGGACTTTCTCAGCTTTCTCAGTTACAGAGTATTCAGGAACTCTAATTGATTTACTATTTACAAATAATCCTAACACAATAAAAACAGTAGGCGTTCTTGATCCTTTTCTAGACGTCCATACACGATTCCATCGTCCAATATATTGTCTGATTAATGTTCTAAAAAATCAAAAAATCAAATGTAAGCGAACAATTTACTTGTATGATAAAGGTAATTATGATAAGATGCGTGAAAAACTCAACGAAATAAACTGGGAAGAAACAATAAATGAAGATTCAAATGTAGATGACACAATAAAATTCCTAACGAATTTGATCCTAACATTAACTAAAAATTACATTCCCAATAAAATAATAACAGAACGAAACGAAGACTTACCATGGATTACGATAAAATACGACGCGCTATGCGGAGACGCAATCGAGCCCGAAAAAAGGCAAAACGTTCAAATAAAATAAACGATTGGAACAATTACAAAAAACTACGAAATCAAGTTGTAAATTTATGACGTGTTGCAAAACATAAACACCAGGTTAATTCATGTAAAAAATTGGAGAGTACCCCTACATCATCAAAGCAATGGTGGAAAACATTAAATCAGATCGGTATTATTAAAAATCCATCATCTCAAATACATGCATTAAAATCTAATAATAAAATCATATACGATGACACTGATAAAGCTGGCATACTGAATGCTTACTTTGCATCTCAATCAAATATTTCTACTAATAACTCGCCTCTTCCCGATATTCCCTCTCGTGACGATATACAACTGACGGACATCCACATCACTCCGGACGACGTACTTGACGTCATCACAAACCTTAACGTTAATAAAGCAAACGGCCCCGGTGGTATCAGCCCAAAGGTAATCAAAGCTCTAGGTAAAGAACTCTCTCTTCCATTGTCATATTTATATAATCTATCGCTGAAACACTCTCTTTTCCCAACTGAATGGAAAATCGCAAATGTTACGCCAGTTTTCAAAAAGAATGATCCCTTATTCGCTGGCAACTATCGCCCAATCTCTCTTCTTTTTATATTAAGTAAAATTTTCGAAAAATGTATTTATAAATATTTGCACAATTATACAATTTCTTCTAACAACCCAATTACCCCCCACCAATCTGGCTTTATGCAAAATGATAGTACAGTTAACCAACTCCTATACCTTTCAGACGAAATTGCTTGAGCCCTTGACGATGGTAGAGAAATCAGATCTGTCTTTTTTATATAGGCAAGGCCTTCGACCGCGTCTGGCACTCTGGTCTTCTTTTAAAAATAAAAAGTATGGGTTGGGTAGAAAGCTATCTCTCTAATAGGAAACAAAAAGTTATTTTAAATGGTAAATGTTCAGATCTTATATACAACTTAATTCGGGAGTCCCTCAGGGATCGATTCATGGACCTCTTATTTTTTATTAACGACATAGTTTTTTAAGTTTACTGTAACATAAAATTGTCTGCGGACGACACGTCCATATATTATGTCATTATAGAAAATCCTCTATCAGCTGCTTCCTTGTTAAATGAAAATCTCGAGAAAATTCATCTATGGTCAATTAAATGGTTAGTGCATTTTAATCCTACAAAAACTGAAAATATTATTATCTCAAGAAAGACAAACTCTTCTCACCCCCCACTCCCCCCAATCACAATGGACAATGTAAGTATAGTAAATGTTGAAACACATAAACACTTAGGTCTAAATTTCAGTAGTAATGGCAAATGGAATCATCATGTCTCACTTCTTATTGAAAAATCTAACAACAAGTTAAACATGCTTCGATCTTTAAAATTCAAACTACCTCGTAAAACACTCTAAACCATGTACTTCTCTTTTATACGTCCATCCGTAGAATATGCAGATATTATTTGGGACAATTGTCCACTCTATCTAAAAGAATCACTTGAAAGCATAAACTTGCAGGCAGGTCGAATAGTCACGGGCGCAACACAATATTCTAGTATAAACCAATCTGTATATAATGAAACTGGCTGGCCTACACTTCAACAAAGACGCAACCAACATAAATTGATTCAGTTTTTTAAAAAGTAAATGGACTTACCCCTGAGTACCTTTCCACTTCATTACCTCTTCAGTCTACTGACCAGCATAGATATTCTACACGGAGTTCATCAAATTACAGAGTCGCAATTTTACCACAATGGTTTCTATCCATCGACAATTCGGTTATGGAATAATCTACCACTTAGCACTAGATAGTAAATTTAAACACTTAATTACCGAATCTACCCGAATTCCTGACTACTTTTATACTGGTTCGCGTCGCGCACAAGTTTTACACACTCGACTGAGATGCAGTTCCTTAAACCAACATCTATTTTACTGTAACTTGACCGAAAGCCCACTCTGTTCTTGTGGAAAAATAGAATCTTCATCGCATTACGTATTACAATGTCCTAACTTTACCAACATCAGGAATAAATATTTCTTGTCACTAGGAATCAATTTAACATGTACTCTTCTTTTAAACGGAGACGAAAACCTTACACGTGTATGATCAAAATCGAAACATTTTCTTAAAAGTTCAAAAATACATCATAAAATCAAATCGGAATAATTAGAATTGTTATCATACATCCACAATTTTGATTTTAAAGAAATAATTTTTTCTTTAAAATCTTTTCCTTTTTTTCTCAACTTGCCGACTAGTACTTGAACCTTGACTTGGTAGCAAAGTTTGGACCTTTTGACATGAGATATGTTTTGAAAACTTTAAAATAGTAGGGGTGTCTGTAAGCATTTCTTTAAAGACAAACACCCAAAAGCTTGGGACCACAATTCCTTGAATTCGATTTTTAACTATACAATGTAGACTGCGCCAAACATTTCACATTCACAAGTATAGCTATAATAGCTTTCATGGAAAAAAAAATGGAAAAAAAGCTAACACAGCTTATAAAAATTCCTTTCCCAATTTATTAATACGGAAGTGTTCCATCTAAGTAACATTTGCATGTTTTTAAGATAGATAAAATGTTATGATCGCTGAGCGATAAAGTCCCCTACCGGCGGCATATATTTATGTCCTGCAACTCTGCCTATGAATTGCTCTTCAATTAAACATATATGAGTTGAAATTAAACTTACTGACTGTGCAACTCAGTTCTGAGGATTTATCTGCTTTATCGATTCGAGAAAGAGGTCAAGCGTGCCGAAAGTTGAACTTGCTTTGTAATTATCCAAGACTAAGCTGAGTATCAAATTTTACCTAAATATCTCTATTTGATGCAGAAAAAAGTCTGGAAAACTGACAAAAACTGAATTTTCCAAGTCATCAAGGGGCATAACTCCTCGGAAATAAGGTCAAGCCTGACAAAAAATGAACTTGCTCCGTAACTACCCAAGACCAAGCTATGTATCAAATTTCATCTAAATATCTCCATCCATTGCAGAAAAAAGTCCGGAAATCTCACAAAAACTGAATTTTCCAAGTCATAGAGGGGCATAACTCTTCGAAAAATAGGTCAAGCGTGACGAAAGTAAAACTTGCTCTGTAACTATCCAAGACCAAGCTGTGTATCAAATTTCATCTGAATATCTCCATCTGTTGCAGAAAAAAAGTTAGGAAAACTGACAAAAACTGAATTTTCCAAGTCATCAAGGGGCATAACTTCTCCAAAAATTGGTCAAGCGTGACGAAAGTCATACTTGCTCTGTAACTTTTCAAGACCAAGCTGTGTATCAAATTTCATCTGAATATCTTCGTCGGTTGTTGCAAAAAAGTCCGGAAAACTGACAAAAACTGAATTTTCCAAGTCATCAAGGGGCATAACTCCTCAAATTATAGGTCAAGCGTGACGAAAGTCAAACTTGCTCTGTAACTATCCAAGACCAAGCTTTGTATCAAATTTCATCTGAATATCTCCATCCGTTGCAGAAAAAAGTCCGGAAAACTGACAAAAACTGAATTTTCCAAGTCATCAAGGGGCATAACTCCTCGAAAAATTATAGGTCAAGCGTGACGAAAGTCAAACTTGCTCTGTAACTTTTCAAGACCAAGCTGTGTATCAAATTTCATCTTAATATCTCTATCCGTTGCAGAAAAAAGTCCGGAAAACTGAAATTCGGACAGACAGAGGGACAGACGGACGGACGGACGGACGGACAGACAGACCGAGAGGAAACTAAGAGTCCCCTTCGGCGTTGCCGGTAGGGGACTAATAAAGACAACATATAACATGTGACTTTATAGAGAGTATATCACTTATAGGCACGGAACTTTCATATTCTGGGGGGGGGGGGATTTACATTAGAAATATGTTAACAAATCAATACATGTATAAGGCACATATATGATTCATGTACAAATTCAAATATAAACCAATGATAACTTGATAGAAAGGTACATTTATTGCGGGCGAAAAATTCAGGACAGATTGAAACCTTTGGCGAGCGAAGCGAGTCAGAAAATTCTCATTATTGATTATAAGTGTTCAAAGTCGTTACCTTCTTTAATAAAATTTGAAACCAATTAATATTTAGATAAACCAAGACTGTCCAATAGTATTCAGATTTATGCAAAGCTTTACACAGTATTGTGCACATGTTTCAATTGACATTGAACTAGATAAAAAGAAATTTCTCCTTGGCCCTTATTTGCAAAAAATAAATGCTAATGATTTAATACTTATGCACCTTAAATTTTATATTTATAGATGTAGATGCCTACAACATGACCTATCTCTCGTTCATTTTTTACCATATTTAAAATACATGTATGCTTTACAAAGAGAAAAGTTAAGAAGAAGTGGTAAAATGAACATCTTTAATGAAAATTGGCGGGAATGGAGGGCTTTATTAGAAAGTTAAGGTTTAAAAAAAAAAGATTGTTTTGTATGATAGATCCTTTGTTGGGGTTGTATAACTGTGTTTCTGTTTTTGTTTTCTTTTCCTCATTAATACTCAACTTCTGTAGAAATACAATCACTGATGTAAAAAAAAGATTATGTTCTCTAATATTGTTCAATATTTTTAAAGATTTCATATCTGATATAATTTAATACTACTTTTAAAAGAAATGCACACAAGCAAAACTATCTACTACTTTCCAACTTTACTTCCTTCCTATCTGTTTATCTACAACTATATACTACTTTCTTACTTTTCTTACTTCTTATCTATTTATATTATAAAAAAAAGTGCTACTACTCTACACTAAGTATATGAGAAATTGCAAACATTATGTATTGTAAAATGAATAGTAGTGCAATAAAAAAAAAAAAAAAATATTTAGATAAACCAGACACTAGTTTAGGATAGTAAACCCTAATCAGTTGTAAATTTAAGCCAAATTGATTTTCAGACACACACAAACGTATTTTAATAGTCCCCTCTTATTTTATTTTTTAAACTGAAATTTGTGAATTTACCTTTTAAAGAGTGCGCGTGTCAAAATTTTGTGTAGGGTCGATTCAGTAGCATATTTAAATAAAATCTATGAGCAAAATAGCATTGGAGGGTTTGTGCTATGATTTCAACCTCCTATCATTTCGATTATACTTTAGATGAAATGACAAGTTTCCAAAATTTCAAAGAAATGTATGTCATATCAAATTGATAAAGACACAAAAAATATTTCTTAATGTTCTCTCTGGCATCAGAGTTGGAAAAAGTACATTTAAATTCAATGAGCTTGAAGCATACAATCACGGGGAACATATATAACTGCTCCGCGTTGCAAATGAAAATAATGATGAGAAAAAATAAATAAATAAGACTTTACATGTACATAGATAAATACATGTACACGTGTTGCGTTAAATATTTCAAAAGTCAACTTTAAATCCAACAGTTGCATCTAAAATTTACAATTACAGTAATCCCTCACTACATCCACTTCCCTGCGAATGTTCTTCATCGGATTTCAACTACTCTCCTTGTGGACACGTTATTACTGGTGACCTTAGTATAGTCAAGAACGACAAGTTGAGAGAATTGTTAAAAAAGGGTCCCAAATACAGAGAAAGTATGTCCTTTACATGGAACCAAAATGTCAAAATTATCATGGACTCTTGTGAGGAATATGCAAGACGTTGGGCAAAGAAAGAGGATGTACAGCTCGACACCCTTTCCGAATGGATAAAATCAATCAGAGGGTTACTTTTATCTAGAATTAACCGATTAAAATCAACTGTGAACACCAGATTCGTGTCTATATTTAAAGACCCTAATGTTATCACAGAGCTCACCTACCTCCAAGAACATTATGTCATCACACCAGCGGACAAAGCCTCAAATAATTACACATTTACTTGCAAAAAGTACTATTTCGACAGTCTAGTTAAAGAGTTGGGTTTAAATTCGACACATGGAAATCCCACTTACACCCCAACAAACATTTCTGCCTCTGAAATAATAGATAACCACAAATCAGCTCTTACTTCCTTTGGCTTCGACACTACCAATTTAGATTTAGATTTACCATACTTGTACTGCATACCTAAAATGCATAAGAATCCGTACAAACAACGTTTCATCGCTGGTTCCTCAAAATGTTCTACCAAATCTGTATCGATCTTACTCACCAAAGTTTTATCTGAAATCAAATCTGGGCTTCAAAAATATTGTTCGACAGTGTATTCTCGCAGTGGTATCAACCAGATGTTGATTTTGAAGAATTCGAAGGAACTTTTAGAACATCTGAAATCCTCTCATTTTAGTAGAGTCCATTCGATCAAAGCCTTTGATTTTTCGACACTTTACACTACAATTCCACATTCTAAATTGAAAGAAAGACTCGCAAAAACTATAAGTAATGCGTTTACAAGTAAGAACGGTAATCGCAAATACAAATTTATTGTTGTTAACTATGACAAAACCTACTTTGTAAAAGAAAAGTCCGATTCTGAAAATAAGTACACTGAAACAGACATTATTCAGATGTTAAACTTTCTGATCGACAACATTTTTGTGGTGTTTGGAGGAAAGGTCTTCCAGCAAATTGTCGGAATTCCAATGGGGACCAATTGTGCCCCACTCCTTGCCGACATTTTCCTTTACTCGTACGAAGCTGAATTCATTCAATCTCTGGTCTCTGAAGGGAAAAGATACTTAGCTTCTGACTTTAACTTCACTTACAGATACATAGACGATGTGTTGTCCAACAATAATCCAAAATTCGCGGATTACCTGAGCAGTATCTATCCTTCGGAGCTTGAAGTCAAAGAAACCACAGAGACAAATAATTCAGCATCCTATTTGGACATAATGTTGTCCTACGACACTGATGGTCACATGAACACCTCACTCTATGACAAACGTGACGACTTCAATTTCAGCATTACAAACTTTCCTTTTCTGAGTAGCAACATCCCTTCATCGCCTGCTTATGGCGTATTCATATCTCAGTTGATACGCTATGCCAGAGCAAGTACCAAATATACGGATTTTGTTCTGAGAGCTAGGCGTCTTTCAGATAAGCTTCTCAGTCAGGGATATGTTTGTGACCGACTAACATCGTCACTGAGGAAGTTCTACGGTCGATATGGGGAACTCGTCATACACTATGATGTTCCACTCTCAAGAATGGTGGATGATATTCTGTCATAGACCATTTGAACCATCCAACCAAAGATTGTACTCTATATCTTCCAAAATGGAAGTAACCGGATGTGACAGTTCTACCGAATTGAAGCGACGGGTGTTGCATGCAAGCAGGAGATGCTTACTCTTCCTGGGCACCTGGTCTCACTCCCCTATCGGGAGTTCGCTTCTTTTCATATGGTAGAGGTTTTTGTTTGTTTGCTTTGGTTCCTGTTTTGTCCTGATTTTGTATGCCTTCGGTTTCTGATTTTTGAATTATCGATTTTGTGCTGTATACAGGGATATGGTCATTATCCATATTTGTCATTTAAATCGTTCCGTAGCCAAATTTATAATAAAATTGTGAATTATACGGCAAAATACAAATGTATCATTTATGAATATTTTTATCAAATTTTGGATATATGAATGTACACGTCGTGTTATCAGAAGTATGTTTAAAACCCCCTACGTGGTGAAAACTTTGAAATACACTCGCCCAAAGGTAATTTTTGGAGGGGAGAGGGATAAAAAAGAATTCAAATATGAGATAATGATCTCTGTATTTAGAGTAGAATTTAGAATTTTGTATCATTGGAAGCCAATAAGAAACTTGTGAATTGAAAATTAAATTTTCTAAAGGCACTTTATATGACTTGATACATTTTTATTCTCAAAAAGTAAATAATTTGACAGAACACGCATCATAGGAATATAAAAAAGCAAAAAATTCGATCTAAGATTTGTGTCTTTTTCTAACTTTCCTTTTTATAAAATGAAAGTGAGCACATGACAACTAATTTACATTTATAAACAGTGTGCTACAAATTTATTATGAAAATAAATTTGAATTAAAATTTGTAAAATAAAGGATTTTAACCAATTTACATTTATAAACAGTGTGGTACAAAAGTGTTACAGAATGTAACATTTTTCATCGTGACAAATGTCTTTTTCTAACTTTCCTTTTTATAAAATGAAAGTGAGCACATGACAACTCCCCCATTGCCACGGTGGTATGGACCCACAGACCAAAAATGAAAAATAGACAGAAGTTGTATACAACCTAGCTATAAATTAAAGTAATAAATTAACTAAAAAAAATATATACGTAATACAAATGACATACAAAATTACACACATTGAAAAATAAAATGACTGTACAAAATGAACAAATTCAACAATATAACATGTTGAGGTAGCAATGTTATCAATAAACAATGTTTGGTATTTTCTACAATTTCAAACATCAAGAATATCTTGAAGCAGATTACCTTGCTTTAACAATGTAGATGTACCTTGATGACAAATTTACAAGTAAGCACAAAAAGGCTGTTGAAATATAGTGTTCAAAGTTCTACGAGTATGGTAACCAATGGAAAAGGAATTGGGGATATTTATTGATTTTCCTGATTGTTTGTCAATTACCGAAAAAGGTTGCCAATCTGCAAAAAGACGGGATGAAGGGAAGTTTGATACTGATAAGTCTTTGATTGTTGGATTACTGAAAGTATAGTAGGATGGGCACAACGGCAGTGAAATTAGGTCAATCATAACACACTGAGCACCAGAGGTGACTTCTAACTTTCGCATAGTACATTTAGAGGATTTCTTGTATTTGATAATGAAAATGCATATACACAAAGCAAAAATAATACACACAAAAGTAATAAACAATCCATGAACCCATGTAATTTCTGTCATAATCAATTCTTCAAGTGACATTTTGGGTTCGCTAGTAGTGGTTGGCCTTTCATAGATAAAAACTGGTACAGATTGAGAATTAACATTGATAACTTGCTGTAAAACACCCAATGCTACAGTTAATTGTCTAATTTTCAGTACAGCAAAAATGCATATTACCCATGCAAGCACAGTGGCAGTCATAGTACCAAAAATAAGAAAGGCATTTGTATCAGGCCATGAATTTGGAATAGAAATAATACCATTTGCCAAAGGTTCTGATAAATGTTTAAAAATAACTGCATCCTTTTTAGCAGCTTCAGCCATTTTCTTTAAACTGAGGTGATATGAATGGTCATCTGCCAAAATTTTGTTCATTGTGTGATTATAAATTTGAAAATTTGGTACTTCAAAAGCAATAGGATTGAAAAATGTAGTGTTGGCCAGCATCTTTTCTAATTTGTGTTCATCGAAAAATTCTTGAAGAAGTGCTAGATTGAATGGATGTAAAGTGGTATCATTATTCTTTGATTTGTAACCATGCCCTCTGTTGAAAATGAACATTTACATGGAATTTGCATAATACAAAAGGTACACCCAGGAATCACAGTTTGTTCATTTTGACAATCTAATTTTAAGGTCTTGACCTTGTAAACCAATACTGAGGTGGATGACAATTCTATAATGTTTGATCTAAGCACATTTGGCAGAAATCTGAAATTACACAGCTGGTTGACCAATTTCGGTTTGTTTTCAAAAATAGCCATGGTACAATCAAGGGAGGTAAATGGGATTAGTGGAATGTTGTTAGGACAGAGTGTTAGAGCAGTAGGGGTGCATTTTTGTAAGTCTGATGTGGAAAGAGGTACAAAATAGTCGTGATGCGCAGTTACAGCTACATACTCGGGGACATTTAGTAATTGGGTTGCATGCGAGGAAGTGTCATTAAGGGGGACAGGCAAAGAAATCACGTATAGTTGCAGAGGTTTTTGGTGAGTGGAGACAGCAAATTTTACAGAAATATACAGGTTTCCATAGTTGCGTGCATAAATGTATTTAGCATGTGAGTAGTAATATGCAGGGTCTGAGTTAATTAGGTAAAATCCCTTGTGATTCTTTCTTAAGGATGATGCTATACCCTTAATGACTGACTTGAGCTTAGACTTAGGCAGAAGGAATGGAGATAACTGACCCTCGACTAAGCTCTCAACAGCAGACTGCAGATTTTGAAGGTTGCTTCTTATAACACTAGCCTCATTAATTTGCTGAACAAGCAAGGCTGATACATTGGTTAACATATTTTCAAGTAATTCTAACCGTTCATTGAAGGCATAAGTGATATTTTGGATTACAGCCTTGTTCAGTTCAATACCATTTAAGGGATTGGTTGTTTTCTTGTCCATCACTGTCATAAAGGAGGAAAGTCTTTCCTCTGTGTGTTGCATCGCCTTGGCAAAGCCTCTCGCTCTAGAGTTCAAGGCATTGACATGGGATGCTAGTATCTGAACATCCTCTATAGTTGCAGTGCCAAAAAGACTTCTAGATAGTGAACCTATGAATGGTAGAAATGCCCTAGTAGATTTTGAGTTTGAGCCAAATTCAGTTCCAGGAATGAGAGATTTGATAGATTTGGTAACAGTATTGACATGAGTTTGAGTTTCAACATGAATAGTATTAATAGCAGAGATAATATCATTAAGAGAGTCACAATATGAAGAACTTGCAGTACATCGTGGTATTCCGGAGGATGTCATTTGTGCAGGTAACCTTAGGTGAAATGTATGGGTCCAATATTCTTGGGACAATATCAACTGGGAATCAGGCTGGAACAGCACCCCATAGTTGAGTCGTTGTTTTGTGTCCATCCTGTTATGCTGGATCAATTTTGAGTTTGCATCTGTGGTAGTTAGCAAAGAGAACAAGAAAAGGAGACTCACAAGTCCAAGCCATGGTCGAGAAAATAGGCCTAAAATAGAAAAGAAATAAAGATGTGATGTACAGCAGTTGAAAGCAAGTTGATATCAGACTATACTTTCTAGCAAAGACAATTTTGTAAGGCCTTTAAAACAATCTTAGCTTAAATAGTGGCACATCACATCCGCATTTCTTGACAAAGGGGATTTGCATGATTCGATACAAAATTTTGACATTTATAAATAACCAAAAGAAGACACCATGAGCAAAACTAAAGCGAGACACCTTAGAATACCAAAGATTCCATGTAACTTCCTCACATCACAGCATTTGACACTCAATAAAAATGTGCAACCTCAAATTGGGTATCCATAACAGGGATAAAGATAGAACCAAATCACCATACAATCTTACAATTAAAGTTGAATTTGATAATTTCAAGTAACAAAATTAACTAAAAATGAATAAGAAATGTAGAACATATTTACCTGGATAAATTGAAGAAAAGTCCTTAATAAGTTTAGAACGTCTGGTTTATTCTTAGTGAATTTCGAAAGTGACGCTACAGACGCGGACTTCTTCACAGGTGGATCTACTTTTTTTCACAATTTCTAAGAATTGACCAATCAAAACTCTAAGATGGTGCGTAGGAATACAATTTTCGAAAAATCACGTGAAGTAAAGATGGCTCGGACCGTGGTCACTTAAGTGATTAAATAGACAATTAGCCGGTCCGAGTAATTCCTTAACAAAAGACCAATTTCAGATTGACATCAATGAGTTGCGTAACCATTATGTTGGGTATATTTGATCAAACAATTTCTCAGAGTGTCCGAAGATTTCTTAAGAAAAGGTGATTTGCGGCTTGGGGTTATTTCCGATCAATTACCAAATCTAAAGAATTTGTAGACAAACTAATTTGTTGACATATTAGAATTTCTTGAATTTGAGCTAATAAACTTCCAAAATACCTGAATGTTACAAAATAAAAATCGAGAAATGAAAAAAATAATTTCTTTTATAGTTTAAAATAAATTTTGAATGAATATTTTTAAAACCAAAAATTTATTATGAAAATAAATTTGAATTAAAATTTGTAAAATAAAGGATTTTAACCAATTTACATTTATAAACAGTGTGTTACAAATTTATTATGAAAATAAATTTGAATTAAAATTTGTAAAATAAAGGATTTTAACCAATTTACATTTATAAACAGTGTGGTACAAAAGTGTTACAGAATGTAACATTTTTCATCGTGACATTTGCATAACAAAAGATGAATTCAAACTCTGTATCTAATCTTTACGTCTATGCCGATACAAAATTAGTGCGTAAGTGAAGTAAATTAAAATTAGACATATTTAAAAAAAAAATAATAGTGTGTTAGATGTTTTAAACAATTCTTGAACGCCTGAACGAAATAAAACAGTAACTTG
Source organism: Pinctada imbricata (assembly GCA_033119305.1). Taxonomy (NCBI): domain Eukaryota; kingdom Metazoa; phylum Mollusca; class Bivalvia; order Pterioida; family Pteriidae; genus Pinctada; species Pinctada imbricata. Next base: position 24,929,206 of record VSWD01000006.1, read on the forward strand.
AAATATGTCTTTCAGAGGATTTTTGCAATGAACGCCAGAGGGTCCGGAGCAAGGATGGATTTCACTTAATAGTCTTCTTGTATATTTTTTTACACTTGATATAGACTAAGTGGCCGAATATTTGTGTAAACGAGTGTTTGTATTTTTATTTAAAATACTCGTAGTAATAACCTCACCTTCGTCCAAATAGTTATACAATGTATGTAGGAAAGGTCATATTGATTGTATATCTATTCAATAAAAGTCTTGGAAACAAACATTCTCTTTTATACATGTAATCAGAAATAGGCATATATTTCCGGTGTATTTCTAACAAGATTATGTTCATGTAGCGAGACATTTGTGCAAATGAATCTTTAAAGAATTATATAAGAGGTCCATCTATCATGTATTACCTCCATCTTTCAGTATATATATCGCATTGGATAAGGTCATAAAGTATGAGCTCAATGGAATTTTCAATAAGAAAGGATTTACAAGAATTTCATCAAAAGCCATAAAGTACTTTCTGGTGATTAAACATTTACTTTAATTATGTGCATTTTAATTATAATAACACGTTCGTAAGATGCTTTGAATAAGCAAACATCATAAATCAAGATCTAAAAATTTTAAATTACTTCTTCATCTTCTTTATCTTATTGTTTCTCTCTGATAAGGATATTGCTCTTTTCAGACAAAACAAAGTGTGTCTTCAGTGACTGATAAGATATAACAAGTTGCTCTGTATCATGTGGGGTTGGATACAAAGAGCAAAAAAGAATACCGAAGAGTGTCATACCCGCTGGAACTCCGCTTGATTACGTTGATTATGTCGCCGAATGTAATAAATTGGTTAGACTGAATGTGTGCAACCTCAATCCATGTACAAGTAAGTGCCAATTATCTGACCTGACCTATCATCCTTTTTTATTTCTGCCTTAAAAATGGTTGTACATGTAGACTGTTAACTTGAAACTTCGGCAAGCGTTTGCAACCGCATAGGATCGAAACGTATGGTGTCGTAATTCCTTAGACAGCTTTTGGATTTTATTCATTTTCTATGTTACATGTAAACTTTACTAAACTGATGAGCCGTTGTCGTAGAGGAATGCCTAATAAATCAATCCATATTGTCTAGGTATATGAATAATTTCTAGTTTTTGCAAACACTTCAATAGTTTGTCGACTCAAGTAACGTTGCACTTGAAGTGGTTGCAAAAACTGTAGACTTTTCAGATATATATAAACGATATGGACTTACTTATAAGGCATTGCCCTACTGCAACATTTCATCGGTTTTGTGCAGTATCAATTAATAAATGATGAGAAAACAACCAATAGCCTTCGTAAGGAATACAACATCATACGTTTTTATCTCACGCGGTGTTTACCATACGTCGTTAATTTCATCCATCGAGGATTGAACAATCTTAAGAAAGAAAGAAATAAGTAGTTGAGCTTCTGAATGTGATTTAAGACCATAGAACATATATATCAATATCAATAATACCAAAGTTGATTTTATCATGAAATTTATTATCTCATGAATTAACTAAAAAAAACTCAATTGATATTTAAACGGCTTAAAAGATGTCACCGAAGAAGATCTATCTTGTTAAAATAAGCTTATTGCTTGTTTCGACATATGCCTATTTAGGATAATTAAGGACTTTCCTGCGAACAACCTTTTCAATTGGCTGTCTTTAACCTATTTGGACATTGCCGATTTTGAAACGTTCCTATTTGGTATTCGCGGTTGGTGTTACATGCCGTCAGAGAACGCTCACTCCTCCCGGGCACCTAGTCCTGGGATTTTGCGATTGCCTTCTAAATGGGGACTTACACAAGCCTGATCTTAGACTCCTGAACTACATTTGGTACTTCTTCTGTGATATTCTTACGACAGACAATCTTTACACGTCGTAAAGTTTTTGTTGATTCATAACCCCTCCCTCACCAGGATTATGCTAATCAATTTTTATCGAGTAATTTTATCTGTAATAATTTTTAAAATTGTCTGTCCTCTGTCTTTATCTTTATATCTATCTTAATGGTTGGACGTCTCCAAACGTACAGAAAGTTTAAGAGAAACGTGAACTTTACGATTATGTGCTGCAGGGATGTAAGTAAATTGTCTTTTCCATCAGTGTGTTACACCAGGTCTGTAAAGTCGAGGTTACTTGACATGTTTATTACATGTATAAACTATGAATGAAAATTGTTGAATGATGAAAATGACCTTCCGTTGCCATGGCTCTATTGTCAAAATTGTCAACAATCATTTTGAAGTCTACAAGAAAAGTTAAAGCATTTTGTTTCCATGGAAACGAAACCAGTACGAAAATCGGATTTCTCAACAATTCTCTTTGTTTCCAAATATTTAATACTCATGCTTCTCTAAGGCTCTGAGTATCAATTCTGAAAAAAATATTTTGAACTGATTGTTGTTCTTGTTGTTGTCATTCAGGATATTATGTCGTTTCACCAAGAAGACGTTCGGATGGGAGATAAGACATCATGTGCCATTCAAGTGACATAATTGCAATATTTGTCTTATTATCTAATTTCTCGAGCTGTATCATTGAAGAAATTATATATACTGTTACATGTTCTTTTCGTATAGTCATCTTACAGGAAGGAAGTGTTTTACACCACAAATGTACGTTCTTCGAGACACCTGGGTTGTAATAAGATAACCAGATAACCACATCGTCTACTACTTGCGGGGTAAATGTCCGTCTGAATTCGGCATCGATTTTCATTGGTCTATTTAGTTTATGTATAGTCATTTGTGTTTGACGTTGCTATGTGGTTTTGGTGGTCCATGGTCCTTTTGTGTCTCTTTCTGTGCGCGTCTGCTCTGTGTTTTTGCATTGAGTGTTTTTGGGTTTTGCTGTGGGTGCTGCAACAGAGTGTTGTTGGAGATCCCCTTTAATGTATATAAGTGGAATAAACATTCCAAAAACACATGTAGGATGACGTATACATGTGTTTCCACATATGACATTGAAATTTAATCCTAAGTTATTGAGTCAGTAACTATTCTCTTCTGGTGACTGTTAATCCAAGGGGATATAGTTCATGCAATTTTTTAACTTTCGTCTTTTGATTTGAATATTTGAAAATTTTCTAACTTAATCATTTTTAATCTAAAAAGCATCTCCCTGAAGGCATATCTCTGTCCTTAGTCGGATCTTTGGTATTGGTTTATGTCATGTCTATTGTTTAGAATAACAGTCTTCATATACCAATTATTCCTTTTTCCCCTGAGTCTTTCTATCTTATAGCTGATGAGATATTTGGTTGTCTTGTGCACATATGTTGCACTGATATCATTACAGAAGAGCATTATACTGTGATATTAACACTTAAAACTTTTATTTTTTATTTCTATTTTCAGCAAACCAAACGTTCAACTAGTTGTACATGCTGCACCTATTGTACATGAAAAGAAGGGAGGAGATCTCAAACAAGACCCCGTTGCAGCATCAACAGTAAAACACCAAAACACCCGATGCAAAAACACAAAAGACGAGTACAGCACGAGACGGAAAAGAGACACACGACATGTAAACATCAAACACAAAAGACTACACATAAACCGACGAGACCGACCAATGGATAACCGGTAATCTGTCACGCAAGTAGCAAATGGTGTGGTTATCCTGGATTACGTGCGCACAACCCTCTCACTTCTCCGATTACCCAGAGGTCTCGAAGAACGTACAATTGTGGTGTAAAACAACCTCCTCACTGTAAGATGACATCACACAAACAAGACCGCGAAACACAGAGGCCCCATAGACACAGATGAATATGTAAATGGATATAAAAAGAGGGCATGCGTAATACAGTCCGTGCTCTGCCGGCTGTAGCGAGCTCATGTATGTAATCACCCGAGGAGTCCGACTGACATTCAGAGAGGACAGGTGGTCGGGGCCCTGTCTTCTCTAAAGAGGTTTGGACAGGGCTCGTCACTGTCAGTCAGAGTGCAAGTCTCAAGGATGCGCTTGTACAAGATTGTAGATCGGTTAAGTACCAAGCCTAGTGTCCGTCTGGTGACATTAGGATCAAAGCGGAAACCTTGACCTAAAAGTGTTTTGGTAATTTGTAAATTTCTACTGTGAAAATCCAAAATATGAGTACATGCTCTAGCGTACTGGATGAGCTGTGATATGTAAATGCCGTATGACGGTAATCTTGGAACATCACCGTCAAGCCAAGGGAAATTTACTATGTTGAATCCAAAATCATCCCTTTTGTCATATACACTTGTATGAATCTTTCCGTTTACAATTCTGATATTTAGATCCAAAAAGGGTGTTTCTGTATTTGAAAGGTTTGCCTTGTTAAGGGTTAATTCTTGTGGATAAATTTCATTCCTATATAATTCAAAAGCAGGATTGTCAATGGTTAGAATATCATCCAGATACTTAAAAGTATTATTGAAACATTTCAGCTCATCAAATTTTCTTTGCTTTTGAAGATTTTGGATAAATTATTTTTCATAAGTGTATAGAAATAAATCTGCAACAAGAGGCGCACAGTTAGTACCCATAGGAATTCCTACAACCTGCTTGTATAGATCCTCACCAAATCTAACATAAATATTGTCCAAGAGGAAGGACAAGGCATTACACAGGTCACTACATGTCCATGATTTGTATGATTTGTAGTCTGTCGAGGAAAAGAAACCCTTCGATTCAGATGTACAAATGTAAGTTTTTCGCTCTCGATCAAAACACCATTTAATGAGATTAGATAATCGATCATTAATTTTGTCATGAGGAAGTGTGGTGTACATATTAGAGAAGTCGTATGAAGAAATCGTATTGGCTTGGAAATTTCCAGATTTCATTTTTTCAATCACATCCCCTGAATTCTTAATAGACCAAAATAAATCTACATCGTTCCTGTTTAGAACCGTTTCACAATATCTAGTTATGTGTTCTTTAATAGCAGTAAGTGCTGACGTCAGATTTCTAGACAAAATTGTAGTGGAGCAGTTACTAGAATTAGCAATAAATCGAAATTTGTAAGGAGACTTGTGCAGTTTCGGTATGCAATATAGTGTTGGGAGATCCAATTTAGAAATAGAGATATTGAATGAAGACGGTTCACTGTTATGCTTGCCTAAAATGTCAGATGCACTTTCATTGCTTTTGATATATGTATTAGTAGACGAAAGTTCCGAGATCAAAGTTGATATGTAGTAACGTTTTCAAATGATAATGGTGTTGTTGGCTGCTTTATCAGCTGGTGCAAAGACATATTTTAAGGCTTGCACTAAAAGTGCATTCCGATAAACGTGGTCCTGTCATAAATCATTTACATGATATTGACGTTTGACCAGCAGATGAAACTGACCACTATGACGCTATGGAGATAGAACACATTGACATGAATCGAAAGTTTGTCATATTGATAAATTACTTTTAAATCAGTTCCTCTATAAATATCAAAGTGAATAACCAGAAACATAAGATCGTCATCTGACTTTTGTTGCAGCAAGGTATGTAAATGCATTATTTTATATTTATCCACAATATATCTGGAAGAGACATTGATTTCTGAAAACAATATAGTAATTTTTGCATGTGGATACATACACATGTATAAAACGCAATTTCTTCCTTTATTTGACATCAATTTATAAAGTTTCGAATATGTTCTATTTGTATAATTTAGTGCACCACATGCGTATTTTGACATATTACGTATCATCAGTAATGCTAAAAGTCGAAAAAAGGAAACTAAATTAGATTATTGAAGAGCGAAATTCTAAATATAAAATGTGTGCCAAAGAGCCAGCTAAGGACAGAGCTACGTCATCGGGGATATACCCCCTTTGACTCGGGCATCTGTTCTCACAGCCGGTTCGCAGTTGTTCTAATGGAAATTCTAATGATTTTGTCTTTATAACATTTCGACTTTGAAACTGTTTACCTGATGAGTACTTCTTGATGATAATTCGGAATATTGTTTATTCCGGGGTTCGCAACTGTTCCAATGGAAATTCGAATGATTTCGCCTTACCTTCTCGATTATTTAGCACACAGAATCTTCTTCGATTTACTTAGAATAAGTTTCATTATTTGAATAAGTATCAGAAAATTTACACATATATTTCATATAGGTCTTAAGGTAGAGCATCCCTCAGGTCTCAGATGCTCATATTTCCAAAGTTACAACTTTTACAATATTTTCTTTTCCATATTATCAAAGCTTATGTTGACCCGATATAAAAACAAAATATCTTTTGTGATTTCATTATTATACCGAGAACTTAAGCCGTTTGAAATTTAACATTGGACCCTATTTGGAAAGTAGTAAAAATCCCCTTTTAGAAGTGATAAAATGTAACTATAAAAGCTTATTTTCCAAACACTATATTAGTTTGATAATCGGAACGATATTCTGGAGAGAAAAAATAGGGTATCCAGGCAAAAAATTACCAGCAATTCTGATCTGAGGGATGTTCTACCTTAAATCGTATTTCGAATATCGCTCTTCTCACAGTCACTGTTTTGCTGTCCTCTTATTCATTACCGCGATATTACATAAACGGAGCATCATGACATTCTTTATTGACGTATACACAGCCTCAAATGAATTTCATATGAAATTTACATGAATTTATCGTTAAATTTCACATGAAATTCATGTGAAACGAGCACGAACATGACATTTACATAACATTTTTTTTACATGAAATTCATACGAAGTTTCTAACCTGACTTTTGTGAAAATTCATTTTCACATAATCAACATAATATACAAATTTATGTTGAATTTAACATAAATGTTTTTTACATAAATCTTATGAGAAATTTTCATGAATTTCACATGAACGTAAAGCACAATTGGTTGTGTAAGATATCTGTTAGCATCTTCTAATATAAAAAGAAATCCCTCCATGCATGCTTACATGCCTATTACACAGATGTCTAAAACAGACCAATATATCTTATGAAATAAGAATTTCAGAGATTGGCAATCCTTTGGAAATTAGTTAGAAGTAAATACTCTTATTGCTTAGATATATTTTCATGCCATCGATGTGTTTTCTTTATTGATGCGTGTATAATTGGCGTATTTTTCTTTTCTTCAGATTATCAAGTTCTAGAAAAATGCAGGTTTGTATTTTAACTTTCTCTGTTCTGTCATGAAACAGAATGACAAAACTGAAAATTAAGTATGTTTGATCAATTTTAAGAATGCATGTACACCCATATATTAAAGAAATACAGTAACAATAATAGTTATTATTCAGGAAATGATAATAAAATTAAAGTAACAAATGGTAAAAAAAATTATTTTCTTTTTTCAGTCCAAAATTTTGATTGTTGTTTTGGTTGCGTCGCTTTTGCTGATATCCTTCGCTTCGGCAAATAAAGGACCACAGCATTGCCGTGATAAGTGTGCGAAACGAGAACGAGGCTGCAGAAAGAACTGCCAGTACCATAACAATCATAGGAGATGTAAGGATAGATGTGCACGTGACAGAGACTCCTGCATGAGGGCCTGCCACGGACCACGTGGTTAGTCAAATGAGGTGGATGCAACCAAATAACACAGAAGAAATCATGAAAAAGGAACAGACTATTCCAAAATCGTTCTTTACAGTGTATGTCTTAATTTTGCATTTTCTGTTTGACTGTTTTGTGGTCTTTCTATAAGGAATGTTTCGCTGGTAGCTATGGAAGTGGGTAATTTTCTTTAAGTCAATTACAAATAATTTCATAATATCTTAAGAAATTTAAATTAAAAGCAGTGACTAGTTTTTCTGATAATTTGAACATTATTCATTAGGGAATTCTACATAGTATTACACATTTAAAGCAAACTTACCGTATGCATACATGTGTCATTGTGTCTTTTAATTAGCTATTTTATAGAAACAATATCAAAAATCATATCTCAGTTGATACGCTGTGACAGAACAAGTACCAACTATAAAGATTTTGTTCTGAGAGCTATGCGTCTTTAAAATAAGCTTCTCAGTCAGGGATATGTTTGTTACCGACTAACATCGTCACTGAGGATGTTGTACGGTCGATATGGGGAACTCGTCATACACTATGCTGTCCTACACTCCAGAATCGTGGATGGTATTCTGTCATAGACAATTTGAACCATCCAGATTGTACTCTATGTCTTCCGAAATGGTAGTCACCGGATGTGATAGTTCTACCGAATTGAAGCGGCGGATGTTGCATGCAAGCAGGAGATGCTTACTCTTCCCGGGCACCTGGTCTCACTCCCATATTGGGAGTTCGCTTCTTTTCATATGGTGGAGGTTTTTGATTGTTTGCTTTGGTTCGTGTTTTATCCTGATTTTGTATGCCTTCGGTTTCTGATTCTCTTAATTATCGATTTTGTGCTGTATACAGGGATATGGTCATTATCCATATTTGTCTCAGCAATCGTGGTAATACATCTAAACTCATATTCATAACCCTAAATGAATTTGTCATCATGAAACATTGTAGTACAATCTAATTGGGGATATGTGATGTCACGTGTCCGTAGTATTTTGTTGTATCTTATGTTTGGTTCATAGAATGTTTCTTACAATTGCAATTACATGCACGGTTGTTAATAGCAAGCAGGAGATAATCTTTTCACCAATCACTTCATCTCGTACATGGCAGTATACTATTTTTTTTCATTTTCCTAGTTGCATTGTGAATTTCGAATTCCGTCATAATTGTGTTGCTAAAGAATATATCTTACTGTAATGCATTGATAGGATCACTGACGAGGGTTGAGTACCCGAAACGTGCATGTCTGGTCCATGCTGTAAATTTATCAGTTCTTAAATGATGCATTGAATTTGAAGACGTTTAACATTCATAGAGTTGTAATAAACGGACTAACAGACACAAAATAAACTTTTCAAAATACCCTTAATTTGAAAACCGTACAAAAGAGACTATTTCTCTGCTTCTTTACTACAAGAAAATTGAATTGTTCTTTATTAATAAACAGGTACATAGCTACTCTATGTGTTGTTCCGGCGTTGTTGTGAAGCGGGGACTGGAGCGCTATGTTGCATCATTATTCTTCCTTATTTCATGTTACTGTGACGTTTTGATTATCTATAGCGGCCGTGTTCATTCTTAAATTTGAAGACAAGGGCAGATTTTGCTCTTTTTCTCAAAAAGGGGGAGATTGAACACTGAAATACTTGAACACAAAATGTGTGCATTATTTCATATTTATATTTAATCCTACGAGTGCGGTGAATCGAAATATCAAATAATTGAGAATACATATTGTCTTTATCCAGTCTTTCTGGGAGATTGAAGGTCATGTCTTATAATCTTATAGAAGGCAGGAAGAGACAACACTCGGTGGCAGCACCAACGTTACAGCAAAACCCCAAATCACCCATTGCAAAAACACAAATTATCCCTGCACAGGATAAGACGGAAATGGTACAATGAACGCCAAATCACAGAGACATCAAACATACATGACCACACATAAACCAACGAGACCAATGAGCAATCGGTGCCGACTTAGGACGGCCATCTGCCACGTCAATAGCAGACGGCGTGTTTATCCTGGATTATGTGCGCACAACCCTCCCACTGCTCCAATTACCCAGAGGTCTATCGACTAGACAAGCACGTTTCTTAGTCCATGCTGCAAATTTATTTGTTCTTAAATAATGCTCTCGAATTTGAAGACGTTTTGCATTTCTACCACTTGGTGAATGTCATTGCTGATGGACCAGGACCCCCCCCCCCCGAGGGGACATGTAGCCAAGTTCGATCGTTTCTTCAACGCATTCGAAAATTTGTTTTCAAAATTTCTTGAAAGGGTAAGGGGCGGTAAGGGCCAAAATCAGCCCAATTTCAAAACTGGGACAAACATTGAATATTGAAAATACAGGATTTACAGAGTATAAATCAATTTAAATTTTGAGAATCGGACATCACGTTGCGATTCTACACTAATTTTCATGAAGACAGGATGGTCAGCTACATGTATATTTTAAACTGATTTTGACGTCATATGACGTTAAGATCACATTGTAATGTAACGATGTCTGTAGGTAATTTGCTGCTATATTCTAATACTATTAAGGCTATTAATTGTGTTGATATACTGCCAATATCACGATATGATACTAGTATTTGTACATGGTAGGTTTCACTATATATAATGAGGGGTAATTAGGACACCCCTTTGTTGACTTATGGAAATCTTAAGTGACATATTAATGTTATAATGATACTTTTCACCAAGGCCTTAAAAAGTATGGGTATTTCCGGTTACCCAACAGACCCTATTTTAACCCCCCCTTTTCCTGCTCAATTTTTTCTCGTCCGATTCATCCCCAGAAGACTAGCCCAGATGTTGCGGAAATACGACCCCCCCACCCCACCCACCGCTTGGCACAAAGTCATTGATTCAGAATTGGTTGGGTATTATTTGATGCTTTTTTCAGCCCACTTTGCATTCTGATGTCTTTGCTTATGCGTTTGAATTGCAAATTTAGAGGGTATGAGTGGGCTCCGATCCCCTCTTTGCGGTGGTCAACATTTTCTTTTCTAATAGAACTCTTTTTTCATGTATTTGAAAAAAAAATCGCTGGCTAGCTACCGCTTGCCAGTTTCATGAATATTTCGCATGTCTCAATTTCAACACAACCTTTTGATGCACCACTTATCAAAAAAAAAAAAAATAAATAAAATAAAATAAAATAAAATAAATATTATTAAATAAAATATTGAAATGATTAAATAATTCAATTATACCCATTGACATAGGATTGATCGTTGGCTACAGTACCGCTACGTAATTATACTTTTCTTAATTTTTATCTCCTATTTTTCTATGAACAATTTTCGTTAAAACTTGTCTTCGGTCCCCTTTCTCTGAGACCCTAGATCCGCCACCGCATGATTATAAAATTATATATGTTGTTTTTACATAGAAAAGGATTCAAAAGTATGCTAATAAAGTTTATTAGTAATCATTAATTTAAACATAAAATTGTTTGTCATAGCGCCACCTACAATACCTTCCAGTTCAGCTAATATATTGCTTGCATCATTTGACAATCTAATTAAAATTCAGCTCTCTTTATTTCGTAAACTACATAGATTACGAAATCAAAAGAGCTGAATTTTAATTAGATTGATTATTTCATCATTGAAAAAGATGAAAAAAAAAAACAAAAAAACAAACAAAAAAACAAAAAAACAAAAAAAACCCCCCAAAAAACCCAGAATGTGCTACTGTACATGATTTATGTAAAACTACAAGGCGTGAACAATATCGTTACCGTGAAATGACGCGCTGTATCCGTGTGGACAATTTTCGTTCATTTCTATAAAACATGTTCAATAAAATAAAAATGATAATTAGACACGGCAGATATTTTTTTCCTGAATTTGCAAAAAATCTCGTGGACGGCAAATCATACGCGGTGGTGTCTATTTTACATGGCCCTCATTTTTCAATTTGATATTAAATGAATATTTTTTTAAACGGAGGGTTGTATTTCACATCTTTATTTAATATAACAGTTTGTTTGGTTGATTTTTGTGTGTGCTGGAGGGGCTGTTGATGTTGTTTGTTTAGTTTTTCTCCTTTTTTTGTTTCTTATTCGTTTGTTCAGGGGATATTTTTATTAATATTTTAAAATTCGTTGACTCTGGTTTAAATATTCAAGTGACACATTTTATAAATGCCGACTGTACCCTTTTATAGATACATTTTTGTACCCTCTAATTTCGATTCAATATGCATATGAAATGATCACTTTGACTTCATTTATTTTCGCAAAATACAAGCAAAATGAAAACTGCAAACATATATGACGTCATATATTTAGTATGACGTCATTCTGTCGTCCTGAATATCCGTAACGTAACGAGGATAATAAAAATTTGAAAGACATTTTTGTCTGTATCATTTGATTTCGTGCATGTGGAAATAAATAATCAATATCATCAATGACAACAGAACAAAACTTATTGAATTGTTTCTATTTTACTCAAATAATTCTCGTATTATAGAATTTAAAAGGTGTTTTTCTGTTTCCAAAACGACCCGCTCGCATGGTAACAGTCATTGATTTTCTTCCGTTTTCTATGTGGCCACATGAAAACAACAGATTCATACTTTCACAGCATTCACAAAATACTTAATATACGGATATATAGAAAAAGTATGAACTTGTTGTTTTGATGTGGCCAAGTCTAATTATGCTATCACATGTGAAAATATATCGATTTATTGTTCATTTCCGGTTTCATAGGTGATTTCAAAGGGGAGGGGGTAACCCCAACGAAAAAATGAAATTAAACATTTTTCATGTTGAATCTATTAAAGACAAGTTTAGTATCAATTTCAATATTTTTAAATTTTCGGAATTAGCAACGATTTTGGGCCTAGAAACCCCCTTACAGCCCCTTGCCCTTTCTTAAACTTGGGTCCTGTAGCATCATATTCCACCATCCTGTTACCGTAACGTCTTTCGGTACATTTTTTTTTTACATTTCTTTCAAACTCTTTGGTCATATTACATTTTTTAGATTGGGGATCACTGAGGACGGTTAAGTACCCAAAACGTACATGTCTGGTAAATGCTGCAAGTTTATCTGTTCTTAAATGATACTATTGAATAGTCCCTTTTGGCTTAACTCCGTGACTGTCTTCGTGACATGCGCACAACGACTTCCGCGAGGATAACCTTGACGCCGTGTAAACAAAGATCATTCAAAATGGTACGCACATGTGTTGCATACAAATGCAACGTAAAACAAGATGAGCAAAGCAAAGCGAAGGGAATAAGTTTCTTTCGGTTTCCAACAGAACAAAAGAAAGCGCACTGTCTGGATAAAGGCAATCAACAGGGTTCATTGGTATCCTACCGAGGCAAGCTACGTGTGTTCTACACACTTCAAAGAAGGGTGGCACAGTGATGACCCAAACGATGAAAACTTCGCACCAACTATTTTTTCTTATAAATCACAGCCTCAGACCGAGGGAGAGCAATTGCGAGATGAGAGGAGAGTGAGGAGGAATCTTGAAAAAGTAATTTATTATGCAAATACCTGATTTTGATTGTTTAAATTTTATGCAATCAACAAATGTTCGATCAATCAATGATTCAAAATGTTAGCATGAATTTAATTGAAAATCAAAAGGTGACATATCTAACATCGCAAGCGGTTGTCCATCCAGTTGTGTTAGCTGACCTGAACTGGTAATGTCAACATCTGTGGGATGGGGTTGGGTTGGGGTGAAGGCCATTGAATGAATTTTCCTGGCATTAGATAGTAATAGCACAACCCATATTCATGTCCAAATCATATTCAACATCTCCAGCTCTGAGCTCTTAAGGTCATACCAATATGGGGGATGGTTGGCCCTCTTCCTGACGATCCCAATCCAACTCCCTTACCTCCCTCCCCTGCCTTTCACCCGTCCATCCCCTTCCTTTCACCCTGTTCTTCCCCTCAATAGCTTTGAGAGGCACCTTTCCCTAACACAGAGAATGGTCCTGGATCCCCCTCTGTTTTTGCATCTGTTTGATATATGTCATCTTTTCATTTATTTTCATAAAAATTACAGAAAAATTTAGAGTTTCTTTGCTACTTCAGACCTACGGTAAATATTCTTAAAAAAATATTTACTTATCTTGAAGATTTTTGAAACAGGAAAACTTTGTCTAAGTTTAGTCTGTTTTTTTTTTATTTTTTTGAAACAAATCTAGTTTGTTTTGTTCACTGACTTGAAGTAATATGTTGTTATAGTATTTATATTGACCTAGGTTCCAGTCAAATAATTTAATTTTACTTGTAACAAGGATTTTCATTGGCTTAAAAGTTGAGGTAATTTTCCATAACCTGAGAAATATTAGGACACGCCCCCTTTTCTGGAACTACTTCCAAAATGGCGGATCCCGTAAACTTGATACACTGAATTTTACCTCGAGAACGAAGATTAGATACAAGATACACGTCATTTATACTATTTTCATCTTTAGATATACAAACATAATCGATTGTAGCAACAGGTAAACGATTAAATGAAGTACTTACCACGAGTTTTGTTGGTAAACATATCGTGTCGTTGCGATGATAGGTCCCGCTGATGAAAGATTGCATTTTAATCAAAATCTACCACTATCAAACATGTACCTGATTGTCAGATGCTTTGCCATCCCATCTAGAGTCATTCTATTCTCATCGTTTGAAATATATCAAATGACTCGGGCTGAAATGTATGAAAACAAACGCCGGCGCCGTTCAACTACCAGCCTCCATTCTTGTACTGTCGGCTGTTGTTATTAGTAACGAGGGTGATAATCCCTACGCAGGAACTTTGCATTGGGCATTTTCACGATTTTCCAAGATGTAATAAGATCCACATAAGGTATTATTATAACTTAGAATTAAATTATAAGGAATGATTCTAAAATTATACCGTTTGTGCATCGGCTTTTTGAGGTTATTTCCCATAACCAAAAAGAATTTAGAATCATTCCTTAAATATTCACAGCATATATTCTGAAAGTGTAGAACTGAGAGAAGTTTTCTTTTGCTTTGATTATCAAGCGAGCACTAGTTACTTCTCCTTATTTCTGCTCTTTCGTTACCAACATTTTAACAGAGTTCCACCGTGAAATTATTACAGAGTCGTAAGTATAAACAAAAGAAAATACTCTCTTAACTAAATATTTATATGTTCTGAGATCGAGAGATACTTTCATCTGTTTATGGATCTATGTTTCAATGAATACAAAACAAATCAACAGTCTTCAAATTCCATATTGTAATTCAGATTTTGTCAAACTTGTATCAGTTAGTATTATAGAATGATAATAAATATTTGAAAAAAAAGAAATTCTTGATGACAAAGGACATTCATCAGTACAAATGATCTCTTTTTCAATTTACTTGATAGATCTACCATAGCTGAGCTTTGATTTTTCACACAATATTATACAATGTATATAACAACTACATGGCCTTAAATATAATTAATGTGTTTGTATATTCTTCTCTGTTGTCATATTGAGGAAATAGTGTCAATTACAGGGAGAAATTGCATTTAAAAAGTAAACGTCTTGTTTAGTAAATTTAGTGTACCTGGCAGATAAAATAGACAATTTTTAACAATATTTCAATACATGTACATACTACATACGCTTTTCGTCAGAAAAAAATATTAGTTTCATTAATGCTTTCAGGAAATGATTGAAGCAGATAAGTCGAGAGCTAGGACGGAACAGAGGCATAAATCTTTTTCCGTGGAGTCACATTCAGGGTATTGTGCAACAGCATTTGGTGACCACAATGTAATCACATCTACTAAAGAAGCAAGGCCATATCCCGACACCCAGGCAGAAGATATTATCATGGAAGATACAAATATTAAGTTTCAGTCCGACAAAGGTTAGATTATACACCTCATTCACATCGTATCCATTGATTACTTGTATTCAAAATTTGATGAATATTAGAACTATAAGGTAGTTTATGTATATTTTGTTTTTGCAACGGACAAACAGACAGACAAACAGACGGACAGGGAAAATGTATTTGCCCTCGAATCTTTGATTCCGTGGGGCATGAAAATAATTTTTGAATTTATCTTTTAATACAAAATCAGACAGACATATGTGAGATTATTCATGAGAATGCTTCCCTGAGACAAAAGCTTAAACAGAGAGAGGACGAACTGCGTAAACACAAATGGGACCATAGGAAGATCAAAGACAATGATGCTGCTACAAAATTTTACACTGGATTGCCAGCCTTTGCCCTTTTCCTCTGGCTTTTCAAGTAAATGAATTGTAATTCTATATAAGATATTTTCCTTACACCCCTTAAACAGGGGGAGGTTATAGTCAATCCAGTGTCAATTATACCGAAAATATACCCAAATTTTTTATTATTAAATTTTGATATGAATTTGGTTTCAGTTTTCTTCGACCAAAGGCAGAAAGAATGAGTTATTGGACAGGCTCTAAGATCAACGAAGAGAGATAAAGATTTCGCACTTCTGCATTATCATTAATAGACCAAATGTTCTCTGTATTAATGCGAATACGTTTAGGTTTATATGTGCAAGATGTTGCAGATAGATTTTGTATTTCCACTGCAACATATTCTAAATATTTTAATAAATATTTTAATACATGGATCGCCTTGTTGCACGTAGAAAACAATTAATCCTTTCCCATCAAGAGCAAAGGTTGACCAAATAATGCCAGATAGTTTTAAGAAGATTCGAAATATCCATCAGTCCGTACAATCATAGATTGTACCGAGATTTTCATCCAACGTTCCTCCAGTATTATCAATCAGAGTATAACATTTTCTAATTATAAGCACCATACTACTATCAAATTTCTTGTAGGTATTACACCATCAGGTGTAATATCATTTGTATCTGAAGGCTGGGGGGGGTGTGAGTATCTGACAGGGCAATAACAATGGAATTAGGTTTCATTGAGTTACTCGATGAAAACGACAGTGTGGTGGCTGATAAGGGATTTACAATTAAAGATTTATTAGAAAAGAAGAAATGTCATCTAAATATTCCACCATTTCGAGGTCAAAGCAGTCAGTTTTCAACTAATCAAGTGTTTGAAACTCAAGAAATTGCCGAATTTTAAAGAATACACGTTGAAAGAAGCATAGGCAGAGTAAAGAACTTTCACATTCTTCAAGGAGTAATGCCTATTTCACTAGCACCTAATGCTACTAAGATTTTCCAGGTCTGTTGTTGGTTGTCAAACTTTGATGTTCCTTTGGTGAAGAATTAGGCAACTCATAGATAAGGCAGCATCTGAAGGTCATCAATAAATGATGAAGGTCATTTCCAGGCTAAACATAGGTAATCAAAGATTATAAAGCTCGTCTAAATTTTCAAAAGACGAAATTAAAGTTCAAGGTCATTTGGTCAAAGGTCATGGTCTCAAATGAAAGGTCTCATCACAAGGTATCTACAAGTAAAATATCAAAACCCTTTCCCCTATAGTAGGAGAGGTACAGTCAAGGTTAAAAATTTTGAAAAGTACATGTAGGTCAAAGCCCAGGGTTACTAGGTCAAAGGACATGGTCTCAAATGAAAGGTCTTATCACAAAGAATGTGCATGTG
The DNA here is from genome assembly GCA_033119305.1 of Pinctada imbricata. Classification (NCBI taxonomy): domain Eukaryota; kingdom Metazoa; phylum Mollusca; class Bivalvia; order Pterioida; family Pteriidae; genus Pinctada; species Pinctada imbricata. Next base: position 24,946,321 of record VSWD01000006.1, read on the forward strand.
AAATATCAAAGCACTACCCCTTATAGTTCAAGTGATATAGGTCAAGTCCAAGGTCACTAAAGTACTAACAACCAGTTAAGAAAACAGAAATTTTGATTTTATGTGAAAACGCTTTAAGATAGACACATATGAATATCGAGAGAAATTTTCAACTAATAGAGCACTGTTTGAAAATGAAATTTTATTTTGGTATCATTTTTGCGTTTCCCCTCTACACATATGAAAATAGCACAGTAAATCACCTTTTCCATGCGCTAAGTCATTAAAACCTACACTGGTCAAGTTTGATTAATGCAATAGCCATAATCATAGTTGTACACATAGATTTATGCCTGAATGATCAGTGAATATCTACCTGTATGAATAGGTATTGCCGTTTTATTTAACATACGCGACCCTTGTTTAGAAAAACGACTTGGACAATTTCTGAGCGTAAAATATTGCTATTTTCCTATGAGTACACCAAAAATGATGTCTTATTTGGTTAAAAATGCTAGTTCTTTGAAATCACAAGGAATCTACATGTGAAATATCAAAGACCTACCCCTTATACTTCAAGAGATACAGCCCAGGTTAAAGTTTGTCTACAGACGACGACAATCACAACACCGAGGGTATGGCATTAGTCTCCGAACTTGTTTGTCTCGGTGAGCTAAAAATTGCTTTTTCTTAATCAAATATTTGATTTTAAAAAATCATGAAAAATTTGTGTCTGCAGATAAAGTTGGTCTGAAATTTTTTGATGATGAAAAAACCATAAACAAATAAAGGCAAGTGTTTGCATTAGATGACGTATACATTTTTGTGCAGACCGAAAGGTCAAAGGTCATTAATACTATTGCGCAATGAAATAAAACCTGTGTTTGTGAAACATGAATGCACCTGTTGGAATCTTTGTCAGTAAATCAGATGAAAAGTAGTTTCACATTTGAGGTCAAGGTCACAAGGTCAAAATCCAGTATCCATGGAGAAATCTTGCCACATGAAATTCATAATAGAAATATGAAAACCCTATCACTTAGCATTCAAAAGTTATGGCCAATGTTTAAACTTTCGATATTATGTCAAACTCCAAGGGCAAGGTCACAAGGTAAAAAATGTTGGTATCCATGGAAAGGTCATGTCACAAGGAATACACATGTGAAATAGAAAAGCCCTGTCACTTACCATTCAAAAGTTTTTGCGGACAAACAGACAGACGTACTGACCAAAAACTATACGCCCCCGAATCTTCGATTACAGGGGCATAAAAAGCTATGGCCATAAGGAATCTAAATGTGAAATATCAAAACCCTAACTCTTATAGATTAAATGAAGGTCAAAGGTCAATGTCAAGTTCATTTGATCAGAAGTCATGATATCAAATGAAAGGTCTGGTCATGAGGAATCTACATGTGAAATATCAAAGCCCTACCTATTATAGTTTAAAAGAAGGTCAAAGGTCAAAGGTCAATGTCAAGGTCACTAGGTCAAGAGTCATGATATCAAATTAAAGTTCTGGGCATGAGGAATCTGTATGTGAAATATCAAAACCCAAACTCTTATAGTTCAAAAGTAGGTCAATGTCAAGGTCACAGGGCGATCGCATAAGCTCGACTCGTCTTTGACCAGTAGAACTACCTGGATTTAGATTGAACTCTTGTTATATTTCATTTAGAATACATTTATCAATTTAAGCAGTTTTAAATAGATTTTGACCTATCATTGCTTAAGTATTTATCATCCTTAATATTGGAAAATGTATATTCTAATAAATATGTTATTGGTTTTGTATTTTTTTTATTGGGTTGATGCAAAATTAAGCACCAAATGGATTTAATAGGGTTACACTTCTTAACTTCTGGATGTTATTTTGTTCAAACTTCACAAACTGTCTTACAGTATGTGGGTTTCAGACAAGGTCTTCAAGGTCAAATTAGTGTCAAAGTTCAAGGTCATAAATGGAAACAATTATAGACTTACAGACATAGGCCATCATAACAATTTTTGAAAAATCAAGGCATTCAGAATTTTTTTTACAAATTTGGAAATATTTTTTCAACATAAAAAGCTACAAGCTTTGGCATCATCTCTGTAACAAAATCAACATCAAACATAATGCGTTCAATAAATATTTTGTTGGAGCTGGCATTGGTCCAAACAACAAAATCACACCATGGGAGCCCCATTACTGCCATCTCTCCTTGTACTTGGGCGAAATACTCGTGATCATGGCGTAGTTGAGGTCCACTTACTCCCTCCATCAAGCAGAAAGACTTGTCCCCAAGGCCAATTACGTCATCAATCTGCATGTTGTGCACTTCAATAACAAGAGTCTATTTTCATTTATCTCTTACCCAACTGATATATACTTATCAGAAGCACAATTTAATGAGTAGCACAATATTTTGTATTTGTGAAATTTTGTATGATTACAAACTTGATTGTAACTCTATGTAATATTGCAACTGGAATAATTATTTCAAATCAATTTATCCATTCGTCTAACAATGTCTATGTGAATAATTGGTTTTTAACTCACTTTTGAAGATTTGATCCTTCAATGATGTTCCTAACAAGACTGTTTGGGCTATGTCCTGCTCTCAGCACTTTTCTAAATGAGGAACTTGTTATTCTCCCTTTATGGAGATCATGCCACAAAGGAGAAAGTCGCTTACCTCTAGAATGCATCTCGATTTCTTTCACCAAATTTGTAGAGATCGTCAGTGGTACCACTTTGAAAAAATTACATCAATTTAACAATTACTTTTCATATAAAATAATTCAGGAAGAGTCATTTCATAGATGCTTCGATCATTATGATAATTACCTTCTTTTAGTAGGTGATTCAAATTGATATATTTCCTAAGAGACGATAGCACCTATGTTGGCAACTAGTATCGTTACAACACTAACATCTATTAAAATACTCTGGATCAATAATATTACCTCTTCCTTTAGAATAAATATATCGCTCAATTTCCTTGCTTGGACCTTCATCCTCATCAATGATTACTTCTGATACTGCTTCAGGAACCTCATCTTCGATGTCCCATAGGTGAGCTATACCTAATTATGAACATAAAACAAGCCTTAAAATTTGTATAATCCTTACGAATCTGATTACAAAGGAACCTGGATACGTAACCGTATGCGATCTACCACTTGTCCGGTTACAACAGTAATTAATTAATCTATGCACAGGAAATTTTTATCCCTTGAAGTACAAAAGATATAATTATAGGTCAAGGTCAATGAAATTAGGTCACCAGTCATTTTGCACCAAATTAACACTTATTGCAGAGGATCTTGTATCAAATTCCTGTTCATTATAGAGTGTATAGGTCAAGATACTGTTTATTGACTTACTTTTTTTTAAGGTATAATTTCGATCTCTAAGTGCATGTTTATATATATATATTATAAATCTAACTTGCCAAATTCAAAACAGTCATTACCAGTGTCTGGGAAACATTTCTTCAGTTTTTTTTAGTTGACGAAATAGGTAACCACTATCATGTCCTCTGTCATCAGGATGCCTGGGATCAAAGCTTGAAGATGATACCTTGGTTGGTCCCTCTGCCTTAGGTTTTCCAAAATCCATCTGTGTTACTGGCTGTGGTATTGGATTGCTGCTTCTTGGTACTACCCACTCACATAACTGAGAAGTGCATGCCGTGTCTTGATCACTCTTCAAACGATATTTTCCATTCAAGGCAAGAAGAACAGCCCCTATGTGACTACAAGACTGAGCCAACCTTTAAAGTCAAAGTGCAGATAATGAGCACAATTACGGTAACTATAGCTATGGAATAAATTAGGAGGAGGCCAAAAATTTAAACCAAAAAAACCAATAGAGGTAGTAAAACAATTAATATGGGGTAATAAATTTATAAAATTTAAAGGGAAATTATTGCTTTTTAGAAATTGGATGGACAGTAATATTCTGACAATTAAAGATATAATAAATATAAACGGTCAAATCAGTGCTGAAATTGTGCTTGATAAACTTGAACAGAAAAATAATTGGATAGCAGAATTTGCTATAATAAAAAAATGCATTTCAAATGAATGGTTAAAAGAAATAAAAAATAAGAACTTGGATAAATTTCAAATTCAAATTCCATTACAGATAAATTCACACAAAAAAAAAATTCCACTGGACAAGCTAAATAATAAATTAGTTTATGAAATCTATATCAATAATCTATATGAAGAACCTGCTATATTTACACATTGGGCTACAAAATTTGACATTTCAACATCAGATTTTAGCCATACACTAAATTTCATTTTCAATAAGCTAGACGACAATAAAATTAAAATGTTCAAATGGAAACTTTTTTATAAAATACTACCAAATAAGTTTTTGTTACATAAATGGAAGATGAGTGATAACAATTTATGCAATACATGTAGAGTAGTTGAAGACTATGAACATTACTTCATTCACTGTAAATATTTTGAAAACTTCAGAAAATTTATAAAAGAAATATTTTTCAATTTAGGAATAGAAAAAGATCTTTTTACATTAAAAAATATAGTGATAGGATACAAAGTTCAAGATAAAAATTATGATTCCATTAACTATATAATAACAATGTTTGCATATACAATTTATAAGACATATCATTTGAGTGAAACAAAAACAAAAGAAATCAGCTGTAGATGGATATTCATAGATCTGCTTAAAACTGCCATGGCTCTTTGTGCACATAGGAAAATTGGAATTCCAAAGGATATTGCCAAAATCTGTAGGTATCTTTCACTCGAGGTACAATGAAATGAAATGGAAGAAAAAGAAGAAAACATAGCACATGTATTTGAGACATACAGTCATTAGCTTTAATAAAACTGTTATATTATTTGTGTAACATGCAATTCATTCACAATGACAAATATTTAAGTTAACATTAAAAAAAAAAAAAAAAAAAAAAAAAATAGTGCTGCTACTTACAATTTCACACATGGCATATTGCCTTGCAATGGATATCCCTGCAAAACAAACACAAACAGCTATAGCTATTAAAACAGAATATATTTACGATTAAACACATGCACGACATATATAATACAAGTCAACTAGGAACAAATGGGCTATATAGCATGTAATATATGAAGCCTATTCGTTTATAATTGTTGATGTGTCTACTGTACCTGAGCCGCATGCAGATCGTTCACATTCATATCCACGTGGAGAATCAGTGTCAAAAACTACAAACATTTAAATTACTAAGCTAGTATTCACCGATCTAATTAAGGAGAAAATTTATTTATACGTACCTTCCTGTCTGATAATAATTACAATCCGTGTCATCGAATCCTATTCAGATTAAACGATCAATAATAATATAATCCGTTAGAGAACTGTCACTTCTGGCCTAGTTTTAAACCACGTGATGTTTTGTGACCGATTTATCAAGGTCATATCGGTTTGATAACTTTGTCGCACGACTAACACTTCTAATCCCATATTTTCTCTTTTCTTTATTTATTTATAACTATATGCAATCAATGCTATTCTTATAATGGAAACGTTGTTACCACATAATATGTTGTTACCAAATAGTATAATGTACGATTATATGCAATTATGAATTAAAATTTAAAAAAAAAAAAAAAAAAAAGGAAAAAATAGTGCAATGATGATGAATGGCTCGGATATTATACCTTGAATGGTACATGTATCCTCAATATACAAGAGTAAAGTGATATATATCAAATGTACACTAACGTATTAACTCCATAACACATATATCTAAAATAACCCTCACTGCACCCTATCATATGTATAACGATTATTTTAAATTTTTGTAAACTGTATACTTACTATATAACTCAAGAGCCAACATATCTGAGCACACAAGAAAAAAAAAAAAAAAAAAAAAAAAAAAAAAAAAACTATAGCTATTTCATATTATATAGAATATTAAGAGTATGTCACATAAATATGCCATAATTTGCTGTTAAGTTACAGACAGTCTGAGTTAAGTAGATCAGACATCCTTATTTGAACAAACATTGCAAATTATTGTGTGTTGCAACATCAAAAGTTTCTGTCACATTTTGCCTTATTTTCACTTAAAATATAGATTGCATTAGAATGGGAATAGCTAGGTTCGTTAGGACGTTATGTTTGTGGACGGTATTAAAATGCTAATTTAACGGTCCAAACATCTGTTTTTCTGGCTCAGCTAACACGTCGCCAAAAAAGCTCAGTTTGTGACCGTATAATCAGCATATACCGTCTCCAAACATAATGTCAGAAGCCAGGTATTCCCTATTTTAACATGGTTACATGAGATATCTACTACTGTCCTGTTCACTAATTCCAGAGCACCCTGTTTTCCCGGTTTTCTCTAAAATATGATAATGTCATCTTCAAAAAAGATATCAATTTTATAGCACTCCTTTAGTCGTAACAGAAAATACCATTCTTTTGGCTGTGCGCCAGCTAAGTTAGAAATAGGACGGAAAAATAAAAAGTCTACGGGGATTTTCTATAGTAAAATCGCTGAAAATGTGTGACGTCGGAGGCTTTGACGTCACTGTTTACTATTGTTGACACGGATAACAATATGGCGGCGGCTTGAAATTAACATGGAGTTTCCCGTAGACATTTTATTTTTTCATATTGCGGTTTAGGGGCAGCTGATAGGGTAAGTTGAAGTTAATTTCCAGTTACGACTAAAGGAGGTCAATTCTCGGAAACTATAATTTATAGCAAAATTCTTCAGACGACAGAATAAATCGCCCAAACAGGGTGCTCTGGAATTAGTGAACAGGACAGTAGTACATGTAATGTAAATGTCTATACTGACTTTAAGAAATGTCAGTATATAACAAGGAATTATTTTAAGTTATTCGATATACATCATATATTGATATTATATACATGAAGTCAATTACCCAAATAGGACACTGACAGTAGGCATAATGTATTTTCAAATCATGATCTTCATTGGTCAGGCAAAGGTAAACAGTGTATCTGTCTTTCTTCATTGATGCCAGACATTGAGCTTTTATATAGATAATACTGGTATCAATCTGAAAAAAGAAAACATTGGAAATAAAATTAGTTATTGTATTACTTTAGTATTCTATTTATTTTTACTTTATGATTTAATAAATGTTACATAAAGTACATATATGTCTCACAACCACTTAGGCTTTAAAAAAATCATAAAGTTGTAGCAATCAGCTTCCAGTACATGCGAGTGTGTTAGTATAACATATGTGTCACGATGTGTACCGCCTGTCTAAAGGATAGACTCATTTACGGTTCCTTCTACTGGATTTAAACACCTTTAGTGTCATAGTCACTAATGTACCTTTTTGTGCTAGCTTTGTCTATCTTTGTTCTAACTCCAATATCAATGGGAAATAAACTAAGACATCCAATCTTACCACAGCAACTTGTATGTCCCGGACATCCCCAGATTCAAAATGGCTTACTGCTCTGTCCATCCCTTTGAAGTTGTTGACATCCCTATCTTGACAGGATTCCCTTGCCCGAGATATCATGAAATGATAAATCCCAACAAAAAAGGTGTTGGCAGCTCTGTATAAGGGATAGAGGAGTAATTATAACATTTATCAAAAGGTGGTAACAACGGAGATTCTGGGTAGATTTGTGGCATCAATCCGGTCAAATTTGAAGATTGTTCGAGGACTGGAGTTATTTGATCCGGAGGCAAGGTACTTATCATGATTAATATTTCGGTTTTACCCGGTATGGGCCTTAACCAAAATATTAATCATGATAAAACTCATAAACAGTAAATCCACCAAATCGCCCTTCTTTTTGCCTTTAACATCAAATCCGGTATCTTGACACATCTTTTGTAGCGTTGACTTACTTAACTTTTTCAGATTTTCCCGCGACGTCATGTTTACACCTTTACTTTCGCTTCGAAGGGGAATCCTCGCGGAAGTATTTATACGCATGCGCTAGAATTATCCCGAAAGGGTTTATTTGAAGACGTTTTACATGATTAGAAACAGAGTTTTATTCGACATAACGATGGGCGGAGCAAAACCCCAAAAATCTTTTAAATATTAACATCTTTCTTATTTTTTTTGTCAATAATGTAAAAAAAAAAAGGAAGCAAGAGTTACATCAAAAAATATTTCTAGACTATTTACATTAATCCTCATAAAGACGCCTCTGTCATTGTTGTTTTCTTTCAAAACACCTAGATTGAAGATACCATATACACAATCAAAGGAGGCTCTATTTTCTCTTGTTTCTCTAAATTTTCGTTTTTTTGTGTTAATCAAAGGGGAAGGGGGTACATTTTATCATGCCCTTGAGACGATCTGATATTGTATACTACAGAAAGTGCTGAGATAGAAGTTTAGCCGTTTGATAGGAAGCATTAATCAATATGCTATATTACACGTCTTCAATTTTATAGCATCATTTTAGAACATATAAATTAGTAGCATGGACAAGACATTCACGTTTCGGGTACTAACCCTCAACACTGGTCCTCAATCAAAAAAATGAAATATGTGATAGAGAATGTATCTGGCATGGGAAGCGATTTAACGAAGTTACACAAATCCTATACCGTTCGCTGTGAGAGTATTTTGACAAACTTGCATATAGTAATATAAAAAAAGACCTGTCAACAAATGTAAGGGTTTATCCTGGCTTTTGTGCATGAAATATATTTGTGCATGTATACCCTTATCAGCATCTCTACATAAATGTGTAAAAGAAGATCCTGACGATAATCGAAACATCATTCACAACAGAGCACAAATTTGAGCACCGACGGACCCCTAGCAAGCTAGACGTGGGACCAGGTGCCCGGATGGAGCCGTTGGAACAATGCGTACAAATTCAAATATTTAATCAAAGTCAATAGTTTCTTTGTTTACATAATAATTAAATAAATTTCCGTTGGACCAATGCGTACAAATTCAAGTATTTAACCAAGCAGACAATAGTTTCTTTGTTTACATCAATATTAATTGTACCTAGGGTCAATAGTTAAAAAAACTATTGACCAATAAACGTCACATCGTTTGTGACGTCTGGTCATTGATGACCTTATAAATTCTATCTATTTCTCCGCACTTTTTCTTTTTTTCTGTAAACATGCCCGGGCCACTAGGTTCGCGCTGTAGTATTGAAGTAAGGTATATAACAAAACATTTAGTGACTGGGTTCATGTAATATTTTAACATATATAAGTGTACTAATTATCACGGTATCGGTTTTAAAGCGCCATCTACAGTACATGCCTTACTTGCACTGTACTCTGCATGGAAATTGTTCATTAAATTTAGTTATTCTTTGTGTTTCGATAACGCTGTGTTGTTTCTGTCTATTTATCATATTTCCCGATCACGTGAGAAAGTTCTGTTTTACAGTTTATTTGGAAGAATTTGTAAGACTTTTGATTGTGAGCTTTGGAATATGATTTCTGGTTAAACGCTTGACTTCATGTATTGACTATAGCCAAAAAGAAGTAGGTTTCAAATCTGCTAATAAATAATGCTAATTAAGTAAATTTGTGAAGAAAAATATTTCATAAATCAAAAAATTATCATAGATATGTCATTACGCCCCACCCAGCCACCCCCCCCCCTTCCCGAACTAATCATGCTGAAAAGACAGGTAGATTGTGAATGACATAGAATTAGGACAAATTGTAAATGTTTATTACAATATGCTTAGTACTAATCATCAGTACATTACACACAAGTTGTGACTGATGGATGATGGTTGATGCTTTGTGTCAGGTCACCTTGATATTATCTAACGCACAGTGAGGTATAGCTGTACTTTGAAAGTGCCTGGACAAAGGAAATTGACACTTCTACATATAGATAATCTGTGTCTTGCAAAAAAAAAAAAAACAAACAAACAAACAAACAAACAAACAAAACACACAAACACGAAACAAAACAAACATAAAACCCAATATAAAATAAATACAAAACAAAGCAAACAACCTCCTATCTGATTGTTATAGTTTTACTTTCATTATACATTTACCCTTGCGTGAACTCAAATTGGACCCTATACATGTACAATATTTTGATCTGAATACTTGAATAACGATAACTTGTAAAGGTACCACTTATAAGGGTAAGTGTAAAAAATTAGTTGCATTTAAGTGAGATCTCATAGTTCAGGAGAATTTCTATTCAAAAGTCTAGGGACAATTTATTTTTCAGAAACTTCTTTTCCCACGGAAGAAAACAATCCAATTTCAGAATGTATATCTCTGGACAGCGGATCAAAAACACGGCCTTGTATTTCAAAAGAGATCCAGGAGATGTATAAATTTAAATTTGGAGTCTTTGATCATCGTATGTGTTGATTAAGGAAAGAGCGTCATGATTAACAAAATTTATTTTTATGATACAATTGCACCAGTTCTCGATGTATAAATTTAGGCATCATTTTCTTGTTGGGATACAAGCCGAAGTTTTAATGTTAGGCTAGCAATAAATGAGAAGGAGCGAAGATACGGTCGATGTTTCAAATGATTGAAGTAACATTTGAATGACATTGATAATTTCAATATCAACTTTCACCAAAAGCACTTGAAAAGTACACGACCTTTGTGGTCAAGGTGTCATTGAACGCAACATGTTCCCAGATGCTGCATTGTTTACTAAGAATGACAAAATTGGCAACATATTTCTATAACGTAATTAATTAAGTTTGATAGACCCATATCAAAGTGACATGGACATGTACCTCTAATGGAAGTCTTAGAGAATATAAATAGGTCATTTCATGAAAATTTAGCAGCAGAGTTCTGTTTCAGACCTGAGCAGTAAGTACCTTTCATATAAATTGATATTATCATGTAAACATTTTAAATTTGAAAACATATGAATTCTAATAACAATAATAACAGTAAATAGGGGATATTATGTTTGAACTTGAATGAATAACAGGAATGTATGATTGTATTGTAGCAAAGGACAAGGTGCGGTGACATGCCATTTCAGTCCTATTCTAAAACAATTTTCAGACATTCATCATGTCCCTACTTTACAAAAGCTTTAAGACAAATGTATGGTGTATTGGATTAAGAAAAAAAACTGGGTTTTTTTATAGCCCTATACAGAAAGCTGCGATGATTAAAACGTCTACAATCCTTGAATTGGTTGAATACCAGTAACTGAGCTACATTTAGATTAAAAAAAACTATAGTAGTGCGCCAGCCCTCGTCCGTGATTATTTTTATACAAATTGATAGATTTCTGATCGAGCTTTCAATTTGAACGGAAAATATTTTTATCGATTTGAGCGGTTAGCGCACCTATAGTCCTTTAGTTTTCCGTTGTGACGCGTCAGCGGAGCGACAAAACGGATATTTGCGATCAGAAACCATACGCTTTTATTGAAATAATGTTATCCACAATTTTTAGAATTTAATTCAACATTTATTTCGCATTTTGTCATTATGTCACCATACAACGTTGCTAAGAACATGACGTGACGTCGTCGTTGATCGTCGTTAAAGCCAAAATTAAACTACATAAACTACAAATGATAATTCACGGTTCACACATGTATGACTTCAGTTTAAGCATCTTTCTTGTTTACTACATGTATTTCTATTTTTTATAATCGTGCTAATTATATTTCGTTCTTCGTTGTAGATTTTCTGATACTCTAAAATGCAGGTAAGTTTTACACTTTCACTCAAAGAACTCTACCGAACCGTAAAATTTTCTTATCTTTTGCATACAGAGAGTTCCAGTATTGTGTATAACTCGAAAATGCAATAACAGACAAGAGCATTTGAAGGGAGTGTCTTCATCGATAAAAACATGTATACACGAATGAATCTACTTCTGGCTTCGCAAAGACTGATTTGAATTTCGATTACTTGTACACGATGTTTGTATGTTTTGAATACATGGTTTATGTATATGTAGCTCTTTTCATTATTCATATTTTGAATTTGTTCTTTTTCGGCTTAAGTCAACACTGTTGCATCATAATTTACTTGAATAATTCTAAGAATATAACTGATTCAAGTTTCATCTTTAGATTGCCCTTATAGCTGTTTGTCATTCAAAATAGAAAAATAGAATGAAAAATGCCTCATTTTGTTTGCATTTCAGACGAAGATCCTAGCCATCGCTTTGGTGTGTTCCCTCCTACTTTTTGCCTGCTCTTCTGCAAAGAAAACTCCTGAAAAATGCAGGGACAAATGTATGGACCGAGAACGAGGCTGCAGGAAGAACTGCCAATATCATAACCACCCTGCTAAGTGCAAGGACAGATGCGGTGACGACAGGGACAAGTGTCTGATGGACTGTAAAGGACCAAAATGAAACCTCTATATTACAACATGATATAAACGAATTGGCATATATATAGCATAAGACGAATAAAAACTTGAATTGAAATATAAAAGTTCTACTTGTTTATATGTATACTAATTTGTTTCTGTTTAATGTTTAGGAATCGTCCTTAGTGACATTCCTTGTACAGTTGGTGTCTTGTATTATACTTGTCCACTAATTGTTTTTGTATTTTGGTGTTTTAGTCTTTTGCTGTTGGTAATGCAATCGAGTTATGCTCCAATTCTTTCTTGTGTCTTTAAGTTTTCCCCTCTCGATCAAAACTCCATTTAATGATTTTGGACAACCGATCCTAAAACAAAGGAGGGGATCTCCAACAACACCAGGTTGTAGCACCCACAGCAAAACCCCAAAACACTCAATGCAAAAACACAAAGCAGACAAGCACAGAAACAGACGAATAAGGGACAAGGAACGTCACCGCACAACACAGAAACATCAAACACAAAGGACTACACATAAACCAACGAGACCAATGGGCAAGCGGTGCCGACTTAGGACGGCCATCTGCCACGGAATTACCCAGAGGTCTCGAAGAACGTACAATTGTGGTGTAAAACAACCTCCTCACTGTCAGATGACCACACACAAACAAGACCGCAAAACGCAAGGGCCCAAGCAACACGGGTGAATATGTAAATGGATATAAAAAGAGGGCGTACGTAATACAATCCGTGCTCTGCCGCCGCGAGCTCATGTATGTTATCACCCGAGGAGTCCGACTGACATTCAGAGAGGACAGGTGGTCGGGGCCCTGTCTTCTCTAAAGAGGTTTGGACAGGGCCCGTCATGGAGTCCCGTCGTCACAGTCAGTCAAAGTGCAAAATTTAAGAATGCGCTTGTACAAGACTGTAGATTGGTCAAGTACCAAGCCTAGTGTCCGTCTGGTGACATTAGGATCAGATCCACGGTATAAAAGGCGTTTGAAGATTCTGACGCATTTTCGATAGTGATGTGTTGTCTATCTTTGATCCTTCTTATCTTGTTAATAATGTCACCATAAAATACAGGTTGTGAAATACCCAAAGTAATATACTCTGTTGCCTGTATTGGTCCGAATTTCAGAAGAAGTTGACAATAAATTTTGTAAAATTTCCAGAAAGTCTTTACTAGTTTGTGAAAGCGAAAACCTTGTCCTAAAAGTTTCTTGGTAATTTGTAAATTTCTACTATGAAAATCCAAAACATCAGTACATGCTCTAGCATACCGGATGAGCTGTGAAATATAGATACCATAGGACGGTAATCTAGGAACATCACCGTCAAGCCAGAGGAAATTTACTATGTTTTAAATCCAAAATCATCTCTTTTGTCATTCACACTTGTATGGATCTCTCCATTAACAATTTTGATATTTAGGTCCAAAAATGGTGTTTCTGTGTTTGAAACGTTTGCCTTGTTTAGAATCAATTCTTGTGGATGAATAACATTCTCATACTTTTCAAAAACAGGATTGTCGATAGTAAGAATATCATCCAGATACCTAGAAGTACCAATGAAGCATTTCACATCATCATTTTTTCTTTGCTTTTGAAGATTTTGGATAAATTCCTTTTCATACGTGTATAAAAATAAATCTGCAACAAGAGGCGCACAATTAGTACCCATTGGAATCCCTACAACCTGCTTGTAGAGTTTCTCACCAAATCTTACATAGATATTGTCCAAAAGGAAGGACAAGGCAATACACAGGTCACCACATGTCCATGATTTGTATGATTTGTAATCTGAGGCGGAAAAGAAACCCTTCGATTCAGAAGTACAAATATAAGTTTTCCCCTCTCGATAAGTTTGTAGAATTAATCCGTGTGAACAAGAGGTTACGGGGATCACTGGAAGACCACTGAAATACTCGACTTCATTTTTGAACCTCATGTTTTCTCTTATAGACAATAATTTAATAAATATTTTAACACAAATGTAGCGCCTTCATTATCTCCCTTTTCTGAGTACATGACGTGTGGTAACATTCCCTAGTGTCTTGTCTGTGGCTTATTCATATTGCTGATGCCCTGCTAGTCCTCATTAAACTCAAATAAACATAGAAAAGAAGTACATATGTTCCAATCGGTTATTTTGTCTAAAAGTCGAGAAGGCAAGGCATCCACTAGCAGATCCATTGGAACGAATTAATGAAAATTATGACGATTATCTCAACAACTCTCACAACAGAGCACAAAATAAGCATCCCCTGATTGGCCAGCCGCATCCGCCGTCGATGTTCACACACAAAAATGATAACAATATCCAAAATACATGCACTATCTTAGGCAATGTATATATAGAAAGTGTTATGGCGACCATGTCAGGGGAAAATATTCAAAACACGTTCTGTCAACTTTTTACAAGCTCCACGCGGCACAGAGAACTAGTGTGACACAAATGAGATAAAGAAGATCCTGACTCAACAACACTCACAACAGAGCATATATATGAGCAGCGACTGACCATGGAAGTTAGACCAGATGCTCGGGAGGATTAAGCATTCCCTGTTTGGGTAGCCGCATCCGCCGTCGATGCTCACACACGAAAATGAAAATAACATCCAAGAAAGGAGGGAATCTCAACACCTAGTTACAGCACCAACAGCAAAACACCCACTGTAAAACACAAAGAAGACACGCACAGAAAGATACGTAATGGTACATTGAACGTCAAATCAGAGAGAATCATCAAGCACAAATGACATCACATAAACCAACGAGACCTATGGGCAATCGGTGCCGACTTAGGACGGCCATCTGCCACGTCAGTAGCAGACGATGTGGTTATACTGGATTACGTGCGCACAACCCTCCCTCCCAATTTTCCAATTTCTCAGAAGTCTCGAAGAACGTACAATTGTGGTGTAAAACAACCTCCCCACTGTCAGATGACCATACAAAAACAAGACCACAAAGCACAGGGGCACAAGCAACATAGATGAATATGTAAATAGATATAAAAAAGGGCGTTCGTAATACAATCCGTGCTCTGCCGACGCGAGCTCATGTATTTTATCACCCGAGGAGTCCGAATGACATTCAGAGAGGAGTCCGATTGACATTCGAAACACACAAACCTCGAAATAATCAGTATTCCGTCTTCCTCAGCGATGATTTCAGGCGTTGTTTAATACAACCCTGAATGAGTGGTTTACTTGCATACCGCCAGGCCCAAACGATAAAATCATGATATTTTATATATACCCGACACAAAAAGAAGCACATCATAATTATAATATAGTGATTTTTTTAATTGATCATAAATATTTAGTTAAACATTTGATTACAGTTTTCTTTTTCCAGTACTAGAATTACCGAGGATTAAACGCGTTTCGGTCATTTTTTCGCAACATATCATGCTGAACAAAGCGCGCTGTTTCTAGCTCCTATTACATGGCCGCAGGTTTGGTATCATTCTGAAATTTTGTTGTTTGACCATTTTCTGCAAATTTTCAGTAAAAATATAGATGAATACTGGTTTCTCTATTCAAATGTACAGTCATATTTTAGCAGATCGGAGATATCCCACTCCCCACCGAAAGGGTGGAATTCGAGTGGGGAATTTTAGCATCTTCACTCAGTCAGTGGCAATCCACTCCCCACTCACCACGGTGTCACCCAGCTCACCTGTACAGGTGTTAAACAATCTCTTTGATCCTAACCGCGCACAGGTAACATTGCCAGTCTGCTTTTGTTGTTCATCATCTTTGTTGATCGAATATTCCTGGCAGTGAATCGGGGAAGTTAAATGTTTTTTTAAGTTAGTATCAAAAGTTTTCAGAATGAACTAGGCCAAGAAAAAAAAAAGAATTGGTTCTCAGGCCCCACCGCATACGCATTCGATTTTTTTCAACCAAAATAACGTAAGAAAGTAATCGTAAATTCTGGAATCGGCAAGGTACCAAATCGAGACACAGGTAAAAAAAAATTCCCGTTTTCCAGCTAATTACCGTCTGGCTTCACCTTTTCACCTGTCAATCATTGTAAGGGAGATAGTATGGAGTGTTATTTTAACACTACTGTGGATACCCCTGTGTAGAATTTATGCAACGATATAGATTTTTTAAAACTAAAATAGATATTCCGAAGTAGGTGTATTCCATGTCGTGGCATTAAACGATCGATTTGACCAACACGTTTTAATTAGGCCTCGCTAAAATATTGAATTATAAAAATCATTATGTTGGTTTCGTCTTCATTTTTTAATGACCCATCGTTGGTAAAACTGTTGTACGACTCAAAATTATCAAATGATGAGCCGATCAAACATTGATCTATCCTCTATAAATTACTGAACATGAAAAACATGTATCGTGGCCGATAAGTACAAAGCAGTGAAGCTCCCGGAACAGAGGACCTTTCCCCAGGTATAGATTGCCAAGAAATTCGCAGTCCCAAATATCCAACATCTTCAAGAAAAGCGATGTCATCCGCAAAATTCCAACCCAGACTAGCAAAGTCGTCGATCTGGCAAGACAGTTGACATGGAGGGAGCCCTGACCCAGTGGTTCACGGAAACCGTATCAAGAGAAATCCCCCTATCAGCCCTGTTTTGACAGAGAAGACGACAGATCTGGTTGAACAGCTGAACGAGCCTAACTTCTCCACAACCAATGTCCGACTAGAGGGATAGAAGTCCTGGGATAACATCGAATTCAAGAGAATTTACGGAATAAGGACGCCGATGACGGAGCAGGCACTACGTTGAAAACATAGCTAACGTAAAATATTGATTCTTTTGTATTCTTGTTCTGTGCCTGTCAGAGATTTAAATCTCTAACGTCCACTTTAATCTTATCTAAATGTACATGTATGCGTTCGTCCGTAAAATTTAAATGTCATTTCAAGCGGTCATTCATTGAATACAAAAAGTAATAAATCTGGGCAGAAACATCAATCACACGCCTAGAAAACAAATTACCGGCATCAATGATGTCAACAGATTCCAATTTGCAGTTGTTCTGAAAATGTTTCATGAAAAAAAAAAACTGCATGCCGCATATGATTTGAAAAAATTAGGCCTGAGAACCAACTTTTTTTTGCTCGGCCTTATTCTTCTGCCCTTTTTTTCGGGTGAATTACAATGAACATCAGTAATCATGGTAATTGAGATTTGACTTTTTTTTTTTTTACTTTTATTAAGATTATTTGTGCGATGTTTCCTCTGTTTGCAATTGTCTTTTAAATGCTTATAAACTTTATTTAGTTTATTTTGGCCAGACCGACAACTAAAATTTTCAAAATGAGAGTGTGCATGAATTTAAAACACCATATAAATGGTACTGTCACGACCGGTCAGTAAAATTGAAGTCAAAAAGGTTCTATTCCCGTAATGGCCTTTGATGTGCAACACACTGACAAGTTTTTAAAATGGAAGCGGAATCGCACTCTGTGAATTTTGCAAAATAAAAGCAAAAATGTTATTTTTGTTTTTTGTTTTTGTTTTTTTTTTTCATTTCTTTTCTCTCTCTTTGAAAGTAACGATAATTGTTCGATAAGCCGGGAAATACAACAGTAATAAATCATGATGACAATTTTCTGCAAAAGAAAAAAAAAATAAGGTGTAAACTTAGGGATTTATGAATTGGTCCTATTACAACACCCCCCCCCCCCCTCTAGTCTATTAGAAATATATCGGTGACGTGCTTACTCTGTTGAAATCACACCTGTTACCCGCTCGGGCAGTTCACCTCGTTTTACCTGGCGGCATGTCGGTAGCATATCAGAGAGAAGCCCCGGTTACTTTACCCCTAACATGCTTAGTCTTCTGCAGATTTAAAAGAAAGGAGAGGGATCTATTTTAAAGATGTGAAGATTATAAAAACTGCAAGGAATCATTCTGTGATAAATGTTGCGCTCATTAATTTTTATATGAAGCTTTTGTAAATAATAAATGGTCCAATATATACATTAATCATTAAAGAAAATTTTGTTACGTACATTCAAATTACTCACTCTTATAAATGAAATAGAACTATTCTTTTTTCATACCCCAAACGGATGAAACGATGATTCTTTTTAATTTATTGACAGCTGATCTCTTTCTTGAGTTTCCTCCGTCTCAACTCGGACGACCAAATGATAATTATATTACCTTTAACTCTCTTTCTCATATTTTTCATGCATTTTGTTTTTGGGGTAGGGTCACACTTTAAAAAAAAAGTTAACTTGTGATTGCAGTTCGTTAGATCGTCAATGAAGAAATACATACTTTGATTTTTTTTTTGGGGGGGGGGGCTCCAAATATAACATTCGAGCCATTATGAAACTTGAGTCAGAAGCATATTTTGGAAGGGAAGGAGGCCAGAAGGGGGCTCTTTGATTTTCAATCTCTCTATTTTTTGTTTGCTTAGAACAGCAGAAAACCAAGGGAGCCCGGAGGTGGACCGGGGAGTTGGGAAATGATATGAAAATAAGAGATCTATAAAAATGTGCGATTATTGTATTTCTTTAAGTCGTACAAATATGATCGTTGTTTCAAATATTCTCTTCTTTTATCCTTGTGCAGATCGAATCATGTTACATGTATAATTTCAATTTAGCATTGTGTTATGGATTTGATACTAAAATATTTCCATTCGTCCTCCCGTCACTTTTCATCTACATGTACATGTAGATAGACTTCTCTAGTTACAGTTTTCGGCATTTGACAGGTATGATATCCGCACTGTTTAAATATGGAATTACAAATGCAAAAGGAAGATTGCCATAAAAAGAATGCTATCATGCGCGGATATACACGCAGACGGGGTAAGGACTGACCCCCCCCCCTACACCCTCTCCTTACAACAATCACCATCTTTCTTTATCTGTGGTCCGATTCATAGTAAAAGGGAGTAACGACCAAATGTAAAGCAGAGATAAAGCGAGAAAGTTTCCTAAATCAAGATTTACTGATATATCGGGAGATCGATTTAAATTCATCATTAATTTTGGTACCATATCTTTAAAAAAGTATACTACCAGCAATGTGTGTTTTCAAAGAAAAAAAAATAAAGCTTTACAATAAATACGCAAAATAAGATTTTTAACATACATGAATTTATTCCTTAAAAACGATCTTTAATCCCCCTTTCTTTCTATTCTATCTGTAGATAATACCCGGCGATGTTTTTACGCTCGGGTGAATTCACACCTAGTAATGCGGTACCTTTTAGGTACTTTGCATGTTTTATTGACAGGTGTGTATACTTGTCATATCACCTTTGTTAATTGGGTAATAACCGTACATGTATGAAAGCGTAGGCATAGAAAACTGTCTTTGAACGAGTTACACTCTGATTTTATAGAGTTTAAAAGAAAGACAAGGTCGTCTATTTTTCCGTTCTTAGAAAAGTGTTGGCCTTTCTGTTGGAAGCAGACATTCCCCTCGCACGGCAGAAATAATAAGTCATTGTTTCAATATATAGAGACTTCAATACATTCGAGATGAATTGTGAAAAATCCCGGCCAGTGAATTATGAAATATAACGGCCAGCGTATTGTTTCCTGATGTCTACTGGTCGCTGACAAGTTCCCGTTTAAGAAAATAAGACAAACGTACGTCCATAATTTATACAAAAGTCATATATTTTGAAAATTTCCATCGGTCATAAAAGAAAAACACATTCGGAAAAAAAAAACTGAGCAAACTGTCGAAAAAAAAAATTAAAACGATCACAAACAACAGATTTTGAATGAAATTCGCACAGAAATATATTCATATGAAAACTTTTTTTTATTTTGTGAATTTTTAGTACACATCTACATGTCGTTAACCGCCCTTTTTATTTCATGCATATTTGAAATACTCGGAAAACGATTGTTTAAGCAATTGAACGTGAAACATATCAGGACTTTCTTTTAAGTTCTGTACATGTATGAATGAATCAATGAGCTCACATACAAGCAAATTCTCACTTTAGTCAGAAAGAGTTTTTTGATCCATAAAATATTGCTATTGCAAGTTTAAATCTGTTGCTTAGAAATATTTTCCCATTCATTTTCCTTCAATGACTCTAGAATCAACCTGGACGTTATATCAGGTGAGATCAATCGTGTATTCACAATAAACAATGATATACATGTACGCTTGTACAGGTGCAAATCCAGGTGAGTGGGGAATCCTGGTGGGGAGTGGGGAGTGGGAGTTCACTCAGGTAAACGGGTGGATTTCGAGTGGGAGTCATTTCAGTGGGGAGTGGGATATCTCCAATCTGCTAAATTACCACTGTAGTCAAAATATGCCAATAAATCTGAAAATTAAATGTCTTAGTGGAAATTTCCGTATATTGGGGTATGTTTTACAATAAAGGATATCAATATTTTGCAATCCTGACCCCAAAGGAACACTAATTTTTTCTTCAGCTAGGCATATTTATCTGTTGCAGATCTATCTTTTTAAAAAATTGCAATGAAATAATCGTATGAAATACCAGAAAAGCTTAAAACTAACGTTCAAAACCCTTGAAATGTACGTAAAAATGACCTGTCAAGATCGAGGTATTATTTCTTAAAATTGTGCTTACGGAAAAAAGGTCAGATTCTAGCTGTACATGTAGTGGGGTAATTTTGTGCTTTGCGACACATTAAAGGGCGAAAAATATAAAACCACGGACTTCATTTTCAAGAGAGCTGATGTTTGGGATGTTTTTCTCAAATTTAGATTTTCTGTTGATGACGTATTTTGAAGCAATTAAATGAATTTGTATTCATGGAAAATTGTTTATCATCATTGCAAAAACAAATCACAATGCCTAATACATCAGTTTGGATGGGTGTAACAGCTTTAATCATTTCTAAAAAGTGAACGGATTTCTTAAAAGCCATTTTGTGACATTGCGTTTTGAACCAAGTGTCTTTATCATTGCGCTGTGTCTGATCATGAAGACGGATTCGTTTGGCGTCTGACAGAATGAGTCACTCGTTACCTACAAAGTATGATGGAAAAGAATAGAATACCCATAGATTACATGATACATTTTACAGAATGAAGATTAAGTGGTGCGTTTCTTTTTTTGTTGGGTTTATATTTGTTCTGAGGAAATGGACTAACAGAGGGCCTAGAAACTACTCAACTGAGCGAAAGTCGTAGGGTCACGTAATTCGTAAATCGGCCTAAACTGTTCTTCTTTAAAATGAAGTAAAGATATATCTGATAAAGATTAATGAATGTTTCCCTCTTTTTAAGAGATGAAAAGAGCAAATCATCCGAGACGCATCACAAAAAGTCTCATGACGTCATCAAATGACGACAATTGAATGACTGTTACATGTATCGACCAAATTTAGTCAAAATTGCAAGAAAATGTGTCTTTAGTGGAGAATTTTGATCGTCGATAAACATAAAACGTTCATGACATAATCATGATGATTGTTTTTTATATGTATTTTTTATGTGTGTCCATGTATGTGGCCTTTGCAAAAATATGTAGGTTTTGCAGAAATTTCACGCAAAATTGCCTGTTGTGGGGTATTTTAGAGCATTGTTTACAAAATTTTGAATCATGATTTTGTAAAAAAAAAAACTTTACAAAGTATAAAAACAGAAATAAATCATCAAATGATTGCAATCCTAATCCAAGGTAAGGCCAAAACCGGCCTTTGTTGCCCCCCCCCCCCCCCTTTCGGACATCTTAAAAAACACTAAGCTTGCAACATCTAATTTTGCACAATGTAAATATAAATTTCAGGTAAGACACTTACAAAATATCGTTTTTGACACATTTGCCAGTTTGTTTGTTTTTTTTAACGTCTTATGAGACGGGTGTTCTATCAAGCAAGGGATGCTTATTTTTAGAGGAACCTGGTCTTATCGTTATAAGTGATTCAAAATTATTTCTTTTTGTGGAATATTTCAGTCTTTTCTTTCGATGCTTTATTTTATATTATTTTGTAAGATTTTTTGGATACTGAATTTGTGTTTGGTGTCTGGTAGTCGTTCGCTGATGGGATTTTTTACCGTCAAGCATGTAATTTCTAATGGTTCGATTAGATGCATAAGAAAGATCAGATAATGTTGTTGTTGCTGTACATGTACGTGCGTGTACGTATGTAGAGCAATATAAAGTAATAATTAAAAACCTAATACATAAATCCGAATTAAGTTTCAAGAATTATATTCATCGGGTATTAACTAATACTTAAAATTGGTTTGCGCCTTAATGAAGTAAATTCTACATTCTACCCTTGGAACCCTTCTGTACTCCCTAATGTCAGACAGGAGGTATCTTGGATGAATGTTCTAATGAGGCAACCATTTGATATAAATGGGAGGTTTGAGACTGTCCAAAATCAAGAACAAATTCGGCTCGGGTCTTGAATGAAAATAAGATAGAATAAATAAAAAAATTCCAGCCTGGAGAGCCGGCGAAGAAGTACTGATCATGCAGCCGTTGTGGACCGAAAAAAAAAAAAAAATAAATAAATGAAAAAGGACAGAAATTTAAAAAGCTGCTTCAACCCCCCCCCCCCCATTTTTCTCTAGAAATAAAACGTTGTTCGTCATGTTTTAATTTTTTTCGCATTTCATACCATTTTGAAAATTGAAAAATAGAATTATATGTTACATAGCAATATGTTATAGAGGAAGCCTGCCTTTGAAGCGAAATGGCAAATTTATCATGATTCTAAATGAAATCTGGCGTCTGATGGTCTTACATCAAAATATTAAAATAAAAAAAATGACGTTGTTTCAGTTGTCTAAAAGTACAAGCGAACAAAAACGTCGATTTCTTAAAATTGGAATAATTCAAAACATTCTTTATGTCTAAAATTCTTGTCTGGACTTAAATTTCTAAATTTTAGTTAAAGTTCATGAAAATGTACTGTACTTTAGTCTAAATGTCCAAATAGTAGGGCACCTAATAAAGGTAATTAATTGTTGAAAGGAGCAGATTGAGTTGACATGTTTATTTTGGAAGTCACATGTTGCAATATGAGGGTTAAATATCAGGTCAGGACAAACCGACCGTTTCATGTAAATAATTTGTCGTTGAAATATTTGAATGTAAACATGGTAAACGTAAACAAAACAAACTGATAATGATGAGGCCATTTCTTGTTTTTATTCTGTTTTGCGTCCTTTTGAAATTCAGAGACCTATACCAGCAAAACAGGGAGAAAAAAAAAACAAGTATATAAAACGAAGTTGCAATTTCCTTTAATATGACTATGAACTTGTCTCATTTGATTCTAAACAAATTTAGTCAACAAAATAATGAGATATAATGCAATATTTTATTTTAACATAAATATATGAAATAAGAAAAAAAACTTATTTCGAAGAAAAAACATTTAATTTGCAGCAGATTTTATTATTTTCATTTTGTTTTGTTTTATGACTATAGGCTCAAAACCTACCAGCACGAGGACGCAAAACAGAAAATAACAAAGACTTGGAAATCAGAAATAAAGTGGAATGATAATGTTAATGTGTATACTATATATCTATTTTTGCAAGATATAAAATAATATTCATGTACATGTAGCTACAAAAGAAATGTACATGTATTATTCAGCATTAATTACACAGTCTCTGAGTTCCCTTTAAGGATAGTTTTTTTTCTACTAAAAGTAACAGTAGACATGGGA
This sequence comes from Pinctada imbricata, assembly GCA_033119305.1. Lineage (NCBI taxonomy): Eukaryota > Metazoa > Mollusca > Bivalvia > Pterioida > Pteriidae > Pinctada > Pinctada imbricata. The sequence continues at coordinate 24,970,199 of VSWD01000006.1, forward strand.
TTTGAATAGCCAAGTCAAAAAAGAAACACAATAATCTGATTTTATAGTTTTAAGAGTTATTTACATGTTAAAAAAAATGACTTTCTAGGTTTTTGTTTTGGAATAGATACAAACTGTAGACAGCCATCTACATAAATTTATTGTTATACACGTACATGTATTTCAAAGAATACAATTTGAACTCAGCTTCTTGCACCTATTACTATAGATAAAAGTAAAAAAAAAGGGTAGATAAAAATGATTTCTCTCTTTTCGATAATCCTTAGGCTGTTGTTTTTATCTGTAGCGACATTTCTTCATCACAATTACAATGTTTTTGCTTTTTATAGGGAAAGTGAAAATGAAAATGCTCTATGGTACTGACCCAGGTCGTTTTTATCTATGAAAAAGTTTACTCTATAGAAAAAACAATATAAACAAACGCAATGGGGAAAAACCCCAAACAAACAGCAGCAAGATACTAAAAATAGAAAAAAAAAAAGATCTAGACAAAAGTTTAATATATTATGACACTCTAAATAAATCTTTTTTGAACATTCAAATTATGTTTGAGAAAGATTTAAAGGTACATGTACATTTTGTACTGAACTCTATGAACCTTTGTTTATGAGAGAGGGATAGATTGGGTACATGTACCAACTGTCGCCAATAGTGCAGGTCAGTTCGAACTTGTGAAAAGTGCAGAGACATCTATCACATTCCTCTGTCCTTTATTCTGACATTATTGAGCATATGTCTGTCCACGTTCTCTGCACCTCTTGAAAAATTAGTTTGGTGGTCATTAACTTATGAAGTTGCATATGTGATTCCGTGGCATTGGAGAGTATATAAAAATGTGCCCAAAATTTCAAAATTCATTCTGCATCAGAACTGACTCAAAAGGTAAGTCACGTGATAAATGAATGTTTACCATTTAAGTTAAAGATTATTGAATCATGCATATATTTGAAACTTCAGTAATTTTTATTTCACTTTTTTCGAAGTTTTTTTTTCCTTTTTTTTTCTATAAAATATTTGATTATTCTGATGAATTTTTAAAAATATTTATTTGATTTTTTCATTCATTTTGTTCATTTATTCATCTTATCTATTTCATCTTTTCATTTCAAAATCATTTTTATACTTGTAAAATCTTGCTTGTAATTATAATGACCTACTACAGTCCATTTTATTAAGTTCAAATATAGATTTCGATTATCTTACAGGTTCTTGAATTCAACCAGACAAGATGAACGTAAGCATAATGTTGACTAATTTTACAAAATTTAAATGATGGAATTTAGGGCTTACCATGCGTGTGTTTTACAAAAACTGACAGGGTATCGGCGAATCCCCTGTCAGAAATTGAGTTTTACCGCGAGGCGTCAGCCGAGTGGTAAAACGGATATTTCTGACAGGGGATTCGCCGATACCCTGTCAGTTTTTGTAAAACACACGCATGGTAACCCTATTCTAATGCTTTGGTCAGTAAGAAGCTAAAAAACGTCTGCTTTTAATGACGTCGTCATAGCAACGCACGACGTCATAGCAGAAACTGCAGTGAAACGTGAATCCCCTTGCAGTTTTTTTCATCGCTCAGCCAATCAGAATGCGCGTTACAAATGGAGTGCATTAGAATGTAGTTTTATTGTGCATATTGTTTTTTTTTCACGGCTGATGAGACATATGATTGAAATTTAACTCTTACGTATTGTAAACAATGTAAATAACAAGTTTAGATAATACTTTGAAAACATGATTATCTGTCTTCTTCATAGTATTGCTTATCTTTCTAAATATTTTTAAATCTATATATATATACATGTATATCATAAAAGCTTTGAATCTCATGATGACATAGTGCATATGTCATAATAAAGATAGAAATATCGAGAAAGACACCAGCACTTAACACTACCTTTAATTATCTGATTCGTATAAATCTATCTAAAATCTTCACAATGTTTGTGTATGTACAGTTGTATGTCTATCGGACATCGATATTGTTGCATCAATTTTTTGTTTTGTTTCCATTAACAGAGCAAACTCCTGATCGCACTTTTCCTGTGCTCGTTGTTAGTATTTGCCTGTACAGAGGCAAAGAAGACTCCCGAGAAGTGCCGAGACAAATGTGCCGATATCGAGAGAGGATGTCGTAAAAATTGCCAATATCACAACAACCCCCACAAGTGTAAAGAACGATGCGGCAAGGACAGGGATAGCTGTATGAACGACTGCTAGACTAGTGCTAAAACGAACTTCATTACTTGGAACATTTCCTAATTGTGTCTAGCAAAGGTTCAAATTTCTTAACATTATCCTCATCTTGAACATTTGAACATTTCCGAATTATATCTACATGTAGCTGAAGCTCCTGTTTCTTAATATGATCTTCACCTTGGGTACGTTCGAACTGTATCCAGCAGACGAGAGTCAATTATTTAAGATCATGACTGTATAATAAAAGGTATTCATTACAATAATGGTTTACTTCTTTTATCAACCTAATTCGTTTTTTATTCATCATTTTAATTTAATAATTCTTAAGATGGACTTGAAATCTGATTCATTGTGGATTTCCAGAAAACAAATTAAAAATCCTTCAATTCCATGCGTAGTATTACATACCAACAAGCTCCATTAGTTTTCGTAATATTTTTGTGATCTATGCGTTCATCTCGATTTAAGTTAATCAAGCTGACGTCAATATTTCGAGTATTCATGAATATAATAGAAAAAAAGGTTATCTAAAAAGACTCTAGAGCAGCATACATAGGGAAACGTCGAAACACACCTAGTATACGTAAATACACTGCCATCCATAAATTAGTATACACTATTTCTACTCATTCTGCTGTTATAAAATGAACAGTTTCAAATCCATTGCTGTATGATTCTAATAATGAACCTTGTAGAAATCATTTGTTACAAACTTGACCCAAATATTTGAAATTTTTGAATTTTTAAACTTTTTTTATATAAAAATGACAATTTTTGGAAAAAAATTGTGCAGATGAGAAAAGTTTCTTTTTACATTTTCGTTACCACAATTCATAATTTTGAATTATTTGAAGCCAATAAGTTAAGGATTGAAAATTTAGGATACACTTTTAAAGAATTTAGAATGATTTCCTTGTTTGTATAGTTATTTATGGATGGCAGTGTACAGGGCAGAAATGCACATAAAAGGTCAAGAAAGGATCAAGGAACACAACATACAACATCCAAGAAAGGAGGGGATCTCCAACAGTACTCGAAAGCAGCACCTACAGCAAAACTCCAAAACACCTAATGCTGAAAAACACAAAGCAGACATCCACAGAAAGTGACGCAGAAGGCACAAGGAAAATCAACTCACACCATAGAAACACGAAACACGAAACACAAAAGACCACACATAAACCAACGAGACCAATGGTCAACCGGTGCCGACTTAGGACGGCCATCTGCCACGGAAGTAGCAGACGCTGTAGTTATCCAGGATTACGTGCGCACAACCCCCCACTATTACGGTTACTCAAAGGTAACTGGAAACACAAAGGGCCGAAACCAAATTGAATGGGAAACCGGTACGTGTTGTCTTAATATCAAGACAGCCATCTCTAATATTTTAGTACAAAGTTTGTAGCAAATTGCGTGTAATCCGGATGTCTCAGTCGACTCTGTCTTTGTCCGGGCCAAAAAACAGTTCGACGTTTTAGGGCAATTTCTCTGTCTTAGCGTTTGGTAAACAATGTAAGATAGAACCGTTCTTAATAATTTTACGGGAAAAAAGGATCAAGTCTTAGAACAATTAAGATAAAACAAGACAAAGAACTTGTACATAGAGAATAAGTGTCTTAATTTTTGTTTTGTTACGGGTATGCAACACACAGCAAGTGCATTTATCGTACATTTAATGCGCGTTAGCCCATTTCATGAGATAAATGCACTTGCTGTGTGTTGCATACCCGTAACAAAACACATATTATGACATTTATTCTATATATATATGTATGCACCATAGTTGTATGTTTCATTCTTGTTTTCTGAAATTGCTTTTTCTTGGTAAAAGGGTGACGTTAAAATTTATCTCACCGCGGGTTCAGTTTGCATGGCAGAGCAGCCGTCGCGGCATGTTTCTTTAGACCAGTTTGAGCAAATTCTACATGCACTGTTAATTTGTAAGTAGAAATGAAATTTGAAGAAGTTAAACACATGGTACCCGTGAAATGATAAGCAAACATAAAAAAAATGTATTTTCAGCAACGGGTTCATTCGTGTTTGAGGGAACCCCCGGTTCTAAAAATATTGTTGTAAATAGACTTTCGTGTAAAATTGTGTTGATCAATGTATTAACAAAATTTCTCAGCCAATTAGAATATTCGTTTCTTCAAAATGACAATAGAAATTATATGATAATTTGCTTCGCGTAAAAATGTAAAAGTACTTCAATGATTTAATGCATTGCATTATCTATCAATCTTATGTTGAATATATTTATAAAGTCTGTTAATACATGTAATTAAATGAGACAAGTTTCTGAAAGATTTCGCATGGTTTTCGAGTATTCAAGTTCGTCACAACTTGTTATAAAATTGCAACTTGTTTTATATGCGTGTTCCTTATAAAATTGCAACTTGTTTTATATGCGTGTTCGTTTAATTTCATGACAAGCTTTTTAACTTTTACAATTTCAGATGGATAGAAAGCAGAATAGAAAACTAGAAATAGCATACCGTATTCACAAATTATAAAAAGGATATCAATATTAATTAAATATGAATTGAATATTTGTTCGAATTGAGATGAAGGATAATATTACATTCTTGTGCATGTATATGTATTCAGATGAGTAAATATTCTGAAAATTTGTAAGACAGTTCATTTTTTTCATGGAAATTATATTCTTAATTTTAATTAAATTAAACTTTATTTATTTTACAGCGTTTAACAAACAAGTTATACAACTTATATTAATGTCTCACGTAATGTCTCACGTTGGCTAAAATGTTGGCGTGAGGGAATTGTCTCACGTTGGCTCAAATGTTGGCGTGAGGAGGTCCAAAAGAAGGGAGGAGATCTCCAACAAGACCCCGTTGCAGCATCAACAGCAAAACAACAAAACACCCGATGAAAAAAACACAAAAGACGAGTACAGCACGAGACGGAAAAGAGACACACGACATGTAAACTTCAAACACAAAAGACTACACATAAACCGACGAGACCAATGGGCAACTGGTGCCGACTTTGGACGGCCATTTGTCACGCAAGTATCAAATGGTGTGGTTATAATGGATTACGTACGCACAACCCTCTCACTTCTCCAATTACCCAGAGGTATCGAAGAACGTACAATTGTGGTGTAAAACAATCTCCTCACTGTCAGATGACCTCACACAAACAAGAATTTCCTCCAAGGAGCAGGAGGAAACCGGAGTACCCGGAGAAAACCCCATGCAGGGGCCGGGGTGGTGGACCATCTACCCTCCCACATAAGACCCTTCGCCGAAACTTGGATTCGAACCCGGGACCTTAGAGGTGATGAGCGAGCGCGCTACCACTGCGCACACCCGGCTTTAATATATTCTTCGAGAATACATTGTTATACATGTACTTCACATTCAACAACTTAAATCATTTCAGGAAGATTTAGAAGACTGAAATACCAATAGAATTTACAGACCTTTTAATTACATTATTGTGTACATGTACATGATTCCTTGGCGCACACAGAAAAAAAGCTATATTTGATCATTCCCTATCTCGTCTTCGGCATCTTCTCATACAAGATCTTGCTCTTTCAGAGCACCTTCTGCGACATCTCCTAGGGTCACGATTTCTTCTACAATTTTCTTTACAACGTCTCTCTTCTCGATGACAACGGCGTCGACAATGTCCGTTTCTACCATCACCATCTTCATCATCGGCCATCGTAATAACCAATAAGCAGCACAGGAAAATAGCTAAGATCGTCAGTTTCTGGAAGTAAAAGAAGTTACATGTATTTCAAACTATTTTTTTTCTTAGTTGGATTACCATAATTCTTTCCATTTATACTCTCACTCTTGAAGTACATTTTAACAACCCCCCCCCCCCCAAAAAGTTTCAGACCGGTTTTAGCAATGCTTCCGAGGTTTTTTGGTTCACATTGGATTATAGAGTCATAAAATGAGCCTACGTGATTCATCAAACATATTTTCAAAACGCAATTTGAATTCCCGTTCCTACACATTATCTTACATATAGATGATAAAAAAGTCATAATCTTAATTTCTTTTATCAATTAACATGGATAATATTTGCTTTATGTACTGTTCCGTTATGTAGATATTACCTTCATCATTGATTGATGAAACCAGAACGCCTCGTCCAACTATCTGAAAAAGTATGTCGCATTTATAAAACTCATCATTTTTTTTCATAGGAAGGGAAGGAGGGAATCTTTAACACTGCCCGGTTGCACCACCTACAGCAAAACAATCAATTTGCAAAATCATACAGTAGACAGGCATTGCAAGAGAACAGAAGGGACAAAGAACGCTAAATACGACATAGAAACATTAAACCCCAAAAAATACACATAAACCAACGAGACCATTGGCCATTCCGTGGCATAGAAGAGGGTTAAATGCTGTTTTTTTTTCATAATAGGTTTGAAATAAACGAGGAGTCGTCAAATTTATATATGTGTTTTTCAACTCTGGATTATTTTGGTTTATAGTGCCACCGCTGATGAGTTATTACTTTCAAAACATTCAATTCCAGTGCAGCGTCGCTATAACGTCGATTTTCATTGGTTGTTTGTTCCTTAGTTGCGGCTGTAAAACGAGAACATACATTTTGTACTGCGCTTTGCCGTTGCTGACGTCACATTTCGACTAATATTCACATAAATATAGATAGCATTAGAATGGGAATAACAAGAACTGACGTAGTGTTTTCAGACGGTAAATGCTGATTTTACGGTGCAAGCATCTGTTTTTCAGGCTGCGCTAACGCGTCGTCAGAAAAACTTAGTTTGCGAGTGTACAATCGGCATTTACCGTCTGCAAGCATAACGTCAGAAACTAGTTATTCCATAAGTATGATGCGCCGTATTTAGAAAGTCTATTCTCCAGCAGCGGGCTTCTGCACTTAGCTTCCCTGTCGTTCAAAAACCTGGCAGTGTATCTTAAAGCCGGCAACTTCTACAACATGCTTCATGGTTTCAGATCATAGAAGCTCATGTGAAAAGTAAATAATTTCTCATTTATAGTACAATGATGGAAAAACATAATCTAAAAACCAAATATGCTGTACATGTATATATTGTATTTTACATATTTTTTTTACAGTGGGTGTTTTGGGAGGTTGCTGTTGGTGCTGCAACTAGGTGATGTTGGAAATCCCCTCCTTTCTTTAGTAATGAAAAAAACTTGAGTGGAATCCGATTGCTGAACAATTCTTTTTTTTTGTTTAATGATAATCGTTTGAAAATCAATTACAAGACAATAAGGTTTTTACTCTTGAATATTTGAAACTGCTTGCATAATTTGTTTCATAAATTGCACCTGCATTTTAAAAAACATCATGAATCAGAAGAACTTCAAATGCCTTAAGTAGCATGATAATGTATGATAAGTATGATAATGATAGTATAAGAAAATTGTTATTGCTTTTATTAATCTTTTTTTAAGTGAGAAAATGATTTAATTGAATGACGACGGTTCCTACTCACCTCTGTGATATTCTATAGTAGAAATTGTGTATCTTGATTTGCATCGCCAGTATTTGTAGAGTCCAGTCGGGAACATGTGTCCTTAGACCGAAATGTGTTACCACTATTACAAAAAATAAATGTCAAACAAAATCTCACAGATAGACATTTGAAAACAAATGTATCCATTTCAAAGCGTAATAAAAGTCGCGATTTATTACAGTTATAACTGCTACAGAAAATTATTGATAGGCTTAACGTAGTTATGGTGATTAAGTTATTTGATCTTTTTCTAAACCTGTAGCAAAGCTGTATTTAGGAATAATTTTACTTAACGATAATTTGATTTCAAATAAGAATTTAAAACATTTGGAAGATAAGAATTTTGAATGCATGTGACAAGCACATTGAACAAACTCGATCCTTTCAATGAAAGGAATTTAAATTTGTTACCGAACAAAATGGTTTGCTAGAAAGGAACTACTTTAAAGCCATAATGACATTTGAATATCATAAATAATTGTGAATAACGAAAATAAGTCATTATATAAATGAATGAAAATGTCAAATACTGCAAAAACTTTTCTTTTGTTGTATATACCAAGGGTTTAAGATATCGGATTAACGCAAAGCAATTGATTACTACAACGGTTAAAGAATGGGCTCTGATTACATACAGATGAAATCAGTTCCCTGCATTTGATACCTTTCTTTTCATTTTAAAATAAAATCTAAATCATAGGACAAACACCCTGGCGTTATCACTACAATTAATTAAGAACAAATAATAATCTATACTTCTGACATAAATGGGTGTTGGTGCTGCAACCGAGTGTTGTTGGAGATCTCCCCTTTCTTTTGAAAGCACTCATTGATAAAAAGATGACTGAAATTGACGAACGCATTTGAAACCGATAGTGTTCCCTTAACTACGATAGTTTGAAGGAAGACTAATGAGTATTTTATAAATTTCTGAAAACTGTATGTCTCGTGTCCTAAAGTAAAACTCATGACTTCATTTCAGTAGCCCTCTTGTCTTATTTTTTGAATTAAAATTTATTCATTTACTTCACATAGAGAACGTGGCTCCGAAATTTCCTGTAGGGTCGATTCAGTAGCATCTCTTAACGTCTTCAAATTGAAAAGCATCATTTAAGAACAGATGAATTAGCAACGTGGACCAGACATGCACGTTTCGGGTACTTAACCCTCGTCAGTGATCCTAAATCTAAACAATGTAATATGCCAAAAAAGTATAAAAGTTACTATGTCGAAAAAGTATACCGAAAGACGTAGAAGGATTGGTGGGATATAATGCTACAGGACCCACTTTTTAGAAGTTTCAAGAAAAATTTTGATACCAGAAATTTAGAATGCGTTGAAGAAACAATCAACCGAAATTGATCGAACATGGCTACATGTGCCCTCGGGGACTCCTGGTCCACCAGCAGTGACACTCACCAAGTGGTACAAATCTAAACGTCTTCAAATTGAATAGCATCATTTAAGAACAGATGAATTAGCAACGTGGACCAGACATGCACGTTTCAGGTACTTAACCCTCATCAGTGATCCTAAATCTAAACAATGTAATATGCCAAAAAGTATGAAAGTTACTATGTCGAAAAAGTATACCGAAAGACGTAGAAGGATGGGTGGGATATGATGCTACAGGACCCACTTTTTAGAAGTTTCAAGAAATTTTGATACCAGAAATTTAGATATCCAAATGAAATCTATGTTCAAAATAGCATTGGAGGGATGGCGCTTAGATGTAAACCTCCTTAATTTCGATGATATTTTTGAATGGACAATATTATCTGTGCACTAACTAAGAAATTTAACTAAGGGTTATTTTCTTTCCTTTCGTTACTTCTTCACTTTCATTTTTCAAAGTTTCATGTTTTATTCATAAGCATGTTTTATAGTTGAATATCATCATCATCACGCTCATCGTCGTCGTCATCATCATCATCATTTACATCCTTATCATCGTTATTTCAATAAAAAATGTGAAGATATCAATTTTCTCAATCTCATAATACATGTAAAATCTTGTTAAAACCTGAATTGAAATAAAATATGTTGATATACTAAACTAGAAAACTTTTCATTGAAATTTTCTTTCTGACCGTTGCGCATCATCGCCTATTTCCTTCATCATTGTAATATTGTCGCGTTTCTGTCTCTTTCTTTATTGTCTTTCGTAATGTCTGTCTAATCACCTCTACACAGGTTTATCATATCTCCTCTTTTGAGTATTTTCAAGTGTGCTTTTTTGGAGTTTATATTTTTTAGGTCATGTACTTAGTCTGTGCTTTTCGTGCACATCGTTCTACAAAACTCCTCTGCAACCGCTGCGCAGAATTTACGAAAAGTACAGAATGCAAATATGAAAAGTTATGTTATAATTTCGTGTTTTTCATCCCGATGGAATAACAAAGATTGCCGCGAAGGGCTCTGATTAACTGACGCATTTTCCACACGTCCGCTGCACAGACTTTACGGAAATTACAAGAAGCAAGAACCCAAATGTCTCTACCAAGTTGGTGTTTTTCGTTCCAATCGGTCGACAACCATGTGGATTACTTCCTGACACATTTTTTACATTGCCTATGCACAGAATCTTATGAAAGCTTGCGAGTAATAAAGGTCATCTACCATGTTTGTGTTTTTCGTGCCAATCGGTCAAAAGATATGGAAAACAAGGTATCTAATTTTCTGGTGCATTTTTTTACATCTATTCTGCGACAGCTGCATAGAGTGTCACAAAACCTTATATAAAGCAAGTTCTTTATATCATGTGGCACGTTTATGATTGTCATGCTGATTGGCGAACAAAAATTTCCATCGAGGGCTCTAACGATGGATGACGCATTTTTGACATCCCCTGTGCAACCGCTGCACAGAACTGCATAAAACGTTACAGGGTGTAAATACTCAAGGTCCTCTACCAAGTTCGTGTTTCCTTGCATATCGGACTTTCAAGTGCTCTGATAAGCCGAATCATTTTAGACATATCCTGAAGGACCAAAGTGTATCAATTTCAGGTGGCCATAAAGAAAACAATTACTTGTGGTGTGTTTATTTTACATAGTCGTTTTTGCATGCGTTTTTACGAAAGGAAAAACAACTTTTAAGCTTGTTTGTAATTAAAACCGAATATTAGTACATGTAAAACAATGAATTTTCCCATGTGGCATTTTTACTGCTTAGGAATCTTTGTCTAAAATGACTTTTACAAATAGCAATATTCACTTTTAACAACAATGCCCATAAATACATAATTATTCATTTAATTTAATAACCGTGTAAAGGTTTCTATTTGGCATTTATTTCATACAGTACTGATAAAATTAGACGTTAATTTCATCGTAAAATGGTACAAATACTAGACATACTTCCCTCTGGAATCAGCTGAAAATACACTACACAAGGGTGAGGTACATGTAAGTTCTAACTATGTAATGTTGCTAATTTTTATTTTGATGTTTAAATGTTAGTTTAGAAGTCAAATGCTATTGAATAATATTATAAGTTATTAACCCGACAAATCTCTGTGCACGATAAGTAACAAACCTAATAACTATTTTATTTTGTCGAGGACCAATTTTTTTTTCTTAGAAAATTGGCGTTTCGCGACTCCTTTAACATGCGAATTCATTTATATTGCAATGACGGACTTGCTGACGGTTTACAGAAATTGAGAAGGCGTACACGTGACTCTCTGATTGGTTCGAATTAGTCGGTGGCAAAATAAAGTGAATAAAAATATCAGTTACAGTCAAACGGACAGATGAGAGGAAGGCACTGTGATATAAACATTTTCTCTGGTAACCTGGCCTTCATTAATTGTCCACACAATGCGCAAAAACATTTTAAACAGTCTATCTATGTTCCGGGCCAGTTAAATACTGATGATAAGAATATAGATAGTAATATGGAATATTTCTAACTCTTTACCTTCTTGGAGAAAGTTTCAAACCACTTCTAATAGACCAGACACGTATTTCGGTTAGTAAATCCTTATCAGTGATGCTTCTAGTCAAAATTATTTTCAGGCAAAGCTTAATATATATTCATTTCAGTAGCGTCCTTTCGTTTGATTATTTTTGTCTATCTACTAAGCAAAGAATGTGCGGCTCCAATTTTCCTGTATGGTCTGGTGAATTTAGTAGCACAGTTAAATGAAATATGAACCAAAATAGTATTGAAGGGCTTGGCTAGGATATAAAACTCTTTTTATTTCCGTGACATTTTAGGACCAAATGCAAGTTTCCGAAATAGCAAAATAAGAAATGATATAAAATTGATAAAAGGCCAAAACAAAGATCATTTTAGGCGACATAGCTGGAAAGAACTTAATATTACACTTTTAAATATACAATCACGGGGAACGAGTTTAACTGCTCCAAACTGCGAAAGGGAATACGTGTTTATAATGATATGATTGATGTTTGTTTTCCATTTTGAATTTCTTATAAAGAAAATTCATGTAGTGTCATCAATTTACATGTACTACAGTAACTAGTAGATGTAATTTATGATTTAATTTACCGCCTCCGTTTTACGACGAATTACGAATAAAGATTCTATAACTTTTTTCAGATTATCAAACGGATTGCTTTAAACATGAAGGTAATTATTATTTCATTTTTTCTTATAATTTTCAATAATGGATTGAGGGAATATAACTTAGCCCTAAAGAAATTTGCAGGATGACCAATACCTGGTCAATTTGAATACATGAAAATAAACATGAAAAAATACCGATGATTTATCTAGTTTCAAAGTAGAGAAGGCAAGGCAAAATCATTAGAATCCCCATTGGAATGGTTGAAAATCCCGGAATGAATAACATTCCGAAGTAATCCTAGATGCCCGGGGAGAGTCAGCATCTTCTGATTGCATACAAACATGAAAACATGTCAAAGTCGGCGATATCGCAAACGAACTTGTCCATATATCATGGTTTTCAATTTCGTAAAAATTAAATGATCCCTTGTTTTATCAAAGAGTAAGTGATAATGCCTTGATTCGTACTTTCAGTAGAGATTGGTTATGTTTTCTTCAATATCATTATCCCTTTGTAGAACTTGTTAAATTAAAAATATTAACACAAATTGTTGAACCATTCGACGAGTAACGGGCCTTTTCCTCAAACTTCCGGAAACCCACGTAAGTTTTTGGGACATCTGTCTATCTGAGTAAACGGGAAGGTCGTAAGCACACAATCCTCTACTATGAATAGTGGATGCCCGTTTCAAACTGAAACCGTATACATTGATATCCATCATTTAATTATTTCACTTTCCTATTTCATAAACATTAAAGAAGTACCTATCAGTTATTCAGTCTCAAAGTCGAGAAGGCAAGGCAAAATCATTAGAATTTCCTTAGGAACGGTTACGAACATCGGAATGAGGTAAGGTCTTCGTTAAGCTTCCCAGTCATTTCTCTTCCTTTTTTCTTTTTCGAAGTACTGTCATTGTCAGTGACTGATTATCGAAGTGTTACTTGTCCCTTTTGTGTCTCTATCTGTTGGTGTCTGTTCTGTGTTTTCGCATTTGGTGTTTTTGAGTTTTGCTATGGGTACTGCAATTGAGTCCTCTCAATTCTTTTGAAGTTGTTCCGAGTTTTTTATACGTTTATTTGACAAAATTGCATGTTTTTTTTATATCTTTGTAATATCACAGATTTATCTCATCGACGGAATATAATCTCTAAATTTGTTTTACACAGTACATTTTTGGAAGTTCGAATTTCAAGATTCCTTTTGGCATTTTTTAAAAAGTTTTGATTAATGTATTTTTTGTGGTGCTACCCACAGTTTCAGCGTTCCCAAAGGTAAGAATGTGGCATCATTCCATCTTTATATGGTGTCTTTTTTGTTACAATGAAGCGTTGCCTAGGCAGTTCCATTGTAATGCTTTTGATTGTATCATCTCATCACTTCTCTTGTTTCTTACGTGTTTGTTTCGCTGTGATCTTTGCAATGTCATTTGAAGTCATGCCTCGTTTTAGACTCACAATGATAATGAAATGAGATGGTTTTTGTATGAACATAAAACTTATCGTTTTCTTATCAATATTAACACCAAAGAAGTACCTATCAGTTATTCAGTCTCAAAGTCGAGAAGGTAATGCAAAACTATTATAGAATCTCCATCGGAAATAACATTCCGAAGTGAGACCATGTACCCGGGGAAAGTCAGCTTCTCCTGACTGGATGCAACACCCATCGCAACAGCTCCATGAAAACTTGTTTAATATGGTGATTATATTTGATGTATACATTAGCTAAACAAAGTTACAATATGATCTCATGATGGTGTACGTTTAGATAGATATATTGAAAGACAAAAAGCTTTGATACTAAGAGAAATCAGTGAATGTGTACATTGTAATCATTTAATTTCCACTGTCATTTTCAAGAAACGAAGATTCTGATTGGCTGAGAAATTTTGTTGATACATCGATCAACACAATTTTTCACGGAAGTCTATTTATAGCACTAATTTTAGAAACGGGGTTCCCTCAAACACGAATGAACTCGTTGCTGAAAATACAAGTTGTTGATGTTTGCTTAACATTTCAAGGGTACAATTTCTTTTCTACTTACTCAAAAATTAACAATGCATGTAGATTTTGCTCAAACATGTCTTTATTCCAAAGATATAAAGAGACGATCGTTCGCTGTTTGAATCATGGCGACTGCCATAACTTGTTTTGGCAGAGGTATCACTGCGAAACCCTCCGACTAACGAAATATAGTGCGGTGATTTATTGTTTTTAGATCCAAGAAAACAGCCTGTTTTCCATAAATAGATCATAATAAAATGATAAGAAATAAATCTGACATTTTTCTGTTGATGCAGGTAATTGTAATTGTACGATACGCGCATTGATGCAGTTTTCTGTCCAATTTTTCGGGTGATACCTGCATCAACAGAAAAAAAATATCAGATTCATTTCTTAAATAATTAATGAAGTGAAAAGAATGAAATTTTTATATCACTTTCCACCGATTATATTTCAGAAATTAACGATCATAGCCATTCTTCTTTGCTGTTTTGTTGTCTTCACAATGGCCGATCGTGGCGATTTTGATGGTGACGGTGATTTTGATGATGACGGTGATTTTGATGACGACGACGATGATGGTGATGATGACGGTGATTTTGATGACGACGACGATGATGGTGATGATGACGATGATGGTTATGATGACGATGACAACGACCATGATGGATATTACAGAAGAAAACAATCAAAAAGGAATCAGGGTTTCAAATGACACGATTTGTGAAAAATGTGCCACAATAATTATTTTTTTAGAGTTGGAAATTAAATTTTCCTATCCGTAATTGAACTGGAATTTTGTTTTACTGATAAAAACTAATACCATAAACTGTCATTATTTTACCATACAATATTCCGTACAAAATTAAATAAAATTTCTTACAAAATTCCGTACAAAATTAAATAAAATTTCTTACAAAATTCCGTACGAAATTCCGTTAAATTCCATAGAAAATTACGCACAAAATTCGATTTATATATATTTTGATTTTTATCAAAGAAATGAAGAGAACAGAAAAAGTAAATATAAAAGTTTATAGTTTCGTATCACCTCAGTCTCAAGCAACTTGAACATATATTTCCTCCCTCACTTGACCTTTCGACAGTAAGTGTTTTAAATGTTTTGTCCTAGCATTGTCGCCTTAGTACTTTCTATATACATGTAGACATGACCTCTGAAAATGCATATTTTCTATAAATTGTTTTCATTTTCGTGCGTGAAAATCGACGGCGGTTGCGGCTAGCCAAATGGGGATGCTCAATCCTCCTGGGCACCTGGTCCTACATCTAGCTTGCTACGGGTCCAATTTTTGTTCAATTTGGTGTTCTATTGTGAGTGCTGTTGAGATTGTCGTCAGGATCTCCTTTATCTCTTTTAAGTAAACATCAAAGAACTACCCACGTGTGTAACAGTTATTCAGTCTCAAAGTCAAGAAGGCAAGGCAGGTCAATTTTTTTCAGCTACCTTGCGAGTTTACAATAAAGCTACCGATTAGACGCTTATGCTTATCTATCACATATCTAACTCGTCCAATAAGTATAAGAAAATTATTTCTTGGCGGTGCACTGCAGAATTAGGCCACTTGCCCAGGGTAACAATGTTTGCACAAAGTTCAGCGACGATGAGACTAGAACGCATTTCCTATTCGTTACATGTAGCAGTCCAGCGCGCTAACAATTGCGCTACAATTGAAGAACAGAAATCCCCTTCATTTGAGTAAAAAAAATCCACATAAACAAGAGGCATACACTGACAAGAAACTTGCCAAATCAATAGAAAATATAAGCGGTTTCGGGACATTAAGATGTCGGAAATTAGTGAAAAGGACACATCTAAGTCTTTCTACTTGTGAAAAGAACTTTATCGTTGACTCTGACAAATTCGAAGCGTTTGAATGCTTATTACTGTGGTCCTTTACAGTAAGGAATTTATTTTACAGTACAGTTGTAACTTCTTCGAAACCTCTTCGTAATCGGAAAAGTGGCAGGGTTGTGCGCAGTAAAGTGGGAGAGTTGTGCGCAGGTAATCCAGACAGCGATATCATTTGCCGTTTACATACATGTAGCAGATGCCCGGCCTACGTCGGCAGCGATTGCCAATTGGTCTCGTTGGTTTATATGTAGTCTTTTGTGTCTTGATGTCGTGTTTGGTGTTCCTTTAGTGTCTTTTCCTGTATATCTCTTCTCTGTACTTTCACGTGGAGTGTTTTGCTGTTTTAGTGTTTTAGATCAACCGGGTCTTGTTAGAGACCCCCTATTTTCTTTAGCTTTCTAAAAAGAATATGCTAACATTCAATGTTATGTTATAGTGTTAGAGTAATTCTCCTTTTATGTATAAGATGAAATCTGAGAAGAATTCATTCAGCCGCTTACATCTTTAAGCTTAAGTTTCTTCATTGCTTGCTGATCTTTTCCGTGTGCTCTTCTCAACCTATTTCATTTCGCTCTGTTCTGTGTTCTCTGCACAAACCATTTCGTTTTGCTCTGTTCTGTGTGTTCATCTCGATCCATTTCGTTTCGCTCTGTTCTGTGTGTTCTTCTCAACCCATTTCGTTTTACTCTGTTCTGTGTGTTCTTCTAAAAACATTTCGTTTCGCTCTGTTCTATGTGATCTTCTCAATACATTTGATGGCCATAGTACTTCAGTATTTCTTTGTTCATTTGCATTCTTTTGAGCCTTTTTTATAAGTTTTTCGGCACCGCATTATTTCAATTGAGGAGCACCAAAACATTGCATATTAATCGTCTATGCGCTTATTGTGGATATGATTGATATACGTAGTGATGTAGTCAAACACAAAAACCCTAATAAGATAAAAAAAAAGATAAAAATCAAAGGGCTAAGAAATTCTTGAAAAAAAATTGAACATGACGAAAAAGATAATAACTGACATACAGACAGTGAGAATATTGCAGCTCCATAAAACATGAAAAAATATGGTTTTTGTGTCGCCTGCGAAGCATAGCGACACTTAGGGATCACTTTGTCCGTTGTCCGTCTGTCCGTCTGTCCGTCCGTCCGTCTGTCAGTCTGTCTGTCTGTCAACTTTGGGTGTCACAGCCCATAACTTTTGATTGGTAGGTGATAGGGCTTTGATATTTCACATGTGTATTCCTTGTGACAAGACCTTGCTACACATACCATAATTTTTTACCTAGTGACCTTGACCTACATATTTGACCTACTTTTCAAAAAAATTAAGAATGGATATATCTTTTGATTGGTAAATGATAGGGCTTTGATATTTCACATGTGCAATCCTTGTGGCAAGACCTTTCTACACATACCATTATTTTTTACCTTGGGACCTTGACCTAGATATTTGACCTACTTTTGAAAAAAAGATAAGATTCGCTATATCTTTTGATTGGTAAGTGATAGGGCTTTGATATTTCACATATGTATTCCTTGTGACAAGACCTTCCTACACATACAAAAATTTTTGACCTAGTGACCTTGATCTACATATTTGACCTACTTTTCAAAAAAAATTAAGAATGGATATATCTTTTAATTGGTAAGTGTTAGGACTTTGATATTTCACATGTGCAATCCTTGTGGCAAGACCTTTCTACACATTCCATAATTTGTGACCTTGACCTAGATATTTGACCTACTTTTGAAAAAAGATAAGATTCGCTATATCTTTTGATTGGTAAGTGATAGGGCTTCGATATTTCATATGTGTATTCCTTCTGAAAAGACCTTTCTACACAGACCATTAAATTTGACCTTTTGACCTTGAACTAGATATTTGACCTACTTTTCAAGAAAAGTGATATTGGCTATATCTTTTGATTGGTAGGTGATAGGGCTTTGATATTTCACACATATTTTCCTTGTAACCATGCCATTCTACACATACCATTATTTTTTTACCTTTTGACCTTGACCTACATATTTGACCTACTTTTCAAAAAAAATTAAGAATGGATATATCTTTTGATTGGTTAGTGATAGGGCTTTGGTATTTCACATGTGTATTCCTTGTGACAAGACCTTTCTACACAGACCATAAAATTTGACCTTTTGACCTTGATCTAGATATTTGACCTAGACCTACTTTTCAAGAATTTTGATCCTTTTTCTAGAATAATAATCAAACCGCTTTGCAGGCGACACAAGCATTCCTTGGATTGCTATTTTATTGTTTTGGTTTTCCTTTTAATCAAGAGTATCTCGTTGTGTTATCACCTAAACGTCGTCATATTTTTCATAAAATGAAAATTGCACTGTTTCTTCCCATGCTCTGACGTTCACAAATTTATAATGGCCAAGCAACGTAACTGTGGGTAACACTTAGACAGAAATAGTCCATTTTCCAGAAAATATCTATGACCGTTTTAAACCTTGATTTTATATGTACAGCACCAGACATCACATCCTTTGGCAAAATTTTCAATTGTGACGTCACATTTGATCGCACTGTCTTGAAGCACCTTGATGTGTTGTCATGCTTTCTATTTTGACGTCACAATGAAAATATCGCCAAATGTTGTGATGTCTGGTGTCTGTCCGCCTTATGAATCTATTGGAAAATCAGCTATTGGGATTGGCTTTGGGTTTTCGATTCATTTTATGCTGCCTGCTTGGATACTATAATTACACGTCTTCAAAATCATAGTAACATTTAAGAACAGATAAATTTGTAACATGGATTAGACATGTACGTTTCGGGTACTACAATCAAAACAATGAAATAAAGCCAAAGACAGAAAGTTAAGTAAAAAAACCTACCAAAATACGTGGCGGGAGGGGTTAAATATGATGCTGGAAGTCCCACTTTTCAGGAATTTTGCGAAAGTTTGGTGAACAAAAATTTCAAATGCATTAGAAGAAACGATCAACCAAAGTGATTGGACTTTTATCAGTGGGGCTTATGTCGTTTTCTGCGTCTGTTTGTCCTATTTTCTTTTCGCGTGTTACGTTATGTTACATATATGTTTTTCTTTTTTTTTCCAAATGCGTAGTCCTTTCGATTGTGGTTTTCGACTTTCATTCAATGATTTGAACTATAAGTGAACTTTCGGATATAATTGATGAATATGTGTGATGGAATATGATTGAAAATATTTCTAACTTCATAATAATGTTAGTTCATTCCCTTTAATTTCATATGGAATTTATACAGACAATCTATCAATAGGTACCAGATGGACGTAGAGGTCAGCATTCAGAAATTAGGATTAGAGTCATACAAAGTTGAAGCTGAAGTAAATATCAAAAACAAGTACATTAATAATTAGATAAAGCTATTCATTTCTTATATAAATCCCTAGTCTAGAGAAAATTATTTTTCCTGACAAAAGAAGGCAGGACATCTCCAACCAGACCTGGTTGCAGTACCAACAACAAAACACCAAAACATCCGAAGCAAAACAAAAATGAAGACGAGTACAGCAAGAGACGAAAAAGAGACATACGACATAGAAACATTAAACACAAAAGACTACATAAACCAACGAGACCAATGGGCAATCAGTGCCGACGTAGGACGGCACAGTGTCTTTTGCGACCATGACAAAAGAAACAGTGTCTTTTGTGACCATAACACTTATAATGCGCGAAAATTGTTACGAAAATATGAAGATGAAATTTCTGATGACAAATTTTGTCAGTATGCGAATTACAAAACCCTATAGGTGTGAAGACTATGGAAAGCCAAATAAACAGAAACCCAAATAATTAGAAAGCTCTTCAATTAATTGAAGAACTCTTTAAAATAATTAAAGAACTCTTCAATTCATTATAGAGCTCTATAAAGGAATTATAGAGCTCTCTAACTAAATTATAGAGCTCTTTAATTCATACATTGCCGATTATTGTAATTAGTGAGCTCTTGAATTCTTTTACAGAGCTCTATAATTCAATTAAAGAGCTCTATAATTCAATTAAAGAGCTCTCTAATTCTTTAAAAGAGCTCTTCAGTTCTTTTATAGAGCTCTTTAATTGATAAGAAAGCTCTTTAAAAGGGACATATCCATATAATGATTAAAGCGCTCTCTAAAAGAATTACAGAGCTCTTTCATTGAATTAATGAGCTCTGTTAAACAATTGAAGAGCACTTCAATTGAATTAAAGAGCTCTCTAATTACAAAAATCGGCTTTGTATGAATTAAATAGCTCTATAATTGTATTAGAGATCTATTCAATTCTTTTCTAGAGCTCTGTAATTAATTGAAGAGCTCTTTATTTCACATATTTATTGCGCTTATTAAAAGAATTGAAGAGCTCTCTAATTGTTTTAGTGAGCGCAATAAAAGAATTATTGCCCTCTTTAATTTATTTATTGCGCTCAATAATAAAATTAGTGAGATCTTTAATTCATTTATTGCGCTCAATAAATGATGCAAATTAAAGAGTTCTTTTAAAGAATAAGAGAGCTCTCTAATTGTGTTTGTGAGCGTTATAAATTAATTAAAGAGCGCAATAATAGAATTAAAAAGTTCTTTAATTGAATTGTAGATCTCTCTAATTCTTTTAAAGAGCTCTTTAATTAACTGAAGAGCTCTCTTCTTATTGAATTTTCTGTCAATTTGGCGTTCCATAGAAGACAGTTCTAAACGAGTTATGTAATTTGGATAACAAAATACACAAATACTTATATTTTTTCTTTTCTTTGAATAATGCTGAAATTAAAACCATTGTATTGTTCATGTCACATATACCATTGTCCTTATCAATCATTTGCAGTATATTAATAAATGATGGTATTGTATTGCATGCAAAACGTATCCTTTGCGCATGTGCAAAAAGTGAAATTGTAAATAAAAATCGTGAATCTTTCAATGTATTTCATATCTGCAATCGACAAAACTAGGTAAGTACGAAATTTACAGTATCTACATGTAAACTAGTTTATTTGACCGAAATCAAATTATATTAAATTATTGTTCATTACATTTCAAAACTTCCATTGAAAAAAAATGTACGATTAATTCTTCTATTATCTTTATTCTTTCGTCAAATACTAAAAGGAATATTTTGATTACGATGAACTTTGAACTAAGAAGCTTACAAACTTACTATGTACATATAATTGGTTTTCTGGTTCTCGGATTTGTGATTTATGATTCTTATTGCAGCAATATTATCGTATCGTTTTTGCAATTAAACAGTGCAAAGCGGAAAGGTATACAATGTATATATGAAAAACACATTTGTTATTGGTAATATTACATCTTTGTTCTTGAAATGATCGACTTCACGAGGTTATGTTTAGAATTTCTATCTTCATAATTCACTATTTTTGGATTTTCTCTCTTTCGGCCTCCAGCATCACTGATGATACATAATTTGTTCAAGTGCGCATATGGTGCACTAAATTATTACTAGCATATTTTTCAATATGATAATACTAGTAAATTTACGACTATTTGAAAATATATAATAATGTACAAAGAAAGATGTTTGCATATCTAACATATATAACGGGAAAGTCGAGTCAATAAATATTTACAAAGAAGTTACTTATTACTTCAAAGAAAGCTGTGAAGAGCCAACATACTCCTCTTATCAGCAAAATCGAAATGTCGTACGATCGTAACAAACAACGGAACTAAAAATATTTTGTTATTTTGTTTAGTTTCACGTAGATTCCTTTTATATGTATCTGGAGTATATGTCTCAAGTATGATGTAAGGAATTCTTGAATTTGTTTTGCAGTTGCTGTAGATCAGTTTGCCTTCTTAAAGATGCAGGTAAACTTCTATATCAATATAGCAACCTTTGCCAAATGAGTTATTGTTTTTCTTCTTTTCTATTTAGGCCATTTCTTGTTTTTATTCTGTTTTGCGTCCTTTTGAAATTGAGAAACCTACCAGCCAGCCAGGGAGAAAAATAAACAAGCATATAAAACAAAGTTGCAATTTCATATTATGTGACTGTGTGCTTGTTTTATTTTATCATCTTGACATATTTTAGTGAACAAAGAATGATAGACAATAAGTCATTGTAGCACTTTTACATTTTTACATGAAATATAAAGAAATATACAATTTTTCTTTAATTTTTGTAAAAACACACATTTAATTTCCAAAACATCTTATATTTTAATTATGTTTTGTTTTATGACTTTGGGCTCAAAACCTACCAGCACGAGGACGCAAAACAGAAAATAACAATGAAATGGCCTTACTCAGTGTATTATATTTACTACAAGATAAAACGCATGAAATTCAATATCTTATTTCTTTTTGTGTTGTCATCCAGTCCACCTTCTTGCAGCCTGTTTTTTTTTTCATTGAATGTGCTTTCATTTTAGAAAGCCACGATCTTTGTTATCATCGTTTGCTGCTTAATCGTAATCACAATGGCAGAGGAATTTGGAGGGCGTTACGGACATTGCCAACGTCGCTGTCATCGTCGAGAAAGGAGGTGCAGAGAGGAGTGTAGGTTTGAACGGCGCCCTCGGAGGTGTAGGAGAAGATGCGAAAGGAGGAAACGGGAGTGTCTTAGACGATGTAGATGGGGCGGCAGAGATATTGGGGCTCCTCCTCCAGCTTGATTTGATCTTAAGTCGATGTCAAGAACATGTAATTAAATGATATTAATTAAAATCTTTGAAATTGTTTCTCGATGTTCAAGAGTATTAGACAACAGCCTTTGAATCTGATAACATCAACATCATATCCATTTGCAACGTACACATTTTTAAGTATCAGCAAAAATAGTTCCTAATAGTGAAGGAAAGCTAAACAAAACCCAAACCCAAAACTAAGATCGAAAAATTATAATCAATAGACAAACACAGACTTGCAAATACATGAGACAAAACAAAGGTGAGGATGGGTTTTCCAACACTGAAAATAGCGGACCTGTCTCTCACGATTAAAGGAAAAAAAGCAGTCAAACAGAACGCGAGACGATTACACAGAACCATAGACGCAAGAAAGGCAGCACTTCCTATAAACAATATCCAAAGTCTTTAGCAAGACAAGAGATATGTTACAATGACATAATCAAACACAGAAATAAAAGACCCTGCAGAAAATTTGGATGATACAACGTAAAAACGAGCTTTTTTTCAATAACGCTGGGGTTGTAAAGACATATACATAGAGAGTTCTTTCGTTGGAACCATCAAGAAACACCAAAATAGACACGTTCAGCGGTTTCTTTGTGGCTTAACTGACAAAGTGTGCTAGCAAGCAGGACATGTTCACTCGCCCCGGACATGTGATATAATCTCTATCTGGGACTTGCTTTTGCTCCCTTTTGATTTCGCATTTTCTGGCTTGTACGCCTATTGAATATTTTTCAGATTTTAACTCACATAACGTGTAAATGTACATTCAATAGAAGTACGACACTCGATCCACATATAACCTTAAAATTACAACACATGTGAGCCATATACACAGCAGTTTAACTGGGATCGAAACTTAGGGTGTAATGTAGAAATCTTACTTCTAGGGGTTGATGTTGCAAATGTAAATGATCAGTAGTTAATGATGAAATAACTGTAGAATAATAAATTCTACCACTTTTTTCATGCCGGTACTTCAGCCTTTCAGTATAAAACAACAAGTACGGCCTGAATTCGGTCTAGGTGTTGTGTTTTCTTACATAGTTTTTTGGGTTTTTTTTTTGTGCTTTCATTTTCAAGTCAAAAGCCGGGTTTTTCAGCCGAGTAGTAATTAATTTTCACACCTGAGTGATCTTAGCTAGGTAGGCGTCTACAGACCAGTGATATTCCTAGAGACGCAAGCAGTATGTGACATCAAATACATACCGACAGGTATACTTGATTATGCTAATTAGATATACCAAAATTTCACCTACTTGAAGCTGTCAATCAAAAATTTAGAGGATTATAAAGGATACATAGGACCAATCAGATTGCGATTGGACCATTAGATGTTAACCCTACAGCGGTAAGCGAGGTAATATCAGAACATTTACCTGTCTTCTTTTATAGTCCCCACCCGGCCTTTAAACTTTACAAAACTGATATGTCTTTTCAGTAAGGTCATGCCTAATAAATCAATTCATATCGTCCAGGTTTGTGAAAACTTCATTGTTATTGAATACACTTTAATAGTTAATCGACGACAGAAAATTATTCCTTTCAACGAATTTTTGAACTGTTTGTAAAAACCATAGACTTTTCAGATATATTAACGTTATGGAATGAATTATTAGCAAATGCTCTACTGCAACGTCTCATCAATGTTATGCAGTATCATTTAAATGATGAAAAAACAATCAAAAATCTCCGTAAGGAATCAGAACATCATTTGTCTAGATCACACGCGGCGTAAATTGAATTTCAAGATATTTACACAATCATGGTATAGATTGACAATGCGTAGCGAGATATTATTCCCTGTGTATAAAAATATCTGGACATTGCGATGCTGCTTATCAAAAGAGCGATTTTGAAATGAAGAAATTGAAAATGTCCCTCCCTTGGGTTTTTGTCAGTTAAGTCACTAACCAACTGAGTTTTGACTGGTCCATTGTTGTGTGTCACCGTTTTGTTAACTTGAATCGGGATATTCGTTATACAGAGTTACTACCCTTTCAGGAAGGCTTATGACGTATACCTCTATGGACGTCATTTTAAAATTCTATGAAAACCAACGTTAAATTCAGGGAAAGTATGCTACATAACCGATGTTTCTATAGAAATATTATTACGTCATAATGATTTAATTACGTCAGATACCGTCCCAAATCGAACACAAGCATACACCAAGGAAAATACGGAATATGCAGTCTATGAAAAACTCATTTTGCTTTACTAGTTATTAGTAAGGATATGTTTTTATATTTAGTTTTATTTGAACTCTAAGGTTTCTCGGGATTGTTTTGTACCGCCGAGGAATAAATATCCGAGATATGCATTTTTGAGACACTACGTATTTTACAATGTCTTTTCAACAGACCGCTTTGTTGATTTGAATACAATTTGGCAATTATCTGATCAATTGATTTTGCAATAGTCGTTTCAGATTGAATTTGTTGTCCATTTTCATTCTACGACCAAATTAATGTCAATCATATATACACTAATAACTCAGATAGATTTGTGTACAATTTGTGCATGCCATCTGTGCGATATGAATATTGAAAGTCACTGCAACATTTTGAATGAAATATACATCATGATGTCAAATGTGCCCCTTGCGCATGTGTGTTTATAATAATATAAATCCCAACATATCAAAGAGATTTATGAATTTCAATCCTGGAACAAAATGTGAGTACAGATTTGATGATAAGTAAATATCTAAATTAATAATCAACTGATGTCAATTTTTCAACTATCTTTTAAGTTATCAGTTTCAGTTCATATATAAATTTCCTCAAAGATGTAGCTTAATATCTTAATAATAAAAATTGCCGAGATTGACAGCAAATTATTTTAAATCATGGAAAGTAATATTAGTCAATGGAAATGGAAAGCTGCATTAATTTTTCATTAAGACATCAATCATGACAATGCAAAATTTCAAAATTTCAAAATTCAAAATTTAAAAACGGAACTAATCAACATTTAATTTCTGGTCATTTTATAACTGCATTATTGAGTGATTTTGAAAAGTCTCTTATAGTTTCTTTCACAATACAGATGGTATATGTTAATCATTTTGTGTAAGGTTTTATAGGCTTTTAAATAATGACGCTGTAGGAACATGTTTATATACATTATGAAATATCACATAATTGCTATTTTAAGGGGTATGGACAAACCGTTATTCGCCATATTGGATTTTATGTAGTGTGTAATTGAAAATCTTTCCTTACAACGAGTCATGGCTCCAACTTCAACTATTTTAATCCCAAGTATTCTCTACCCCAATAGCTACATTTTCCCATATTTTCTACGGAAAATTACATTAAGATTTTAACATTAGAAACTTTAAATTCATGCACCGAACTGCACAGCTGCACCTCAGAAGAATTTATTAATAATACTATAACTTACTTTAAACATTACATTGATACTTTATCTACAACCATTTGTCCTTCGATTTTGAGTACAAGGTCTCATTATCATATAAATCGCTTGTTAATACAACACGGTGTCTTTTCGAACACGAGTTTTTACAGGTAGCCATTTTCACGTGCCGATCCGCCCCAACATACATGTAGGTAGAAAAAATAAACAATTTTAAAGTTCCTTGTAATTCACTAGAATTTCGACTGTTTGCGATTCAATTATTAATTATTTACATGATATATATTAGAGAAGTGGGATAGTCATGTGAATTATAGGTGACAAACTAGATGGCTACTGTTGCAAGCAACAGACGGATTCCTCCTTTATTAGACCTTCCTCGGAACTGAAGTGTTAAAATCCGAAAAAAGAAGATGGAAAAAAAATAGTTGCTTTAGTACCTAATTCACTTCAGCAAATGAGTCAAAAGAGCTAATGTCTAATTTGGGACTCTTATTTATTTATCAACAAAATAACAGAAAACAATAATATTTACCTTTCATTTTTACGAAAGCTTTAAATTCCATGTTCTATCAATATCAGATCCTTTACAATTACTTTCTCAAAACAGAATTGCACAATGATTTTGCAATGAGATAATTTCTATTAATAGAAAATGACAAAAGCATCAAAGTACAGATATGTAATGCTACTAAGAAAAAAAAAAGAAACAGAGAACAAGAATAAAAGAGTTATCTTTCTTATACTGTGTTAAGTTCAAATAAGAAGGACTACTTGTGTAAAAAATAAATAGTATAGGACAAAAAGTATGAATTCTACAAGAGTAAATGATTGTTATTACATTGAGAATGATTATTTGACCTTGAACCAATGTCATGGATGAAAGATATCAAGTATTGCGATTATTCTCATCAAGATTGATCTTAATCTGAGCAAAGCTCAATATCTAATCAAACAAAGTCTGTTATGACCTTGAAATAGAAAAATGACCTTGGCTCAAGGTGAAGGTGATATAACTTGATGCTAGGAGTATTTATGTAAATTTGAACTCTCAAGGTCAAATAGTCTTTGTTTTATAGGCAAAAGTTTGTTGTGACCTTGAGAATGAGAAATTGACCTCGGGATGAGGTCAAGGTGAAAGGGCTGGTCCTAACGATTATATGTATGAAGTTTGAACTCTGAAGGTCAAATAGTATTTGTTCTATGGCCAAAAATTTGTTGTGACCTTGAGAATCAAAATTTGACCTTGAAAATAGGTCAATATTAAATGACTACCAATAATTAACATATCATCCAAGTTTCAAGTCAAAATCTCAAAAACTGTGGAAATTGGCACAATGCCAATTTAAAGTTCCATTTTCAACACGGTATAGCGCGAAAACCGTAAACATTTTATCGAGCATGTAAGCGTATAAAAGTTTACAATTTTCCCAAAGAACATTTTAAAACAAATTTCGTTCAAATCGTACGGTTAGTTTAGGAGTTATAAGTGTTTAAAGATTTGACCTTTGATGACCTCTAGCGGGGACATTGGTGAGCTTATCAACAAACAAAAAATAGTTAAAGAAGATCTTGGTATGCTCTTTCTGATGGTAACATTCTTTTTGCTCTGTGTTAAAAGACCTTTGAATAAAGTGTCTGGAAATGATGAGGGGGTAAGAATAAAAATAATAATAATAATAAGAATAATAATAAGAATAAAGAAAAGACATTGCAATAACAGAAAGGATTCCGACGGAATAGTCGGAATCCTTAATTACAAATGTGCAACATTCCGGGGATCCGCCCCTGGATTCATTTCTATGTTGATATGGCTACTAGCCCCTTGCGTGTAAAATGAAGATACCCGGTATTTTGAGAAAGTATGATCAAAATTGGAGGACAAATGTTTGTAGACATATGATGATAGTAACGTTTAAGGTAGGTTATAGTATTAATCATGAATCCTGCAAACCTGTAGCTGCGCAGTTCGGTGCACTAAGTTCAAATGGTTGTCATGTAAAAATATTGATGCAGTTCGTGTTTAAAATTATGGGAAAATAACGATGTTCAGGTAAAGAAAATTCAGTATTAAAATGGTTAAGATTGGAGTCTTAATTCTGCAGAACGACAGATTTTCAAGTATTCTTCACGTCAAATCCAATATGGCCGATAAACTTTTGTCCATACCCCTTAATTGACATGCTTTATAAAGTCTAAGTTTAAATTGACATTATAATGATAATCTTTTGGGCTTTTTTTTGCAGTTGATATATCTCAAATGAGTTAAAGAAGATCAAGTTAAAGATGCAGGTAATTTATATAATATTCATTTCCAACCTTCTCGGTATTCAAAGTCTGTGAAACTTTCTTTTGTCAGCTATATTCCGTCTTTTCACAGTTCTACTTTCGATTTGTGAACGTTTCTGACGTAAAAGCATTGTGGCGCCATTAAATTTCAGTGAAAAGGTCATATATTTAACCCTGTTTCCCTCAATTTCATGCTGGTGACCATATAATATGATGACGTCACAATGCGTTGACGTCATATACCTGCACAAATGGGAATTAACTCTCTATTTCGAAAAGACCTAATTTGGTTGTTGCAACCCTGATTTTGCTTTTTTGAGAGAATGAGTTGATTTTTTTTCATTAAAACTTCATTTCGGACATGTTTCTATTCATTTTGTTAAGATATGACTTCGAATTATTGATACATGTACGCCATCCAGTTAAGCATATACCAAATCATTTTTGCATTTAACTCATAAATACAATTATTATTCAAATAATTTGTCTTATCTTTTGATTCAGAAAACAACGATTATGGTTATTTTCGTTTGCTGCTTGCTCATGGTTACACTGGCTGATGAAATGAGAGGACGATTCGGCCATTGTCGTCGTCGATGTCACCATCGAGAAAGAAGATGTATGGAAGAATGTCGCTTCGGAAGGCGTCCGAGACATTGCATTAGGCGATGTGAAAGAAGGAGGAGTGAGTGCCTCAGAAGATGCAGCTGGGGTGACAGGGACATGGGCATCGGCGCCGCACCTCCAATGAAACTCCGCTCTTACAAATGTAATTCGCAATAAAACCATGGTTCTTGTGAAATGAAAAATGTGTCACTGTATTTATGAATTTACGATATATCTTTGGAGTTAAGGGTAAAGACTAAAATATGAAAGTGCATCACATAATTAGGCTACCTCAAATTAAAGATATCCAGATTTATATACCCAACAAAAAAAGAAACGCACCACTTAATCTTCATTCTATAAAATGAATTATGTAATCTATAGGTATTCTATTCTTTTCCATCATAATCGTAGGTATACGGGCGACTTATTCTGTCAAATGCCAAACAAATCCGCCTTCATGATCACAGACAGCACAATGATAAAGACACTTGGTTCAAAACGCAACGTCACAAAAGGGATTTTAAGAATTCCGTTCACATTCTAGAAATGATTAAAGCTGTTTAACCTATCCAAACTGATATATCAGGCATTGCGATTTGTTTTTAAATGATGATAAACAATTTCCCCTGAATACAAATTAATTTACTTGCTTCAAATGACGTCATCAAAGAGAAAGTCCAACTTTGTGAAAAGCATCCCAGACATAAACTCTTTTGAAAATAAAGTCCGTTTTGTGATATTTATCGCCCTTAAATGTGTCGCAAAGCACAAAATTACCCTACTACATCTAGAATCTGACCTTTTTTCGCAAGCACAGTTTTCAGAAACAATACCGCGATATTGACAGGTCATTTTTACGTGCATTTTCAATGGTTTTGGACGTTAGTTTTAAGCTTTTCTGGTATTTCATTTCCTTATTTCAATGCGATGTTAAAAATAAATCTGCAACAGATAAATAAGAATGGCTGAAGACAAAATTAGTGTTCATATGGGATCAGAGTTGCCAAAATTTGATATCCTTTATTGTAAAACATACCCCAATATACGGATATTTCCACTAGGACATTTAATTTTAAAATTTATTGGCATATTTTAACTACATTTGAATGGAGAAACCAGTATTCATCTATATTTTTACAGAAAATTTGCTGAAAGTGGTCAAACAACAAAATTTCAGAAGGATACCAAACCTGCTGCCATGCAACAGAAGCTAGAAACAACGCGCTTTATTCAGCTCTAGCATTGTGATATGTTGCGAAAAATGATCGAAACGTGTTTTATCCCCGGTAATCCGAGTGCTGGAAAAAGAAAATTATGATCAAATGCCTAACGAAATTTTTTTGATCAATTGAAAAAAAATCACTATATAATATGATGTGCGTTTCTTTTTTTGTTGGGTATATATCAAAACAAAATCAATTAATTCAATGACACATTTCTATTTAGCATTCGCGGTGGGCGTTGCATGAAGCCAGAGGAAGCTCACTGGTTGCCTTGTTCCTACTGCGTGGCAGATGGCTGCCCTAAGTCGGCACCAGTTGTCAATTGGTCTTGTTAGTTTGTGTGCGGCCCTTTGTGTTTCATGTTTCTATGGTGCGAGTTGGTGTTCCTCATCCCTTTCTCGTCTCTTTCTGTGAGTGTCTGCTCTGTGTTTTTGCATTGAGTGCTATAACCAGGTGTTGTTGGAGATCCCCTTCTTTCTCTTACACATATGTAACATGTTCCTCTGGATCTTTGCCTCATGAACAACGATGGGAAGTTCTTTTACGGGATGCTTTAGAATCGTACTAAGGAACATCAAGGATGATCTGGTTAAACGTTAGGTCGAAAGCCCAAAAGTTATGGCACTTTACTACGAGAGGGTTCTTTGTTTATACATCATTTGTATATTTTGAAAGACATCTGTATATTAGGGTATAATTAAGGATTGTTTTTCAGCTTTTGCGCTTTATCGGTGTGTATTGGCAGTAGGGAATGGAAACAAAATATGTAAAGCACGAAGTGCTTTTCATGAATATGTAAAGCACGAAGTGCTTTTCATGAATTTTGTTTCCATTCCCTACTGCCAATACACACCGATAAAGCGCAAAAGCTGAAAAACAATCCTTATATTTACATTTTACGTGTTAATTTAGTTGTTTCTGTCCCATTTCATCCCGTTTCTTTATATTTGAAATGTAACTGCGGAGGGAGAACGTCACTTGACGTAACAGCAAACGAACGTTCGGCGTTTTGAAGTAGTACCTTCTGTTCGGAAACATTGTAGAAAAATAAGAAATTGAATTTCGTTTATGGTTGTATTTTGAACATTTCTATCAAAACTGAATAAAAAATGAATAGTACAAAATCGCGATTTTTGTCCCACATGATAAAGACCAAGCGGATGGTTAGTCTGGAGAAATGTCACGGCTATTGGAAGGAAAACATTTGAAAACTGACTGGAACACACTGTAATTCATTTATAAACCTATGAAATCCATCGGTACCATTATTTAAACTTCTGTAAAATTACTCTGTTTCTTCTGGAAGTATTTAGTATAATGCAAAATTCGAGTACAGCCGTGCAAAACGATACAAATACACGACATTTTCATGACCTACCTCAACATGCCGTGGCACAACATTCGCTAATACGAAATATTTCTAATCTGTATAATTCCATAAGCAAAAATAAATTCACTGTTGATAAATGACACAAGACGAGCAAATCCTCATCCTAAATATTGAATATTTGATCCACTAATGCCTGAATTCGTTCATCTAAACATGGCATCATTCCGTAGACGACAGTGCCGGTCGTCCTTTAATTTCGTCTGGTGTGACGCGTGATCGACTTACTAGAGCACTGTTGACTAATATCGGCAGGGTACAATTATCGGCATAGTGTAAAATGTGGATTGGATTTGATTGGACGATTGGACTGGACGATTGGATTGGACTGACAAGTTGGACTGGATTATTGGATTGGACGAACATTTCAAGAACTGTTCTCGTTCAATTATCTTGCTTTTGAATGTTTTTAACAAAGAACAAATGATTTTTTTTCAAAGCTGATTCAACTATTAGCTACACCCCGACGTCTGAGTCTGATGAAGAAGTTTGTTAGATCAGAATAGGATAAAGTACTGATGTAATAGTGACCAAAATTGCACAATTGATCCGTTATTGGATTTTAAGTTGAACACAATGTTTGGGATACTGCATCTGACCTACGTTTTCTACTGAAATGACTCGATTAGGAAGTTTGGGGTAGCTCAGTATAAGAAAAAGTGAAAAGTAACCAAACTTTCACAAAGTGAATAATCTAAGTAATAAGGTTGTCTAGTTTAATCTATTCATCAGATGCTGCATCTGACCTACTTTTTCCTCTTGAATGATTTTGTTTATAATAGCCAATTAAAGCGATTGCTATATTCACCAAACGTGCGTTCTGGAGGGATCTTTGGTAAAAAATATTCATGATTTGACCTTGACCTTCTTTTTCCATTCTGATTCTGCATTAAATGGCCATTCAGCATTAATGCGCACTACACTTGCATGTTAGATGCATCTCTGTCATACTTCATTATATAATTTAGACCCACATTTTCCGTTTCAGGGATCTGCAAAGTACAAATGGTATATGTACCAAACTTGCATTTTTGATGAACGGTTTGAGTTATGACCTTGACCTACTTTGGACTTTTACTTCCTCTGCTTCAAATATTTCTTTTCTTATCGCTAATGTTGGGCACATTACACATGGTACATGTTGCGAAATCTCACGGTACTATACATGGTATACTGTCATTAATTATTTTGATCTGTAAGTTGTATACAATAAGCCTGTTTTCAGATTCTATATTTTAGAGAAGAGTTAGGTCCTAATCTCAATTACTTTAATACGTACACAGAAAAGTAACTAATATAATTGTGCTGCCATTAGGTGAACTCATAACTTTTAATTACCCCATATTTTACTGTATCTTTAATTTGTATCATGTAAGAAGTCGATCGACATAAGAAATTTAACTTTCTATGACACTCCGTCTTACTACTATTTGTTCTTAGTTAGATAACATTTGTTCTTAGTTTGTTTAATATTTGTTCTTAGTTAGATAACATTCCAAAAGCAAGGTAATTGAATGAGCAAAGTTTTTGAAATGTTCGTCCAATCCAATTATCCAATCCAATTTGTCAGTCCAATCCAATCGTCCAATCCAATCCAACCCAGATTTTACACTATGCCACAATTATCGGCACCTTTATTTATCGCCTATAATAAACGAGAATATTGACGTGTTTGTTGTTCTTTTGTTATACAGGTAGAAGCAACAGTATATTAAAAACAATTTTATGAACTTCAGTCTATCGTATACCTAAAAAATATGGTGCCTACCACTGTCTTTTAAAAAGGATGAAAACAATGGTAGGGAAAACACCGTCTTTATCATCACAAATAAAAAACTTCCTTTTTTTGGTCGGTCTTTCATAGAATTTGAAGTTGGTTTTTTTAATTCTTTTCAGATTCACAGTTGTATAGTGGATTCCTCTTTCTTATTTCATATTTTTCGATTATTTTTATGAAGAACTTGCCTACCTTTTACTCCTTCCAATTTATATCCCATTTTCTTGACCCATCTATAATTATCGGCATATCTAAATACTTACCTGTGCACCTAGCCATGTTCCCGCTTTTGGAAAATTTCAATTCCGTGTTTTAGTAGACAAATATTGGAATTTGTAAATTACTTTATTGTCTTTTTTAAATATAAAAGAATATTTAGTGGTAATCCGACCCATTTTCAGTGTTAACCAACGTTTTTCAAACTGACCAGGGAAGATGCCGATAACGTGGAACACGCAGAAAATATAACTTCATGGGTAACTTTATTCGGAAGCGTTTATGACCTTCCGGGGTCACGACGAACTAAAATAAAAGTTTGGTTGCGGGAGTCTTGGGGAACACCAATCACATGGTATAGTCATAAACTTGTAACATTACATTTCAGCCATCGCATAACGGCGATTTAAAAAGAAATGCTCTTCTCTCTTGTTGAGGGTGCCGATAATACTGGACATATGCCGATAACACTGAACAAAAGTTGACTTGCAAAAACCGTTTTATCAAGAGGTGGGCTACATTTGTGCTATATAGAAATGGTGGTCAAGGTCGATAAAAAAAAATCCCCCTTCACATGGTATAGTCGATAAAATGATAAACAAGACGCACCGGCCACTAGGCAAGGTAAAACGTTAAGGTGCCGATAATTGTCTAAAACGCTCTACGTCACACTTCTTGGAAGTGTACATGTGGATGGCCTAGATTTTGTCCCATTTGATCACTGGGGGTAGACGGCATCGATTGATAATGGAATTTTTAATCTGTGTGGAAGCAGTAAATAGAATGGGCATTTTATGGGAAATTAATCCGCATTAGTTCAAATGTCACGTGATAGGCTCTTGCGATTATCGAAAAATGCAGTGCAGTTGGTTTGTTACCTTCATATAAGGGAAACGCAGTAGGAATGTAAATATAGCAGGATTGAGTGCAAATAGTCCGGACTACAGTACCACTAGCCGTCCAATGTCTGCGCCGAATGAGAAGTTGAGAAGGCAAGGCAAAATCATTAACAAACCACGGAATGAATAACATTCTGAGGTGAGACCAGGTTTCTGGGGAGAGCCAGTGTCTCCTGATTACATGCAACACCAAGTCAAGGTTAAGGGCATATTATCATGCAAAGTCATTTAATTTCAATGAATTTAAAATTTCGTGGCTTTTGGTCTAGAAATGAATTTGTTAACATCTGATGACCTTCACTAAGAATGAAATTCCCATGATTAAATCACATTATATTCTGTTCAAGAAGGAACCATTCATTATTATCTGTCATAATTATCCGGCGTCTTGTTCAAATCTGGACATACTAGGGATATTATCACTTCCGCACATATTCCGAAGAGGTAGTATATGGGTAATCTGCAAGCTCCAATGGCAGCAAGCATGCGCAAGATTTTTAGATGTCGACGGAAACGGTCGACTCCATGGGAAGATAACGTTATGATAAATTCTAATTCGAGGATCTAATTCGGGACGTTCTTTAGACACTTATATTTGTATAAACTTAAGATATGGATACATCTATTGTCACTTTTATTTATTTTCTTTTTACAATTTGTTCTTTTTCTTCCTCATTTTATTTTGTCCGGTCCAGTATCTAAGTCCTTCTTTTATTGCAAATATCTTTCGCGCACTATAAATATGCAGGAATGCTCCATTACATGTAACTGAAGATGTGGAGAGTAGCCCACCCCTCCCCATTTCCGGGTGAAAGAGAATGGTTCCTTGCAATCTAAAAATGATTCCAGATGCCAGACAAGCTGTTTTTTTAAAGCTAATACGTAATTGTGAATTTTACGGTCAAATTAATCTCTGTTAGATATTCCAAAATATCATTGTTTGAATTAGATTGTCGTCATGAATCTAATTTCATTTCTATTACCCTTAATGAAATAATTCAAAGTAGATGTGTAATGTCTTCTAATTCAATATCAAATATAAGAACAGATACATTTGCAGCATGGACCAGACATGCACATTAACCCTCGTCAGTGATCCTCAATCTAAACATTGTAATATTGCCAAACAGTGTGAAAGTTATGTCCAAAAATGTACCGAAAGACGAAGCAAGATAAGTGGAGCAGTATCCTCAACGATACCTGTGATTGTACAGATCACGATTATTATGATTATGTTAATATTTGGTGTTGAAATAAATAAATCTATTTCACTTATTTCATCTCAAGTTGATCGTTACCTTTGACATACATACCACGCTTTCTAATTTCATTCTTATAATGGAATGTAATCCTTCAAAATATAAGATATTTAGTATCGAACAAGTATCATGTACAAATTGCTCACAATATTACATTGATTACTTATCATTTCATTTCGTCGCTTTTTAACGTTTATTTGCAGCTTTGAAATCGTGTTGCTAGCGACGTTGCATATGACATTGCTAAGCGCGTACTTCCGTTTTGCGTTGATACAGGTATCAACAAAATTTCTCGGCCAATCAGAATCGTCGTTTCTTAATGATAACAATGGAAATTAAATGATACAGGTATCAACAAAATTTCTCGGCCAATCAGAATCTTCGTTTCTTAATAATAACAATGGGAATTAAATGAGCAGTGTTTTACTATGGATGTTGCAACCGGGTCTTGTCTATTGTATAATGGATATGGGATGCAGTCTCAAAATAAATCATGTAATGAAGATTTGTGCAATACCTTCCTCGTTCAGGTATTCTAAAGCTACGAACTTTCAATGAACATATCATTTATGTAATACATGTTACCATACGATAACGATATGTCTTAGAATGATTGCTTTTCTGCTTGATAGGGGGTGGGAGGACAGCGGGTACCTCTCTCCCCTTCCCACTCCCTTACCTCCCCGCTCCCGCTCACTCCTCCCTCCTTTATGTGTAGTGTTTTGTGTTAAATGTTTCTTTGCCTTATGCCTCTTTTTCGTCTTTTGCTGTGATCGTCTTCTCTGTGTTTTCGCATAGAGAGTTTTGGTGTTTTGCCGTTTGTACTGCAGCATAGTTTATTTGGAGATCTCCTCCCCTCTTATAAACACTCTGGTGCATTATGTGTTGCCCCCTCTGGCATCTTCTCTTTTTCTCTATTTCAGATCGTTTGAGGGATCTGACATAATTGCACCTGTTTTCGAACTTCTGGTGACGTGATCATCAATTGAAACGTCAAAGTATTTTTTGATGGGCCATTTTTTTCTGAATTTATAATGCAAAAATTGGCCATCGAAACATTTTGAATGGTGAATAGACAACAAACACACATGTATTGCTTCAGAGTTTTTAAATAGTACATTTATTCAGAAAAATCAGTCGTCTTTTTCAGCGTTGAAACAAAGAAATTCACATGCATTTCTGTGCTTTCTGCATGTATTCATGCAGTCTACGTCATCTTTCTCACAAAATAAGGCACAAGCTCTATTGGTTAGACTGCAAGTGACGATGCACTTCTGGAAATCCTCACTGTCCAAGTCTGAATATACCAATACTAGAAGGCAACTGAATAACAGAGCGACTACGGCGGTTTTCTAACAAAAAATAAAACAATATGTTGTGTCAATCATTTACATGTGGTATGCGAGGGAAGGTGGTGGGGAGTGGGGGGTTTGAATGCAGAATGATTTCATGGAAATAAAAAAAAATATGGCTACGGCCCCGTGTGATTGAAAATTAAGATGTATGTGCGACTCAAGACAATTTTCAGGGGAGGGGGAGAGTTAAAACAGCGTGAGCGTATTTATTTAGTTATTTTCAATAACATTTTTATACTTTAAAAAAAACAGGATTGTCGATAGAAAGAATATCATCCAGATAATTAGAAGTACAAATGAAACATTTCGCATCATCAAGTTTTCTTTGCTTTTGAAGATTTTGGATAAGTTCTTTTTCATTCGTGAATAAAAATAAATCTGCAACAAGATGCGCACAATTAGTACCAAAAGGGATCCCTATAACGTGCTTGTAGAGATAATCACCAAATCTTATATATGCTGTCGAAGAGGAAAGACAATGCAATACACAGGTCACTACATGTCCATGATTCGTATGATTTGTATTCTGTAGCGGAAAAGAAACCCTGTGATTCAGATGTACAAATGTAATTTTCCCCTCTCGATAAGAGCACCATTAGATGAGTTTGGAAGACTGAAAAGTAATTTTGTTGTAAGGAAGCGTGATGTACATATTTGAATATTCGTATAGAAAAAATCGCATTGGCTTGAAAATTTCTAGATTTCATTTTGTCAATCACATCCTCTGAATTATTAATAGACCAAATGAAATTTACACCATTCCTGTTTAGAAAAGTTTCACAATATTTTGCTACGTGTGCCACTGTCGCCGTGAGTGCTGAAGTCAGATTTCTAGTCAAAATTGTAGTTGAGCTGTTGCTAGGATTACATGTAACAATGTATCGAAATATGTAAGGAGAAGTGTGTAGTTCTGGTATGCAGTATATTGTAGGAAGATCCAATTTAAAAATAGGGATGTTGAATGAATAAATTTCACTTTTATGTTTGCTCAAAATGTTGGGGACACTTTCATTGCTTTTGATATAAGTATCTGAAGACGAAATTTCCGAAACCAAAGTTAAAATATAGTAACGTTTTCAAATGATTATGGTGTTGTTGGAGGCTTTATCTGCAAGAGCGAAATCAAATTTTTTCATGTAAATTACGTAATTTCGACTTGAAATATCTAGAAAAAATATATACAGTTGAAAATATGTATTTCGTCCATCTTAGAATAGGCATAGTATGCATTCTCAATTTTAACAATTCATTTATTATACAATTAAAATCATTTCGAAGGGACCACTGTACGCGATTATCCACAATATTTTCTCTCGAATTAATACAAGTGACAAATATGGACAATGACCATATCCCAATACACGGTACAAAATCGATTATTTAGAAAATCATAAACCGAAAGCATACAAAATTAGGATAAAACAGGAACCAATTGAACCATTAAAAAAATGAAAACCTCCACCATATGAAAAGAAGCAAACTCCCAATATTGAAGTGAGACCATGTGCCAAGGAAGAGTCAGCTGTAATGATAAAGAGATTTGACTCGAACCAACAAGAGAGTTAAAGAAGATCCTGACGATAATCTCAACAACACTCACAATAGAGCACCAAATTGAGCATCGACGGACCCCTAGCAAGCTAGAGGTGGGATCAGGTGCCCGGGAGGAGTAAGCATCCCCTGTTGGCTAGCCGCACCCGCCGTCGATGTTCATGCACGAAAATGAAAAGAATATATAAAATACATGCACTGTCAAAGGCCACGTCTATATAGAAAGTGCTATGGCGACAATGTCAGGGAATAATATTCAAAACACTTACTGTCAAACCCCTCGCGGGGAACTTTTTTACGAGCTCCACACGGCAAAGGGCATAAGTGTGACACAAATGAGTTAAAGAAGATCCTGACGATAATCTCACACATGTCAACCAAATTTCATTCCTCACATTGGTAATGATGTGTAAGATCTTTACATTCCTAAATGTTCTTTCAAATTTCTTTACCAACTTTTACCACTTTCAAAATGATTGAATTAATATACTTACATGCATTGTGATTTCTTAAGCACTTTGATCTGAAAATAGTGGTTATATATATAATAGTGAAAAAAGCAAAACTATATATATTCAATTAGTTAAAAATACAAAATGATTTTTGCGTTGAAATATAAATAAAACACCTACCACGCTCGAGTCAAATTTCTAAATCAAATTGAAATAGACCTTTATTCAATTCTTGCTTACGAACCGGGGTTTATATACATTTGTACCCTTAAACTGTTAATGCATATAAAAATATCAAATCGGTTGCCAAGAAAACATGACAGCTCATGAATTTTAAACTACATAAAATCATCATGTGGAACAATTTCAGTCTAAATGCCAGCGACATCTTGTTTTCATTTAATAAAACTCACCATCGTCTGTGAAAGTTCATAGGTTTATGTTGAGGTCAAAACTGTACTTTACAAGCGAGCGTTGTTGGAGATCTCCTCTTTTTTTTTACAAATTCGATGAAAAAATTCTTTATTCAGAGAGAAGGGGAATTATTTCAAAGGAGCTGTAAATATAAGGGCTAAATTTAGCCCTGAATTCATTCAATTATTTCTCATGTGATGTCCTTTCTTAAAGGCCCCTTCACATATAGACGAATCCATAGAACGAAGCCTTGCGAATGAGAAAAAATTGTCAAACTTGACGAATTTTGAACGAAAACGGTGTTCAAAAATATGATCGTGACGAAATGCAAACGCAATGGAACTGTTTATTGCGAATAAGAAACGAAGCACTGCGAATTGTTACGACTTTGCGCTATGATACGTAAGAAAGAGTATTGTGTATTTGTTTTTTCACTTGCGATTAGGAACGCAAATATGCGAAAGTTTACGCAGCGTTGCGCATTGATACGAACTCTTCCGAAGCTACATGTAGCCGCACCTACATTTAACAGACATGACATTTCTTGTAGACTAGCAGACGTTAGTACAATTATGCCAAGAGGAAAAGGAAAGGTACGTGTAGAGGATCGGGAAGGAAACAGCCAGAAAATCGGCCTAGTAGTCCTAATCTGTAAGAACTATGTGGCTGTTTTAGTAATATACGCTAAACGTGAAAATAAATTTCATGAACTATTTGTTGAAAGCAAATTAATGCTGTTTTTATGATCACCGAAAAAAGCTGGTCATTGAGTCCATCATTTAGTCCTCCTCTCTTTCTGTCCGTCTGAGCTCATACATGCACATCCTTATAAAATATGTACACATCAAAATTTGATTTTTTCAGAAGTTTGTTCATTTGGATAACACCACTTTGGGTAAAAGGTCACTTAATTTACTTCATAAAATATTTCAAACATTCATTAAAATGTATTTATTGCCCAAATGATATGAAAGAATATATACAATGTTAGAAAAATACATCCATGTGTTCTATAATTAAATAAGATTGACAAATATGGATAATGACCATTTCCCTGTGTACAGCACAAAATAAATAATTTAGAAATTTAAAGATATAAGAGTTATAATTATTATCAACACGGGATTACACTCAACTTCTTATGTATAGGCTGTTCATATTATCATCATGTACATCGAAAATTTGTTTTTGATTGTGAACTTTCGGACATGTCACTAAAATGGGCAATTTCTTAAAGATCAAGGTCATTTGTTAACCAATGATAATATAGGATATGAAAATACTAATTCAGCAGACTTCACAAAATGTTTTGCATGATCTGAGCTTTCCCTTAAAGGTATTCAAGGTAATTATAGGACTAAAGGTCAAGGTTATAGATAATTATGAACTTGTCGTTTCAGGTTATTAATATGAAAAAAAAATTAACAAACACATGAAGTTCTTATTAATCTCTTGTAGGTCAAGGCCACTCAGAAAACAGAAGTTCATTAAGATTGAATTGTTTTGGGAGTATAGTTTTCTTTATCAATTCTATTTTTTTTTTTTTTTGCGGGGGGGGGGGGGGGGGGTCAGGAGCAGTGATATGCAGCCAAAAAGTCTAATTTCTTGAAGGTTCTAGGATTGTATCTCCTGAGCTCAACCATGAGTTGATCATAAATTCAAAAATGGCGCCACAAGTCGTGATGCAGCAATGGTTTTCTTCTCTTCTTCATCTGATACGGCATCTGATATACTGATATATAGGTGTTGAGTTGTTGCCGAAACACTTGCAGTCGTACACTGAAGAACCAGACGTTGTGTATCTTCCATTTTGAACAAATAATTTCCAGAATAATTCCCTTTTCACAATAAAAATTAATACATTTGTAAGATGTTTCAAAAAGCCATCGAAAGTTTTCGTTGCTATTCGTATGTAGTGGTAACCCTTCGTAATGATTATTTCTAAAACGTTTCTGTTCGTTTCGTATCGGTCAACCTATCGCAATAATTCATTTTCATTCGCCATTTACTTCCGTTTGAATTATTTACGCATCGTCGCTATTCGATACAGGTCGCACCAATAAGTAAAATATCGTAAAGGTGCACTTTCAGTCGCCTGGAATGCAAATACGTTGTGTAATATGCAAAACAGTAGGTCACATTCTAGTCCCTTTCGAACGTCGACGAACATATAACGAATGCATACCGAATGATTAACGCATTATAACGCATTATAACGAATACTTACGAATGATGGACGAAAATTTCATTCGCTGAGAAATTTTGAACATGTTCAAAACTTAACGACGAACAGAACTAACTGGAACGAATCAAGACGCACACAAACGAATCCACGCGTAGTCGACAACGAAGTATTACGTTTATATGCAAACGGAAACGAATTTTGCGAAAACTTTATTCGCCAGTTTGCGCAAGTTGACGTCGGAGGGCTTTCGTCCATATGTGAAGGGGCCTTAGAAGGTTTAAGATTGTAAGGATGAAAATAGAATATATATAGAAAATGTCAAATACTGCAGCAAACACAAATATACCAATAATGATTTATTTGACACGATGTGTACGATGTTTTGATCACCTTTTATGTGAACCCTGAAAAAGGCAATCGATTTTGATGTTTGTATATCAATAAAATCGGCAAACTCCATAATCCGGGAACTTAAAACCGTCCTATTTTATACTTAACAGACACATTGGCGCGAAATACACACTGTGTAGAAATGGACAACATTAGGGACTGGTCAACATCTATCACCTGGGTGGGACCAGTCCAAAATGTGAAAGGACAGACACTTTTTTCGTGAAAATACATCATGGGACAGAAAGATGTTTTCCAGAGATTCTGCATGGGAATAAGTCTTTTTCTTCACAACAAAGCGCTGCAACTTTTTAAAACAATTTGATTAAAATTTCAACAGAAACATATTTAAATCTTAATCAAATAATTCAACATTGTCTTTGTTTGATAGTCTTTCTATTTTAACTAAAACTAAAAAGCACAAACAAAACATTGTTTTCAATTGAATAATTAGCTAATATCTATATTATCTATAAGGATTTGGTCTCTTCCTGATTACTCAAATATTAATACATGTAATCTTTTTAAGGGGTATGGACAAACTGTTATTCGCCATATTGGAATTCATGTAGTGTATTATTGAAAATCTTTCCTTACACCGAGTCATGGCTCCAAATTCAACTATTTTAACCCCAAGTATTCTCAACCTCAATGGCTACATTTTCCCATATCTATTCTACGGAAAATTACACTATTCTTCCAATATTAGAAAACTTTTAATTTCAAGCACCGACCTGCACAGCTGCACCTCAGATGAAAAAAAAACAGGGCGTGACAAAAAACGTGAACGTCAAGACTGCCGATCTAATTAAGAAGTGGGGAGGGGGAGGGTAGTTGATTCATTTACTTAAGTTTATAGGTAGACTGGCGAGCCTAGCGAGCCAGAAAATTTTTTTAAGATATGGAGTTTTCATTTGTTTTCAAATTAAGTCATCCATACATGTATATACAACTTTATTCTATATTGGCGAGCGGAGCGAGCCGTAAAATTTTTGGAATAGATGGTTACATTTTGTCATAAGAATACAATCTCTCTCTCATTTTTTATGCTCCATTTTTGTTTGACCAATTGGGGAAGGTTGGGAAGATTAGGGCATTACAACCACACTATCCACCTGTCTAACTTGGTTATCTCTGCCAATGAAAATAAAGCATTTGGTAATTATTCAAGTGTTAATTTGATTTTGAATTTTGTTTATGTTATGACATATGAAACCGTTCAAACACGACGACAAAGAAATTTGAAGGCAAAGTGAAGACGAAAAAATAGACAACTAATGAAAAAATTTAGTGCGGCGAGCGAAGCGAGCCGAAAATTTCCCCAAAAGTCAAGAGAATAAGCATAAAAAGAGTACTCTGAATCAATAACTTTGGGTGAAAAAGGGGGGGCCCGCTAAATCCGCCACTGATTTTCACGTGCCGAT
Organism: Pinctada imbricata; assembly: GCA_033119305.1. Lineage (NCBI taxonomy): Eukaryota > Metazoa > Mollusca > Bivalvia > Pterioida > Pteriidae > Pinctada > Pinctada imbricata. The sequence continues at coordinate 25,013,777 of VSWD01000006.1, forward strand.
TCACCCGAACATAGATAGAAAAAATAAAAGTATTTAAAAGTTTCTTGGGTAGTTCAGTAGAATTTCGACTGTTTGCGATTCATTTATCAATTATTTACATGATATGTTAGAAAAGTGGGATAGTCATGTGTATTATTGGTGAAAAACTACAAATGTGCAACATTCCGGGGATCCGCACCTGGATTCCTTTCTATGTTGATATGGCTACTAGGCCCCGCGTGTTAAATGAAAATACCTGGCATTTTGAGAAAATATGATCACTTCTTTTGTAAAGCAATGTAATGACAATAGTTCACTAAAATGTCAAATATCATATTCATAATTTATATGTATTACTGGATTGTAAAAATACAAGAAAAGATGTAGCATTAAAATTATGTGAGTCAAAACTTGAAACAATACAAAGTTACCAAAAAAAAAAAAAACGTTACAATTCATATAAAAGCAGAAACATAGTTGAATGCTTCTCCACGGAAACAACCATTCTTTGTTAAAGATCGGAGACATTTCTGTTGTTCACAGTCTTACCAAAAGAATTGTACATCGGCATCGTTATCTCTGTTATTTGATTAATTCCCTCAGCTGGAATTATAAAATCACTACTTGCCATGCCTCCAAACTCCTTAAAAAGCTATACCTTTCTTTTATTTTGAGATGTTTTGCCCTGCTTTTGATTTTTCACTTGTTTTCCATAGATCTCCTCTTGTCGTCCATCAGTTTTCTTTTCCTATTGGTTCTCTATGTTACACTCTGTACCAACTCCTGTTTTGCGATCAAATCAGCCAACGTACTTTGTAATTTTTCTTTAAATCTTTGAAAAATTTGAAAAATTGCTGAAACTGGTCCTCATTCTAAAGATATAGAGGGACGATCGTGGAGGCTGCTATAACTTGTTTTGGCAGACGTATCACCGCGAAACCCTCCGAACTTACGAAATATAGTGCGGTATTTGATGGTTTTTAGATCCAAGAAAACAGTCTGTTTTCCATAATGAGTTAAAGAAGATCCTGACGATAATCTCACCAGCACCCACAACAGAGCACCAAATTGAGCATCGACAGACCCCTAGCAAGCTAGAGGTGGGACCTGTTGCCCGGGAGGAGTAAGCATTCCCTGTTGGTCAGCCGCATCCGCCGTCAATGTTCATGCACGAAAATGAAAACGATGTAGAAAATACATGATTTTTTTTTCTGTTCATGCAGGTATCACCAGAAAAATTGGTCATCATTAATTTTTCAAATGAGATTATAGTAAAATAAAGATGTAAAACCTTCCATGTATCATTTACTTAATAAAGAGGAACATGAAATTTCCAAAACTTTCGATAAGCTTTCTGGTCTTTGTCAATTAATTCATATAAAAAGTGAAGAAATTGAGGGGCTTTTACATTTTCATTAAATAAACTTGAAATAAACTTGAAATAAACATTTTCATTGTTATTATCAATTATTGTTTTTCTCTTAATTATTGACATAAACTTCATTTGTTTTTGTTTTTTCGTAAAATTCTCTTAACATTATTTCAATACGTGTATTTACAGAAAAAAGAACAAAGCTTCATTAACCTAGAGAGCCGTCGCAGTGTTATATAAAATGTTGAGCTATAATTACATTAGACGAGCAGCCTTTCGAATCTGGATGAAAGCTCCTACTATTTCAGGTCTTTTTACAATTTCGAAATATGAAAACTAATAAAATTTGACCAAATGTTGACCATTATTTTCACATTAATGCAAGAATGAATGATTAGATATATCAATTGATGTGCACACCACGTGCAGATCAAAGTGACCGTGTCATCTTGTCCCTTACAAAACGAGGTCAATTCGATGTACATGTACTCCAACTAATATCCAGAACGATGGAGTATCCAGCTCTGTTGTCATAGAGCTGTAAAATAAGGCGTAATATCTGCCCTGAAAAAGTCGAAATTTTATTTGAAATTTCAAATAAATCTCAGGTTGGATCTAATATATATCCACTTATATGTCCACATACGACCGATATTTGGGCTGAAATAACGTTTTCTCCGATCAGAATCAGTATGTGATTATTGTAAAACGGAAAATAATTTTTTACAACATTGTTCAATCCCGAGTTACAGAGTCATGTCATTTTCTGTAAGGGGGCATTTTCATTGACACACATTTTTTCTGTAAGTCTTGATGCAACTATGTCATACACACAAATAGGGGGATGGACTATTTTCTAACAATCCATCTTAAAAGCTATAGAATAGATGACAGTTGCTGATTTTTTCTATTCGCCGTATGAAATAAACTTTAGTTCAACGTTTAATTTGATGGAATAGACGACAGTAACGAATGAAATACAGGTACAGGTAGACTTAAAGTATTGTGGGTCCGCTCACCAGTTTCTCTTACCCTGTCACGCGGCACAGAAATATTGCGCAATCATACATAATTTGACGTCATCTCATTTTATTTCTATATATTTCACATTATTATATTATATATCAATCTGTTCGTTATATCTACAGCTTTTATATGATACTAGTCTCAAGGTCATGTTAAGATTGCTATACAAAATAAATATCATACATGTTTGCTGAAAAAGGTTCAGAAAATTGGCCTAAAGTTCATGGTTTTTGCCATTTTTCTGTGTATTGTTTCTGGTCTCCTGGAAAAATTTCAGAAATAATGCTTATATTTCCTTAAAGCTATTATCTTATACTCCATTCTAGCCATATTTTAAAAATTTCCAACACATGTAACTCAAAAAATGTGTAAAAACCCAAAATCTTCATATTTTCCCTTATGAAGTCTTGTCAAACAGGGAAAATCCGGTACGCTTTTTAAAATATCTACATTTAGACTAAATAAGTCATGTGACCTAAAATTGTTATTGCTCTAACACAAGGCAGGCATACTCTACAATATGCATCTTACCAATATAGACTATCTTCATAATGGTCTTCTCAACCCATCTTTTAAAACCACTCAATTCCCCTATTTCAGCTTCTCCACCCTGGACATTTTGGGTTTACTCTAAAAACCGGTGAGCGGACCCTAATAATTTTCCCTATGTAAGCGTTCAATTTTGTTTTCTGATAAAATGATAGAATTTGACTTTTCGCACAAATTGATATACTACATAGTGTCGTAACGCAAATACCTTCCCAGAAATATGCCGCGCAAAGGTCCCTTCGACATCACAGAATGGACCCTTTTTCCCTTCATTTTCGACATTGCGTAAACCGTTACTGCTCTTTTATAACATTCAAAGGATAATTACCAGAAGACTTTACATATAAGATATTGGTATCTTTTTAATCTGTATGCCTTGTAGTATTTTGTGATATATGGTTTCTAAGAACTTTTTAAACAAAATTTCTTGTCGCGACACGGTCTTTGACTCTATTAGGGTCCGCTCACCAGTTTCTCTTACCCTGTCACGCGGCACAGAAATATTGCGCAATCATACATAATTTGACGTCATCTCATTTTATTTCTATATATTTCACATTATTATATTATATATCAATCTGTTCGTTATATCTACAGCTTTTATATGATACTAGTCTCAAGGTCATGTTAAGATTGCTATACAAAATAAATATCATACATGTTTGCTGAAAAAGGTTCAGAAAATTGGCCTAAAATTCATGGTTTTTGCCATTTTTCTGTGTGTATTGTTTCTGGTCTCCTGGAAAAATTTCAGAAATAATGCTTATATTTCCTTAAAGCTATTATCTTATACTCCATACTAGCCAAATTTTAAAAATTTCCAACACATGTAACTCAAAAAATGTGTAAAAACCCAAAATCTTCATATTTTCCCTTATGAAGTCTTGTCAAACAGGGAAAATCCGGTACGCCTTTTAAAATATCTACATTTAGACTAAATAAGTCATGTGACCTAAAATTTTTATTGCTCTTAAACAAGGCAGGCATACTCTACAATATGCATCTTACCAATATAGACTATCTTCATAATGGTCTTCTCAACCCACCTTTCAAAACCACTCAATTTCCCCTATTTCAGCTTCTCCAACCTGACATTTTGGGTTTACTCTAAAAACCGGTGAGCGGACCCTGTACAACTATCATATGTATATTTCTGTCAGTTTCAGATCGAAAACTCTTAAAAGATGCTACAAAAATCCGTCGTGACGTTTTAGAAGAAAGTATTGTTTTTGGGATTCCTGTACATGTATATGTGAAAAGAATAGACTTTAAAAGATATGTTCTGTGAACAAGAAAGGTCCACTCTTTTCTTTTTTCTCTATGTAGTAAAATGTATATAAAGAATCCGTTGAAAATCGATGTAGCTGATTACGTAGAGGGAAAGACGGGGCTGGGATTCTTTCATGGAAATAATAAAAAAAAAAAAAACATCGAAACGAGCCCAATTATCGAGTGTCTTTGTCATTTTTTTTTCAAATTGATTATTCTTTAGATAAAGTTGTGCTTCGTTATTATTTTTTTTTTTTGCATGGAGCTTCCTTATTTTCTCCGTATGGTTTGTCCGCCTCTTTCTTTTCTTGCAACATGCGCAAGGAAGTTTTGTTTCATATTTTTTCAAGAATTTGTAAGCTTTTTAATTGTGATGTTTGTAATTTGATTTCGGGTTTTGTGTTTGAACTTACATTCTCTGATTTGACCTCAACACCAAAATATAAATATTTACGATGATGGAGGGTGCTCCATATCAACACCAACATATAAACATTCACAAATGATGGAGGGTGCATCATATCAAAGCAAGATGTTCCCGACCTCTACTTTGATGTTATTCCAGATGGCGACTTTCTAAATTGTCTATGATGAATTAGCTTTCATAATCACTTGGCCACTGATTTGATATATTGCATATGAACAATAAATCAAGGGTATATAATGACCGAAACATAAACGCATCAACACAAACTGAACTTAAAGACATAGTTTTGATTTGACGAAAGCTTGGTGAGTGTATTTGTTACTTTCAATTTAAGAATAATTTTTCTTTTCGCAGTTTCTCTATTTTACCGGTCATTTAAAATTTTTGATCTAAAATTATTCGTGTTTTTACATTTCACAGTCTTTCTTTCAGAATTTCAGTCTTATTTTAATTCAAAGAAAGGTATTTTCTTGGACGAGTATCCTACTTGAAAAAAGACAATGCAGGTTTGTTGAGATATTTATGCATCACTAAAGAACAAAATATTACTACCTTTTTACATTTCTATTCTAGGAAACTAAGTATTATACCGTGGGAACGAAAGTATTATTTCATGAGAACGAAATATTGTTTCCGAGGCAAACGAAATGTTTTTCGTCCTGAAATGAAATAATATTATGATCCGAAATATTATCTCGTACTCTGAAAAAAAAAGCATTTCGTTCTCACGAAATAATATATAGCTCTCTCGAAATAGTATTCCATTCAACGAAATATTGTTTCTTTGCAAATCGCTTTAATAATCGATACATTTGAATGCTTAATTCATTGTTCTATTTCCTATTTGTAGAAAACTACGATAGCCGTAATGTTACTCAGTTGTCTTGTGGCATTGGCAGCTTCGGATAAGGGTGACGTCATTAGAAAGGGGGCGTGTCTTAAATTTTGTAACAGAAAATTTCAAATGCGTTGAAGAGACACACGATCAACCGAAGTTGATCGAACTTGGTTACATGTGCCCTCGGGGACTCTTGGTCCACCAGCAGTGACACTCACCAAGTAGTTCAAATGTTAAACGTCTTTAAATTTAATAGCATCATTTAAAACCTGATAAATTTACAGCATGGACCAGACATGCACGTTTCGGGTACTAAACCCTCGTCAGTGATCCTCAGTCTAAACAATGTAATACGGCAAAAAAGTATGAAAATCGTTATGTCCAAAAATGCAAAAAAGCCTTTGCACTAATGCCATGGAAACTTGTACAAGAAGGTGTGGACTGCTTGCCGCAAATTGCCTAAAAAATGCAAGAATCGCAGAGATCAGTGCGACTTCCTTTGCATGCACAAGAAAAAAGATGACTAAATTGCCTCATAATTTTCCTTCTGTTTATACATGTATGATTTTGAGTATAAACAATAAAACGTTTAAATTGTCAGTACGCAAAGTGAAAAATTTGCGAAAGGCTATTAAAGATTGGATTTAACATTTTGAAAATTGTACTGCATTTATAATTTCGCTTACTTTTTGTTTTTTAAAAATGTTGCCAAATTTGTGAACAAATAAATTGAATATCAATATTTATACTTGTCCAGGTTTCATTCATAGTCCCAAGACATTACAGGTACAAGCATGAGCATGTAAAAGATCTCTAACAAGACAACGTGGCTGTGACCCGCCAGGAAACACACACACACACACACACACGGTTACAAAACCATTCAATGAGAAATTGACGAAAGAAAACAATGACAACAAGGTCAAATTCCCTCTAACAAACCCAAAACTCTAACAAATACAATTGTTAAACGTCTTCAAATTCGATAATATGGAACATATGTGACAGCATACATCATTGGTAAATGATGTACACCGATAGCCATGCAATTCTTTAAGGTCATCCCCCACTCCTATAGCACAACGTGCGATGATATGGATTATTTACTGACAACCTTTTACGATGAAATACGGATTATTTGCTGAGGTGGAAGGCGTGCTTCGGTGTAAAAAAATCGACTGTACGAATAATTAGAGTTGACCCATTGTATCATTTACTTGAAGTTATTTTAATGTATGTATGTTTGAAATAGAGTAGCTGGTGTATGTCCAAACAAAGTTTTAGAATCTTTAGTTAATACCGTAGAACTATTCTACTTTGCTCAAATCCCTACGCCGAGACGACAATAGAGATGCGACTATGAGGGTACCAGAACGCCCTCTTTGAAGTTTTTGTCATGCATTTAGTTAACATCATGTCGTCTATATTTTGAAGTACACTTACATGTAACACTGCTGATCTATGACACATTTGTTATATTGAAAAAACTTATACACTGGTGATAACCGAATGTTGGTGACAGCACTTTAGAACATCAGAACATCAAAACATAACGGCGACGGTTGACACATTTTCTATTTCTGCATCAATACTTGATTTAACCATAATCACCATACATTGATACATACATCTTTATATTTATGAGTTTCTGAAACGTACAGGACGACAGAATCCTGGTTTTTTTTAAAGGTCGATGATGGTAGAGGTAAGTTTTACCCACCGCATGTATTTGATGTGGGTAACTTACGTTGTATGATGTTAGTATCTTGTTTGAATTTCATGTTCACTGGGAAATATGAATAAAGTGTGTAGGCTATATTTTCGCTTCTAGGAATTAAAAATGGATTCAAATCAAGATGTCATTTTAAAATGTTTCATAGAACATGTGGCATCTTTGGCAGTATAAACACTAATTCCTATTTACAATGTTAAAGTTTTTTTAAGTAGGTCAATGATCAAGATCAAGGTCACGAAGTCAGAAATTTTGGTATCAGTTGAAAGGTCTTGTCACAAGCAATACACATGTGAAAAATGAAAGCCTACAACCTACACGTTCCCTCTAGACATTCTTACTACATCCTTAAAATTCTTATTAATGTAGGATAATTTCCAAAGAATAAATGACGACTGCTATTCGATAATATTTTACGTCCGAAACACGTTTTAGAAAGTCAATCCCGCTTGTTAAACATGTAGTCATGTTTTTTATACTTTTAAATCCAAGTTCACACAATGTCGACGATGTATGCATTTCTTTAGTTCGGTCGATATCATACATATTCTTGTTATGCACAACCGATGCCCTCCCCCTAGAATGTCAAAGGTAACTTTATGTTATATTTTTGTACAGAAAGTCATGAAAATTGCATGTAAACATTTATTTAAATGAATGTTAATTTCACATGAATTTTATATAAACATAAACATGAAAGAAGTACCTAACCGTTATTCAGTCTCAAAGTCGAGAAGGCAAAGCAAAATCATGAGAATTCCCATCGAAACGGTTGCAAACCCCGGAATGAACAACATTCCGAAGTGAGACCAGGTGCCCGGGGAGAGTCAGCGTCTCCTGATTGCATGCAACACCCGTCGCAACAGCTCCATGGAGACCTGTCAAATTCGGTGATTGTCTCGATGTACATTTTGATGTACAGATCAGGTAGGTATGTCTTGTTTGGTGATAACGACAGCCATTCAATCACAATGTAGAATGTCTCTGATCATTCAGGAAAGGGGGATCTGATATGCTTTTATAATATACCGACTGCGAGGGGGTAGTTTCGATCTATAAACATGGCAAAACTTTTAAGTTTTTTTTTTAAATAAGTGAGCTTTTGGTCAATGAAAAAGCGGGAAGTGACAGGAAAAGACATTTTTTTTTCTTTAACGAGTACGCATTACATGTTATGGTAACGTTATGGTTGCTCCGTGCGGTACTACCATCTTTAATTTTTATCCCTGTAAATTGCTTTCATATACCAAAAGAAAAATCAATGATTTTTTATGAAAAGTCTCCTTTTCACAAATATTAAAAATATTAAGACTGATTTTGATATTTTCTACATTTTGAAGCGAGTAACGAGGTTGACAAATGTTTGCAATGACCATATCTCAATAAACAGTACAAAATCGATAATTCAGGAAATCAGAAACCAAAGGCATACGAAATCAGGATAAAACAGGAACCAAAGCAAGCAAATAAAAACCTCCACCACATGAAAAGAAGCGAAATCCGAATTAGGAGTGAGACCAGGTCCCCCGGAAGAGTCATCATCTCCTGCTTGTATGCAACACCCGTCGCTTAAATTCGGCAGAAATATCGTATCCGGTTACTTCCAGTTCGGAAGATATAAGTATAGTCTGTGGTTGGATGGTTCAAATGGTCTAAGACAGAATATCATTCACCATTCTGGACAATGGGACATCATAGTGTATGACGAGTTTCCCGTATCGACCATAGCACATCACTGACGAGGGTTAAGTCCCCGAAACGTGCATGTCTGGTACATGCTGCAAATTTATCTGTTCTTAAATGATGCTATTGCATTTGAAGACGTTTAACAAGCAAATAGTACGATGATACGGATGGTTTGCTAACAACATCAAAGAATTACCTATTAGTTAACCAGTTTCAAAGTCGAGAAGGCAAGGCAAATCGTAAGAACCTCCGTTGGAACGGTTGGGAACCTCGGGATAAATAATATTCTTAAGTGAGACCACGTGCCCGGAGAGAATCAGCGTCTCCTGCTGACAACCCATTAGGATGTGAAATACGAATTATTTGCTGAGATGGAAGGCGCGCTTCGATGTAAAAATTCGACTGTACGAATAATCAGAGTTGACCCAATGTATCCTCTACTTGAATTTATTTTAATGCATGTATGTTTGAAATAGAGTAGCCAAACAAAGTTTTTGAATCTTTAGTTAATACTGTAGAATTTTGTAGAATTATTCTACTTTGCTCAAATCCCTAAGCCGAGACGACAACAGAGTAGGAATTCAGCTATAAGGGTGTGGCAGAGCGCCCTCTGTGAAAGTTCCTGTCATGCATTTAGTTGTAAATGACATCATGTCGTTTATATTTTGAAGTACACTTAACACTACTGTCCCATGACAAATTTGAAATATTAAATACCTTACACATGTTTCATATGTACATGGCAATTAATTTCAATAACTGTATGTTTGCTGACGTAGATGACCACTTGTTTCAACTTCGATGGATGATCCCCAGCTTTGAAATGTACGAAATAACGAAACGAAAGGGCTGTTTTCATGTCAAATAGACGCAATCCTATTGTTGTGTGTACATGTATCAGAAATGTTCAATTAAATGTTAAACCTTTCTGGTGGAGGACCAGTGGCCACCTATTTTTCAGGCTTTTTGGTAATAAAATTTGTAATCAATGAAATGTTTGATTGAAACTTTGGATGGACAATGGTGTACCCTTATCACGCTGGATTATAAACGATTTTCTTTGAACAATTTGATTGTTTTGTATAGATAGTGTCTTAAAGTGCAATTGAAATTGGACACCTTTTGCAAGCATTACCAGTTACCGCTTATTTGGCTCCTTTCTCTGTAAACTGAAATATTTTGATCCAGTCCTTTTAGAGCAATGAAATTAATCTTAACCAGATTGTTTGGCGTCATTTTTATAAAAGAAAAAATGTGAAACCAAACGGCCACACTAATAGACTGAAGACCCCCGCCCTTTCCCCAACCCCAAGATTCATGTCAATATCCTCTTATTGTTACTTAAATATCCGGCCACAAACCAATCCGGCCACTATGAAATAGGAACCGGCCCCAGACGATCCGGCCCCAGTTGATCCGGCGACTAGTCACCCCGGCCACATGTACCCAAGACGACCCGGCCCCCGTTTAATCAAACACCTAAGACGATCCGGCCCCTGTGTATATTATCATTAAAATCCTGTACCCCAGACGATATCTTATATAAATAAACAATGTCCCAAGACGATCCACCCCCCCCCCCCTTAATCAAACATCAAGACGATTCGGCCCCTGTATGTATTTGTATATCTCATATAGATAAACAATGCCCCCTGTTGATCCGGCCCCTGTATATTCATTATAGAAAATGTCGATACACTACGTCCATAGACGACCGGCTCCGTGTATGTTTAGGCACGGTCCATTTGATATTCTGGAGGGGGGGGCTTGGGTTTTTTTCGAAAAAAATGATTTTGCTCTGAATTTTGATGAAAAAAATTAATTTGCTTATGGTTTGACAGAAAAAAATAATCTTGCTCTTACAGTACAAGTAATCTGAATTTGAAGAATAACCATAAAATTCGCTTTAAATTCCTGAAAATTTTTCGGCTCGCTTCGCTCGCCGCAGATTTTAATTTCTTTAACAAAATTTTGGCTCGCTTCGCTCGCCATAGATTTCTTCTGTAATGGCAAGTTCATATTTGAAAATATCAAAAGAATTCATGTGACTGAAACAATTAAAATGCTTAAATACATTATCAATATAATTTATTACTATTAATTGATGTAGCATGTATCACCATAGAGTCTGATTTTATATACAAGCTTGGAAGGAGAATTTAAATAAGTTTTTCACTAGTTTTCATTTCTTCATGTTATAACTTGCATCATGCCCTCTTACATGTTACATGACCTTATAAACATTTTGTTTACTAAAAATCATATATCGCATATTGTAAAAATCTTTCATCTCTCTCAGTTTAGAAGTGAATACAAGTTTTACATAAAAATAATGTTTGGAGTAATTTGAGTATAAATAAAGAATTCTTATTTTAAAAAAAAAAACATTCTTAATATTCACATCAATTGTTATAAAAAAATTTCCTTGCTCCAACTTTGCGAGAAAAAAATAATTTTGCCCTGGTCCGGGGCGAAAAAAATATCTTGCTCCGACAAAAAACCCAAGCCCCCCCCCCCCCCCCCAGAATATCAAATGGACCGTGCCTTATGACTTGTCGTAGGAATGTGTGTGTGTGGGGGGGGGGGGCGCTTAGGCTTAGATTTGATATCCGCTGTACACATTTTTGCTGTGTATGCTCGTCTGCAACAAGCATTCATTTGATTGGAACTAATTCTGTTTAAAAGTTCATGTTACTTAAGTGGAAGTTGTCACAATAGGTAGTGAATGTATAATTTTGTTAATAACCGACTGAAAAAGATTGATTTTTGTATAATCAGGAAAAAATATGTGTAAGAAACTGCAAACAAATTTTCATGTCATTATTTTAACTCGCTATAAGCTTAAAAGACAGTAGGCGGTAACTGGTACTGGGCGGCCACTTGAAAGAGAAGGTCTTCTCAGTCGAGTGTGATAGATGTACATTTGTATTATACACATAGTAACAAACAATGAGGATCAAGAGAGAGCTACATTATATATATGAGGGAGTTAGGAACCCGCTCCTTTAGAATTTGTAGAAAAATTCTGATTTTTTTTTTTCTGATTTTTTAAATGAAAATTATTTTCTGCCCCCCCCCCCCCCCCCCCCCACCATTGGAAATAATTTTCTAGATCACTCTGTGACATGTACATTTCAACAAGCAATAGATGTGAAAGTGGAACTACCCTACAAACGGACACGTGTTCAGATAATAAATATTTACCCATTAATGCCCCCCCCCCTTTTTTTAAATTTGAATTTAAAATACATGGATACCCCCCCCCCCCTCCTCTTGATTCGAGCTAGTGTACAAAATGTATATAGTATTGGATGCGGCGACAAATCATACACATGATATTAACCTTATCTTTTTTCATAGAATTTACTTCAAAATCATATTGCATTATTTTGTTACATCTACTTATACATTTTGTAAGTACATTGTACAGTCTAGTTGATTTATAATTACTATGGCGTAGCTCTGCCTGAAAAAGTGGGGGCCCATCATCCCAAAATTTCTAACAAGCAAAAAATAAAAATGAAATTAAAAACATTAAAAAATTCTAAAAAGGGGGAGAAAAGGGGGTGGGGGGTGTAAAAACAAAATAAAGCGGTTTCATGTTCTGTATGCACACATTTTAACATTTCTTGTGTAGTTATAAATTTTAAGTACACGAATAAATGTCTGACGAGCGGTAACGAGCCAGAAATTTTTTTTTTTATCAAAATATTGACCTACCAGAAAATACTGTCTATACCCTCTATCATTAACAAGTACATATAATAATATTTTATATACATGATATAGTTTGAGTTAAATGTCTTAATGTACATTGATAAAGTAATATGTCTATAGGATGGATCAGAATAGCTAAATTATTCAGAAAGTCTATAAAGGATTGGCGAGCGGTAGCGAGCCAAAGAAAAATTATGAAAATTGACCGAAAATTTGTAGATTTATGGTACAAATATTTTAAACATTGTTAATGCATCATAAAATTTTGTGATTGAAAAGTGGGGGAGGGGCCACAAATATGTTGTGCCCCCCACCTTTCATAGTGTGTGTGTGTGTGTATGGGGGGGATGTGCCCCCGCTACCCCCCCCCCTTCTCCTACGCCCTTGAATTATCTCCCTCAGACACGATTTCGCTTCCTTTAAATAAACTAAAATCAGTGCCCAGAATAATAGATGCATGCAGTATACTTTTAATTCCCTCTGACAGAAAGCCCCCTCGTCCCCTTTTTTTTAAACTCACCTCGACGAAGTAGAGGGGGTTTATGCTATCGCCTCGTCGTCGGCGTCCGCATAATAGGTTAAGCAAAACGGGACAGGTCCATTCCCGCCAAACTATAAGCCCTACATCAACCAAACTTTCCTGGATGATGCATCTGAGGATTCTTACAACAATGCATGGCACGGAGGCTGCATCTGACCTACATTTCATGCTTGAGTGAGCTGGTTAGGTAAAATTGGACAGGTTCATTCCCGCCTTACTATAAGTCCTACATCAACTAAACTTGCATGGACGATGCATCTGAGGAAGCTTACTAAAATGCATGGTACGGAGGCTGCATCTGACCTACATTTCACGCTTGAGTGAGCAGGTTAGGTAAAATGGGACAGGTCCATTCGCGCATAATTATAAGTCCTACGTCAACCAAACTTGCATGGATGATGGATCTGAGGATGCTTACTGCAATGCATGGTACGGAGGCTGCATCTGACCCACATTTTACACTTGAGTGAGCTGGTTAGGTAAATGGGACAGGTCCATTCCCACCTTACTATAAGTCCTAGGTCATCCAAAGTTGTGTAGTTGATGCATTCAAGAATGCTTACAACCATGCATGGTACGGAGGCTGCATCTAACCTACATTTCATGCTTGAGTGACCAGGTTTAGTAAAATGAGACAGGTCCATTCCTGCCTTACTAAAAGTCCTACATCAACCAAACTTATGTGGATGATGTATTTAAGGATGCTTAATGCGATGTATGGTACAGATGCTGCACCTGACCCACATTCCATGCTTGAGCAATCAGGTTAACTAAAATGGGACAGGTCCATTTCCGGCCTATTGTAAGTCCTAGCTCAATCAAAAAAAATTGTGTGGATTATGTATCTGAGGATGCTTACTGCAATGCACAGATGTTGTTTCTGACCAAATTTCACGCTTGATTGACCAGGTATGGTAAAATTAGAATCTTCATTTCCAGCCTTCTTTTTTGATTTTTGTTATCAACCAAACTAATGTGGATGATGCATCTGGAAATATTTTGTGCAATGTAGGTACAGATGCTGGTCATGGGACAATGATGCCGTCGAGGTGAGGGCTGTCTTCTCTGATGACCCTATGTTTTTGTTTTTGTTTTTTTTCCTATCAAAAAGTCAACCAACAATTGCACTAAATGTCTACTGAAAAGAAATATATATAGTTTACATTTGTACATGCATATTTGTGTAATATATATAGATGCCTATATAAGCTAGTGACATAAAATATTTTATTATTGACTTACGGTCTGTAAGGAATGCCACAATAAACGTTCTCGCCTTAACCACGTTAACGTTAAGACAAACGACATTGTAGCGTTACGTTATACACGTAATAAAGTATTTTCTACAGGCGGCCATAAAGACACTTATTACGATCATTGCATGTCAATACTCCTACGACCCAAGGACAAATATCTCGTTGAAAGCGTCGTAGTTCTAAACCAAGGTAGGTCTTTTTACAGATTTTACAATAAAAATGTAATGATCATGGAAAATAATTCTAATGATTTTGCCTTCAAGTTGCCATCTCGACTTTAAGACTGAGCAACTTATGGGAACTACGTTGATGTCTATATTAAAAAATAATATATTAATCCAGTGATTTCCAATCTTTTGATCTCACTCAAAGTACATGTATGTATGACGTATACATGTATATGTAGTTTTTCAGTATTTACTTTTAAAATAGATTTTAAAAGACATTGTACTTATAGTTTAGCATGTTGATTACAGCATTGTCAATCTCTTTTTGTTACCATGTTTACCAAAGTTTCAGTTAAAATAAGAATTCCAGTAGAATCACAAAGAATGCCTACATGTGTAGTAATTCAGTAATCACTATAAACGTTCAATGACAATTGGATTTTAATTCAGTATGTTGATGGTAACCAATTGAAAGTTAAAATTTTAAAAAAAATCCTCTGGGAAATGTGCTTTTCCTCAAGATTTTCGTTTTATTTCAGACTGATTGAATTCATGTTTCTGTTCACCCCTAGAAGACCATGAGGGTGAGAAATATAATTTTGATTCAAAAAGAAAAGATGAAATAATCAAATGTTTATGTAAATATATTTTAGCCTTGGTAATTGCATGATTATTACCGTCAGTCATGACTGACGGTATACTGTAATCATTCGTAACCTACTTGCATGGACAGAATACCTCTTGGCAATATGATTGGTTGACAATTGCATAAAATGCAAATTTTCGTCTAGGTTATTCAGAATCTGTGTATATGATTCTCTCATAAGGTTGGCTTAAGAGTCTTGATGACCTGACAAATAAAAGTCGTATCGCATTAGTGTATTTCCCTCCGAAATAACCAGCGAAAAGTCTTTGCACCGATATGTCCTGTAACAATCGTAGATTTTCGGAAATTTCCGTCACTTGAATAGGAAAAAAAAAAAAAAAACGGAAAAGCCCGGAAATGTGTGATTGATAAATGCATTTTATTCCATTTTTTTCTAACTAGAAATTTACAACATTTCAACTCGGCTAACTGACGGCAAGCTTTTTGTAAAAGCTAATACTTGTTGTACATCTAGTTTGAATAACAGTATTTGCGTATCAGGATCCAATACAAAGAAAAACCATTGCTTTTCCCATCTTCTGTATTAATGATGCACTTGTTATCAATGAAAAAAGTTTTAACCAAGTCCACAGCATGCCCCCTTTCTCAAAGAATCACATGTCTATTTCATAAGTTAAATAGTTTCTGGTTTAGTACAATAAACACATGATAAATACAATTATGATATATACGGGAATAGTAAATTTCAATGGGACGAAGGAGTAAATTTATTCCCCCTTTTTTCCTCCTCTCCTTTTATGGTCATTCAACAAAAATTTACCCTTGTTTTACAGTATCGAGAGATCGCCTTATTTGTCGTTTTGGTGCTGAGTGTATTTATGACGTCATCGGAAGGACGTCATATAGACTGTAGGAAGCAATGTCGTATGAAGGAAAGGAAGTGCTTCCGGTCCTGCTTTTTCAGCCCTGTCCCGAGATTTTGCAGAACAAAATGTTACCTCAGAGGAGAACGATGTTTTAGACTATGTCGGCGCTTACAATGATTGTAATCATTATTTTCTTTTACTGTGAATAGGGCAGATTAAAAGAACGGTAGTTTTATCGGTCTTAACTATATGTACAATATGAATAATTATTCAATATCTACATATACTGTATAAAGGCAGCAAGTGTGAAGGCAAATGTTATTGAATGTCTTTGAAGCTATCAATTTGTTTCTCCTCTTTGCTGACGATCAGAATAAAACGCTTCGAATACTAGGCAATTTGATTGTTGTCTGGTACATGAACTAGGATAATGTACATGTTAATGAAAAATATATACAATGTGAAGTTTTGTAGTTTTCGTTGTTTTTTCCTTTTTTTTTTTTTTTTTTGTTGTTGTTTATTTTTTTTGTTTTGTTTTGTTTGTGGGTTTTTTTTTTGCAAAAGTTGCCGTTGTCGTTTGTATGTTTGATTGATATGGTTTTTTTTGTTTTGTTTTGTTTTTGTTTTTGTTTTTTTTTTTTTGTTTACAACATATATATTGCTCATTGGTTTTCAATTGAACATTTTTACCTGACATGTCCAGGTCTTGCTTAATCTTCCTATGATACATGTATTTACACTGTAGTTGAACATTCAAAGCTCTGCTGGCGGAAACATGTTATCACGGAGCAAAATCAAATTGAAACATTGTTCTAAGTAAGCAATTAAGTTAAAGAAGCTAATCATGTCAGTTTTGCAAAATAAACCTTCTTCACAATGAATGTTCGTACAGCTCAATTCAAGTGGGTCATGGTCATTTTATGAAAGATTGATCAAAGATACATGTACATCCAATATACAAGTTTAATACACGTAACACGTACATGTAGCACTTAGTATTTGTTCATTATTGGCATTTGAAAATAAACTTACCCAAGCGGTAAAAAGTAGATCGTGGTCATTGGATACATGTACAAATTTGACGCATGTACAAAATCTAGCACTGATACTTTGCTCTATATTGACCTTTAAAATGCAAAATCATTCAGGCGGAGGATGTAGGTCTTGACCATTCTATGACAGTTTGTTCAAAGATACATCCAATATGCAAGCTTGGTAAATGTATCACCAATAGTTTGCTTACTAAACGCAAAGAAGAAAAAACACTCTAGCAGAAAGTTTTCTTTGATTACAACGTCTCTATTTCTAACGTTACATGACTTAGCTTCCTCTAATTGCACATGTACTTACCCCATTGAAATCAAATAAGTTGGAGTGCGTTTACATTTTACTAGCAGATGGCCGTCATAAGTCGGCACCCATTGACCATTGGTCTCGTTGGTTTATATGTGGTCTTTTGTGTTTTATAATGTTTCTGTGTTGTTGGGTTTTTTGTTGTTCTTTGTCCCCTTTGCGACTCTTGCTGTGCATGTCTGATTTATGTTTTGCGTGGATTGCTTTGCTGTTGGTACTACAACCGAGTGTTTTTGGAGATACTCTCCTTTCTTTCATGTACATGACATTGTACAAATAACAGAAAATTTTTGAAAATTAAGGAAATTTTGTAATATTTATATAATATTCATCAATCAGCTCATACAGACGTACAGTGTATAATATTAAATACACATTCTTCAAAGAGACTGCCTTACATCTATTGCACACTTGTACCTGATATTTGCCTAGTAAGTTATGATATTACACACGTCATACATGTTACACATAATTTATTACAGACATTGCACAATTCCCTTCAGCACGAGAGGACCTGATTCGTACAATAAAACGGCAGGCCATACAAGGTAGTCAATTTCATTTCCGGGTTTCCCATAATTCATCACAGCTTCCGGGTAAAATGGACTCCTCTTTTTGATTTTGAATTTCAAATGCATAGGCGGATTCTGTACCTTCATTTGCCAAAAACACTGTATACACTTTGTGGTAAATTGTCTGAAGCTTTCACTCTTTGGTAATTTTGATAATATCCTTTCTGAATTTAGGTACATCTGCGAAGGAAAAAAAGTATTAAATGTACTTATTATAATAAAATAATTAATATATATATTTAAGATATGAAAAAAAAATCATTAGGTCTCGATGTATGTAATTGTGATTGCTATCAGTTTCAAACATTTTCATGAAATGTCAGTTCAATACGGTGGCCGTAAAGGGCCGTGTGAAAAATAAAAATTACTTCGTGGGAATGAAATCATATTTCGAGAAAATGAAATATTATTTCGAGGGAACAAATAATATTTCGTGGGACCGAAATAGTATTTCGAGGGAACGAAATATTATTTCGTAGGAACAATACAATATTTCGTTGGAACTAACGAGGGTTAAGTACCCGAAACGTGCATGTCTGATCCATACTGCAAATTGATCTTTTCTTAAAATGATGCTATTGAATTTGAAGACGTTTAACATTCGAGGGAACGGAATAATATTTCGAGTGAATGAAATAATTTTTCTGTTGGAACGAATAATATTTCGTGGGAACGAAATAATATTTCGTTGGAATGAAATAACATTTCGAGTGAACGAAATAATTGCTGTCTCTGCGCATGCATGCATACACCTATCAGATATTAAGATATCAAAATGAAAGGCGTCGAAATTAAAAAAAAAGTCTGCTACATGTATAAATGAATTATTTAAAATAAGGTTTGTTTTACAAAGATCCGAAATTCGAAATCAAAGTTTATGGGGTATATCGGATAACCCTGTCCGGTTAAGAAGTTTGAACAAAAGACTTCTATGAAAGATAGTCCTGTCAACAGTAAGGAGTACTTCATTTTGTTGATATGATTTTAGGCCAAGTGACATTTCGACCTAGACTTTGTACATGTATACATGCATATATTTTATTTATATAATAGAAAAGAAAACATATTTCTTCCATACTCTTCGTATTTATTCAAATATTTCTAATAAACAGTACTATATTTTTTAATTCTGATCTACCAGTAGGGACCTTAATCTTGTACTTTGACTAGGATCTTTTATTATCATATGTATAACCTATAGTTGTAGTTGAAATCGTCCATATACATATATGGCACATATATACAAAAGTCTGCACATGCGCCAAAGGGAGAACTATTTCGTTCCCACGAGGTAATATTTCGTTACCTCGAAATATTATTTCGTTTCTACGAAATAATTCATTTCGTTCCCTCGAAATACTATATATTTCGAGGGAACGAAATAATCTTATTTTTACAGGGCCGTTTACGACCACCGTGGTTCAAACTATTTTGAGTCAAAAATTGTCACAATGTCATTCCGATTGAGTTTTGTAAAATCGATCCTTTAATTTCTTTTCCGCAAGCATTATTCAGAACTTACAAACGGATCATTTTTTCTGCATTACATGCAAGTTTACGGTACAAGCTCTTCAAGCAGTTACTTAAGGAATCAATGTAATATTTTTTTGGTTGATCGAGGTATCAACACCAAAAATTGAGAGAAAACTGCATCGTGCGCGTAGCGCAAGATGCACAAGTTTTCCCTCAACTTTTGGTGTTGATACCTCGATCAACCAAAAAAATATTACATTGATTACTTATCATTTTATTTCGTCGCTTTTCAACGTTTATTTGCAGCTTTGAAATCGTGTTGCTAGCGACGTTGCTTATGACGTTGCTAAGCGCGTACTTCCGTTTTGCGTTGATGCAGGTATCAACAATATTTCTCGGCCAATCAGAATCGTCTTTTTTGAATAATTACGATGGAAATTAAATGATATGCATAACAACCTTGAATGTAATAATTATTACTTTTTTTATTATGTTGCCCCTTTTTTGAAAGATTGGTAATTACCTAATGGGTAATTATAGGCTATGAACTATGGCTTAATATGATAATGCCAGGATCTCTAAAACTGTGGTTATTATCTATACTCACCTGTTCAACGACTTTACATGAGTGTTGTGACGTCATTTTCCGACAGTCGTGTACTTTTCTCATGACGTCATCGGGGAGGTTATGGCAGTCAGGTAGTTGAATCTGTTAGAATCATATGTAACAAGTGTTTATTCTAACAATCGTAAAATATGCTCACAATGACATATTTTAAGTTTCGTACTAATCTCAAGCTTCAGGGTAGTATTATTATCTAATACTACTTGCTTTTATGATTATATTTCATACCTTTCTCAGAAGTTGTCTATCTTGGCACGGAATGCAAAGCGTTTCTCTGATTTTGATGGCTTGGTCACGTGCTGTTTTATCACACATCTCGAACAAGTACTAGAAATGAAAAATAAACTGATATTACATATCTATTAACTAAGGGGAAATATTTTAGAGATCAAAAATTCCAAATCCTTCGGTTTCAGTTTACAAACTGGAGCTGTACAACGTTCGCCCTATGATTCTTCATGCCAAGAATAATTTTGTAACGTTTTCTTAGTAATTTTAACGTTTACTTACCTTACGTCCGCGTCAAAGTAGGACACCACGTGACCTTCATACTGCGAGGTCATTGGCTGAAACTAGTTCGAGGTGTGATAAATTGTGTAATCTTGTGTCCAATAACATACCTCAGCCACTTTAAGGAGTTCTTCAATGGCGTCTTTTTCCTTGACTTTTTTCTTCCGGGTGAGGTAAGAAAAGGCTTCTCCCCACTCATTGTTATAGAGGTCACTGTACATCTTGGTGATATTCTCAACACTGCCAAAACATCAAAATATATACTTTTACAAACATTTCTAAAAAAACGCCTTTGATCAGTACATGTACTTGTACATAGGGAATACAGACTGAAATCACATCTCAAGGTCGAAGTAATTTCAATGTAAAACCAATACATGTATATATACTTTCTCTAGGATGTCGATCAACTGTCAGGACCTTAATTAAATCTTGAAATTATTTGTATCTATTGAAATGATTTTAACGTACAAGTATAGCTGTCTTACTAATGCATGTATCATAGTAATATCAGTTTGAGAACAAGTTTGAAAGTAAGCTTTACGAATCCATGGGTAGTCTTTATTAATTATTAAATCTTATACCTCCTACATCTATTTTTGATAGATAAAACCCCCAGCTAAAAGGAAATGAACACGGGCCGGGGAGGGAATACTGTCAAAAAGAATAGCACCATTATTCTACTCTCGAACCAATCAAAATGTTCGACGAAAAGAAGCAAAGACCTTTAAATTCGATTTTTTTCGTCGGGACAGCTTTGATTCAGACCAGTCAGTACCAAGTTCTTCTATCGGTGATACATGTGCCCGAATAAAAAGTTTTAGAAAAAAATCCGCACTTACTCGGGTAATTCTTGTGATTGTGATTTTTCGTCGACACTTTTCATTCGGAGTTCCTCGTTTTCCATCGTTAGCCTGTGTAATTCCATTTCCAGTCTTCCAATTTCTTCTACATTTCCTCTGCTAAAAATAAAAAAAAAATGCTGTCATTTACCATATTGTCAGCATTCTTCTATTGTTCTCAAGCATATGAAGTAAGTTACTTCTGGTAATAATATCTATAGATGGAAGTCAATTGAGTACGTATACGTTTAAAACATTTGAAATTCAATATATACAAATAATTTCAAGATTTCATTTAGGTCCAGACAGTTTATCGACATCTTAGAGAAAGTATATAGTTCATGTATTCAATTTGCTTTTACGTTGAATACTTCGGAAGTGGCTTGGTTAACTTACGAATGAAAGTTGTCTCCGTTTCTTTCAGGTAGCATGAGTCCGTTTCCTGGTTTCTAATAAAAAAAGGTGGAACCAAAATGCGATTTTTTTCATATGTGAAACCATGATGAAATTAATGCTGAAGAAAACAAAAACCAGATCAGATTTCTAACATAAACATCAGTGAATGGAACCATCAACAGGCATGTGACTAGTGTGACATCGTCCCCAGACCCTTCTGATTACGATAATCGATTAATATTTTGATAATCGATTATAATTGGGAAATTTAAAACATTATAAGAATGAAATATTTGCATCATTAAACCAGTTTTTTCTAGACAAAAAGCTCATACGTCGTACTAATAATTTAAGTCAACTAATATATTTTTGACTTAGGTCAGTATGCATACACGTATGAAACATTTTGCCGTCAGTTTCCATTAATTTTGTAAGTTATGGACAAATCATGAAATATTTGACAGTTGTGCAGTGTATTATAAGAATTCGATCATAATCAATAATCCATCGAAAGGCTCAATCGATTAATCGATTTCAATTACTCCATCCGATTCCCAACATTTCATGTAACTTAAGGAATCATTGTAATAATTTTATTTAATTTTTGGTTGTTCGAGGTATATCAACACCAAAAATTGAGGGAAAACTGCATCGTGCGAGTAGCGCATGATGCTCAAGTTTTCCCTCAATTTTTGATGTTGATAACTCGAACAACCAAAAAAAAAACAAACATTATAACAATGATTCCTTATCAGTTCATTTAGTCGCGTTTCAACGTTTATTTGCAGCTTTGAAATTGTGTTGCCAACGACGTTGCTTATGACGTACATGTACTTCCGGTTTGGGTTGATGAAGGTATCAACTGTTACATGTACACAATTTTTTCGGCAAATCAGAATTGTCGTTTCTTAAGAATGACAATGGAAATTGAATTATTTACAAATTCTACAAAACAAACAAAGATAGGGAGGAAATACACGTCGTACATGTATACATGTATGTTATTCTTTCATTTGAATTAAATCGTCAACCGATGAGAACGTTTAATCAGTAAAATAAAACCCAGTGTACATGTATATTACTAATCACAAATGCACATGCAAATTTACCATTTTGATCGCTGTTTGAAATTGAAAAGACTGAGTACCTTTTTCTCTGGATGGTCTTCAACATCATAATCTGTGTTTCTTTCTACCCACTGTAAACATAGAATTAAAAATAGATAATCAAGTGTCTAAGACCTTGACCTACATGGATGACCTAGCGGATCTAGGAAAAACAATATGATCTGGTCTAGATCTATGATTTTGAAAAAAAAATTTACACATTGAACGTGAAAATATCAGCATTATCAAACATTTCACGAGGTGGTAAGAGTCCTTACTACATGTACCACCCTACCCCTCCCCTCATCAACTTCTAGCTCCGCCTTTGATCTTTGATTTCTGCATGTAATGTATAGGGGGTTCGGTTGTACAGACAAGGTGTAATTAAGTACATAATATGGAAACGTGTTCATTTCTACATGGTATTATACTGAGTTTAGTGTACTTTTTTCTGAATCATTTTTTGTTCAGTATAATAACTCGATATATTCCCAAACATGTAAAGTAAATACATGTATCAATAGGGGCAGAGTAACACGTACATTTATCATATAATTTATAATTATTAATTTATTTTGATAAAAAAATGAGTCAATAAATCTTCGTTATACATGTATTGCCATTAGGCATGACAGGTTCTGTATAAGTACATGAAAAGTAATACTGTCTCAATTCCCTCTGTTTTCTTTTTCTTTTCTTTCTTTTTTTTCTTCCCTTTAATGAATTCACGAAAAATCAATGACACACAAAAATGTGATTAACTCATCTCTTACAGTCTTCCATTTAAACTTACAATTCTCTCTGCTTCTTCAATTGCAGCACGAAAATGTACACTGTGAACAATAAGTCCTCCGCCCCTGAATGTTTTAATGCAGGTGACGATGGGTGTGAACCAATCCCGAGGGGCCGAGTCGAAATCTATTTTTGGAAAATCCTCTTCTTCAGAATTCGTACTTCCGGCCGTCTTAGATGAACTCAATGTGTCGGATCTGTCATCCATTTTTGTTTTCACAACTGAAATATACAGAAAAAAAATGATAACATGAATTTCTTCACATTACGGGAGACCTCTTTTTGTCTGGTTAAGTGGGAGTGCTGTGTGCACGTAATCCGGATATATCACCATTCGCTTTGGAAGTACTGATGTGCTCAGTTGTCGTCGTCGGTTTTGGTATGTCTGTTCTGATTCTTTGTCCGACCGTCATGCTTAGTGTCGTTGTTTGTTTCATGTTCCCCTGTTATTTTTTTCTGATGTTAGTTGTTTCTTAACCCCCCCCCCCCCCCCCCCCTCTGGATTTTTGTTTCTATATCCGCCAAATGGTTATTTATTCAGATGATACTAGAACATCTCTTTGTGTGATTTTTTGTTTGTTTGTTTGTTTTGTTTTGTTTGTTTTTGTTTTTTTGTTTTTTTTAACATCTCTTTGTATATGCAAAACGTATTTGATATTATACGACTATATACATGTATATGCTCTCTTCAGGAAACTCATTTACATGTAATATGTCCATATTTTACCTTTTTTCATTTTTCCTTTTTTGTTTTAATACTTCGTTAAGAGTATATCTAGACTTACTATCATTCTTTTCACACAGTTATAAGTATGCTTGTCTGTCACATGTGCACTATGAGGAAATGGATTTATATAAGCTTGACACCTTTTTTCCAGATCATTCATATCTTTTTTTGTATCACGTTACATGTACACATGCTTATATTGAATAAACAAATCTTAAACTAAAGTAAGTACATTGTACTTAACTTAATGAACTGATGATATTCTAATGTACAAATATATCCATTGACCCAGTGCCTCGGGCAACATACAGTAAAATGCTTCAAATTTTCAACATCAACCTTGCATTGTATTTCTTACAATTTTCTTTAAAGTACGGCATACATTTTAGAATTAGTTTTGACCTTGGGCATGCGCGTTGGGCATTCTTAATAGGATTGTAATTGAGAGCCACCTAAGTTCCGTTCTAAAATAAAGACGTTTTTCTACATTCTTTTCAAACAGATTTTATTTCAAAACAAGAGTGAAGTACTCAAAATGCATATATATATAATTTACCTGTTTTCTATTCAAGGCGATTTTCCTTCCTTCTATCCAATGGTTACACGATGACTTTGTCACATAGAGTAGTTTTTGTTTACAATTTACTAGAAGTTTAATTACGCAACAGTCCTTAATTACTGATCGAACTATCAATACAAATTGATTAAAGGATCAATAGGCACTCCAGGTAAATCCTACCTTTTAGCCATATCGTAATTCATCGTCCTTCAAAATTTATTTAAAAATCTTCCGACACAAGTTGCATTCGCTACATTCCGGACATACTTTCGATTTAATATGACACCTCAAATATTCATGATGAAAAACGAAACTCAAGGGTGGATTCAGAAAATGTTTTTCCAGGAGTTGTTAAGTTCATCAGGAGAGGGGGGGGGGGGGTCCAACCATGAATGACTTTGAAAACATAAATAAAAACGGAAAACTAATCATTTTGATATTCAGGGGAGGGGGTCTAAATCCCCCAACCTCTCCCTCTAAACTGATAGCGAATGATTAGAAGGAGGGGTAAAATAAAAAAAAAAAAGGGGGGGGGGGTATACAAAAAACATCAAATTGACTGAACGAAAAATATCTCGATCTTTAAAACTCACCGGTAGGCATTTTGTCCTATCTGTAAAAGACGAATTTTGAATATAAGATAGTGATTAGAAAATCAGACTTACCTGAATTTCATCAATCACGAAACAGGTGCGACAAGGTTCTAACTTAATAATTGCTGGGGTTAGATCACACCCGAAGCGCAGTAAGGTTCAATGATTGAAACGCTTCGTGAATTTCTTCACTAGGGCAAGGTCTGAAAGATGACTTTGAATCTATTAAAGAATAGGTATCGCACGCAAGGTTTTGCACCGGTTAGGAAGATATAAAATTTCACAAAGTGAAGGGCGATTTTTTTTTCTTATGGGATGTAACAGATAAAGAATGTATTTTGATCATGAATACAAAAAGGTAACAAGATGTAATAAAGCAGACAAGATAAAAAAAAAAAAGAAATTCAATAAGAAGAGTCGACAAAATCATAAAAAACGAATGGATTAATACATGACAGTAACATGTACGATAGCCGCTGGTGTTTTTAATTATAATAAGTTTAAGAAATATCGCAACAGCTTAATATAATAGTTACATGTAAAGTCTTGAATAGAGGAAGATACTTAACTATATCAATTTCAAGATAGTTCACAGGGCCAGGTATAAAGGTAACATGTACAGAAAATCATCGGAGTTATCGCGCTTTTGACGTACGAGGGTAAGAGGCAAATTTATTTGAGGCTTTAAATTTTTTTCTATTGAAAACCCCTACATGTACTTCCAAATCGGCCCATGACCTTCCGATGAATTTAATAAGGTGGCAATCGATTGGGGGGATCAATATTTTTCTATTAATACATTATGGATTTTAAACAAGATGACTACATGTACATAGAATATAGAAATATGAGAGAGGTGATAATGTTGTGTAATAAACTGAAAGTAGACATTTGACCGTAACCAACGCATCTACAACATAGATTTATACACAATGTGCATTATCCAAGTGACATCTTACGCTTCCACTTAGTTTCTGAACGTGTTGAATCATCAGGTAAGATGAAAAAAGTACAAATTATAGATTTTAAACTGCAACCAGGCGGATTCTTACACATGTCATGAACAGCTTAGTATGTAGGCGTAACCCATGCTTTGGACATGTAGAATATATTGTTATAAGATTTGTAAAACCTTTAGTTTTGAGCAATTGAATGCTAAATATACACAAAATTCCGAATTTATATACACGTATAGTCACGGTCCGTTCTATATCATGTGTAGTATGACATATTGAATATTTTTTTTACAATATTGATGGATTCTCTGACAGCAGAGTTGAATAAATGTATCGTTATTCTTTGAGATAAGATTTTCATACTGTCATTGTACATGTAAAAACAAACAGATTATTCTTGTTATTGAGTTATCTACACACCAATGACTTCTTTAATTCTCAATATATGTGTTCACCAACCATAAAATTTAACACATCTTTCCCTTTAAATACATTATATCACCATCCCTTTGTCAATATTTTCACTTCTATCCAATCGAAATGGATGCGTACCTACAGTGTACACGTATACAGCCGTTTATAAAGAAAGATGATAGTATAACTTGGACATGACACCTTCAATTTCAAAATGGGATTTCCCCAATTTCGAAACAATCTTTGAGGATGTGTACATGCTAAATAAGAATGAATAATATAGGCAAGATGATTGGCGTATCAGAAGTTGCCCAAAAAGGAATTTAAGTTTGATATTCTGTTATGGGTCAGAATACCCCAAAACGCCAGCAAAAATCAGACAAAGACAGAATATAAATTTACAAGTTTAATTATGTACAAAATATATATATTTGAAATGAGTTACAACTTACAATACAATGTCCGGATCAAAGTGTCCGTTACGGTCCACAATGTCTATCGAATGTATGGTTTCCGGTAATCACAAACGTCTCGAAAGATCGGTGTCCAAACGTTGTTAAATGGATTAAAGTCTCAACAAATAAAGTGTCCCAGTATATCAGAATAGATGAATGAATCGTGTCTACGAATGTGTACGAATGTCCCTTCAACACAGTTCCTCAGAGGTATATATACTTAATACAAATGAATTTACCAGAAGCTTCTAGAACAATGACTCATTACAAATGATTAACAATAGAGTAAATTCTAGAAATCACAGTCATGTGATGATAATGATGTAACAAAGAACATACTGGAATATTCTCTAATGAGATAAACATGACATAGTAAAATCTAGAAAGAATTATTATGAAATCATTAAGTAATATGACTAAGTACATGTGTACCTACACATAAAGTAAAACTAAAATAATACATGACCCACAACACCTCCCCCCTTAAAAAAAGTTTGAATGTCAGTGAAAACTTAGGTGGTAAATTCTGCAAAAAACACTCATGAAACTCTCGATAGTGCATCTGCAATCACATTGTCTTTGCCCTTGATATGGTTAATAATGATATTGTACTCTTGCAACAATAAACTCCACCTTGTAAGTCTTTGATTCTTGTTTGACATTTTGTGCAAAAATGTGAGAGGGTTGTGGTCAGTAAATACAAGAATGGGATGTAAAGTAACATTCAAATAAACATCAAAATGTTGTAAAGCTAACAATAATGCAAGACACTCTTTTTCAATAGTAGAGTAATTCTTTTGAAATTTTGTCAATTTCTTTGAAAAATAACAAACAACTCTATCTACACCATCATCATTTTCTTGAAACAAAGCAGCCCCGATTCCTACGTCACTGGCATCAACAGTAAGCTTAAATTGCTTATCAAAATTTGGAGCTGACAGGACAGGACTATTCATAAGAACACATTTGATTTTCTTAAAAGATTCGTCACAGTCATTGGTCCATGCAAAATTCACTCTCTTTTGTAACAGATTGGTAAGTGGACCAACAACTGACGAGAAATTTGGACAAAATTTTCTGTAAAATCCTGCCATTCCCAAAAATCTCATTATCTCTTTCTTATTGGTAGGAATCGGGAACTTTGAAATAGCTTCCACCTTGGCCATGATAGGAGTAACAAAACCTTGACCTACTTTGTGACCCAAATATTCTACAGTCGCATGACAAAATTCACTTTTCGCAAGGTTCACTGTGAGGTTTGCTTTCGCCAGTATGTCGAAGAAGGTACGCATGATTCGGAGATGGTCATTCCAGGTGTCGCTGTAGATGATGACGTCATCGATGTACGCCTCGCATCCTTCGATATGATTTAGGAGCGAATGAATCATCCTCTGGAATGTGGCTGGTGCGTTTTTCATACCAAAGGGCATTACTTTATATTGGTATAGCCCATCTGGAGTCGCAAATGCCGATATTTCTCTGGCTCTCTCGGTAAGCGGGACCTGCCAATAGCCTTTAAGCAAGTCAAATTTACTGACAAATTTTGCACTGCCAATTTTATCGATACAGTCATCGATTCGTGGGATCGGATAAGAGTCAGTTTTGGTGACTGAATTGACTTTTCTAAAGTCCGTACACAATCGGTAAGTTCCGTCTGGCTTCGGAACCAGAATACATGGGGAACTCCAATCACTATTGCTGGGTTCAATAATGTCATTTTCAAGCATGTATTGAATTTCTTTCCGCATGTATTGAAGCTTTATCGGGTTTAACCGATAGGGATGCTGTTTGATTGGTGACGCATCACCCACAATGACGTCATGATGAGATGCATTCGTCTTTTTTGGAACGTCCGGAAAGATGGTCGTATATTCCCGCATTAATTGATGCACTTCCTCTTTTTGATGCACGGTCAGATGTCCGAGTTTCACTTCCGGATTTGTCAGAATTTCAGAATTCTTCAAACGGACACTTTGAGCGAAGTCTTTTTCGACAGTCTCTTCATTACATTCAGGTTCAACACAATTTTCTAATGTATTTACATTGGCCAAAGTGGAAACTGGTTTTACAAAATTTCGGTCACTTCTATCAAAATACTCTTTCAACATGTTAACATGACACACTCTTTTTTCTTTTCGCCGACCTGGTGTCTTAACCACATAGTTAACATCACTAATTTTACTCTCAATCTCATAAGGACCGAAATATCTAGCTTGCAAAGGATGACCAGGGATAGGCAAAAATACAAGAACTTTATCGCCTGGTTTAAAAACTCTGTTTCTAGCATCTTTGTCATACCATGTTTTCATTTTCATTTGTGATGTTTTGAGATTTTCTTGAGCCAATTTGCAAGCATTATATAATTTCTCTTTGAAATTAGACACGTAGTCTAAGAGATTCAAATCGCTAGTCTCAGTCAACCATTTTTCTTTCAATAACTTCAATGGCCCCCTGACCGTATGCCCAAAAACTAGCTCAAAGGGACTGAACCCAAGGGACTCCTGAACCGCTTCTCGTGCCGCAAACAACACGAGGTGAACCCCTTCATCCCAGTCTTTTCCATACTGGTGACAATATGTTTTCATCATAGTTTTAAGGGTTTGATGAAAGCGTTCAAGTGCCCCCTGGGACTCAGGATGGTACGCAGAAGACTTATACTGCCTGATACCTAACTCATGCATGACCTGCTGAAACAACCCTGACATAAAATTCGAACCCTGATCTGACTGAATAGCCTTGGGAGCACCTACGAAACTGAAAAACTTTGTAAGGGCCTTAACTATGGTCTTTGCCTTAATATTCCTAAGAGGTATGGCTTCAGGAAACCTAGTCGAAGTACACATAATTGTCAGTAAGTACTGATTACCTGACCTAGTCCTAGGCAAAGGACCTACACAATCAACTAACACCCTACTAAAAGGTTCCTCAAAGGCTGGAATGGGTTGGAGGGGAGCAGGTGGTATAACTTGATTGGGTTTACCTACCATCTGACAACTATGACAAGACTTACAAAACTCAGACACATCTTTTCTCAACTTAGGCCAGTAAAAGTGACTTAAAATCCTATTATAAGTCTTATTGACACCTAAATGACCTGCCATGGGTGTGTCGTGAGCTAAACTCATGATGTCCCCACGATACGCTACTGGAACCACTATCTGGTGAACGACCTGCCACACTTCATTAGGGGGTGCATCGGGTGGTCTCCATTTCCGCATGAGGATGCCATCTTGTATGTAGAAGCACTCTCCGACTTTGTCTGCTTCTTCTCGGGGAAGGGCCCTCTTGCTTAGTCGGATGATCTCCGGATCTTTAGTTTGCTCGGAGAGGAGCTGCTCACGGCTTAAGGCATCTGTATCTCTGTCTAATGGCGGATGGGAATCATCACCAGGTACTGTCGGAGACTTGTCAACATGAAGTGGTACTGACGTCTCAGGTACGCTGTCATCAATGGTAGACATGAATGTGTCAGAAAGGTCTATACTTTTGGAGGGATGGTCCTCGTTAAGTGCAGAAGTACTCTCAGCCTCTTTCAGTCTGTTCCTGGCCATCGCCCTGGTAACAGCGCATGCTGGATACAAGTCGTCGTCTTCATCATCGGACACGACATCGGACGTGATTTTCTCACAAACAATCGGATCGGCTACAACTTTGCCGCCAGCTAAATCGTTGCCAAGCAACAAGGAAACGCCTTGAACGGGAAGAGTAGGTCGAACACCTACGATAACAGGTCCAGTAATTAAGTCTGACTTCAAATAAATTTCATGAAGGGGAACATCAATGACGCCTAGCTCCACACCCTGTAATAAAACTGACCTACCAGTAAAAGTGTGCTCAGACAAAGGCAATGAACCCTCTAACAATAAAGTCTGGGCAGCACCAGTATCTCTCAAAATCTGAACAGGCAACGCTTCGCTAGAATCACTGAGTGAAACAAATCCCTGTGACAAAAAGGGCTTATAATGATCCTCCACAAAATCATCAGAACTGGACTTAGAACCCTGAATCTCAGGAGTGTCAGAACAAATCGAATCTAAGGCTTTCCTATCATTTCTAACAGACGCACAGGCCTGTGACTTAAGTTCTTTTTTCTTCTTAAGCTTCAAACACTCACCAATAACATGACCTTTTTTCTTACAATAATTGCATGTAGGAAGCGACCCCACCCCTGGGGATGCCTCAGAACGCTCGGACCTAGGTCCGGACGTAGAACCACCTTGAGATGGTGACTGGGAACTAATGGACGACTGAGACTCTTGTACATTTTTCTTTGGAACATCTGACGTTTTTGCGCTATCGCTAGATTGAGTTTTTGACACAAAATTTTTCTTATGAGTGAGAGCATACGTATCAGACAAAACAGCGGCTTCTTCAAGAGTTTTAACATTTTTGTCTTCCAAATGAGTTCTTAAATCTTGATGTACACACTCTTTGAACTCTTCTATCAGAATTATTTGACGCAAATTGTCAAATGAATTGGGAATTTTCTTAGATCGAAACCACTGATCAAATAAATCTTCTTTTTCTCGAGCAAATTCAACATATGTTTGATTTTCAAACTTTTTGTACTTTCTAAACTTTTGTCTGTACGCCTCAGGTACTAACTGATATGCTCTCAAAATCGTGTCCTTGACCTTGTCATAGTCTGAACTCTCAGCAATACTGAGCGCCGAGTACACTTCAGCCGCTTTGCCAATAAGTACGCTTTGTAACAAAGTTGGCCAAAAATCACGTGGCCACTTCAGATTGGCCGCGATTTTCTCAAAATGTGGAAAATATTTGTCCACGGACTTTTCTTGAAATTTTGGTACTAATCTGATGTTTTTGGCGGCGTCGAATTCAGACTTAACAGGCGAAGGAACAGGATTTTCCTTAGCGCTTTTCTCTAATTTTAACTTTTCTAACTCAAACTGGATTTCTCTCTCTTGCATACGTTCCTGTTTCTCTCTTTCAAATTGTCTTTCTTTTTCTTCTCTTTCAAATTGTCTTTCTTTTTCTTCTTTTTCAATTTGAAATTGTCTTTCTTTTTCTTCTTTTTCAAATTGTAATTGTATTTTCATTTTCTCTAATTCAAACTCATATTTTGACATTTTGGTTTCGCTTGAAACAGGTTCAACAGGAAAATCGTATGACGAAAAGATTTCCTTAGCTAAAAGCTCTTTAGCCACAATATTTCTAATTTCTTGTTTTCTCATAGAAGATTTTACATCTAACTTCAAGTGAAGACCTAAACCAATCAAATCATCTTTTTTCAATGATTCGAACTCATCTACAGTCGGCGATTTCAAAAATTCAGTGACCGAAAATACCATGATTGATTTCTGCTGGCAAAAGTTTGGAGAATTTTCCTTTTTTCAAAAAACGAACTTTTACGTAAAAATGCAAATGTGCAGAGATTACGATCCCGGACGAGCCCCCAATTCTGTTATGGGTCAGAATACCCCAAAACGCCAGCAAAAATCAGACAAAGACAGAATATAAATTTACAAGTTTAATTATGTACAAAATATATATATTTGAAATGAGTTACAACTTACAATACAATGTCCGGATCAAAGTGTCCGTTACGGTCCACAATGTCTATCGAATGTATGGTTTCCGGTAATCACAAACGTCTCGAAAGATCGGTGTCCAAACGTTGTTAAATGGATTAAAGTCTCAACAAATAAAGTGTCCCAGTATATCAGAATAATGTGAAGTTTCTGTCTGTAAACCTACTATAAATCTGACAAACACGTAGCTATATAGAAATCAGGGTAGGTGCAATATTCTATCTATTTCTTTTAACATGTTTATACCAAAATGTAATTATCATGATTATTTCAAATGTTCTAAATTCTGAAGATACAGACTGAACAAGATATTCACTAAGTACTTTACCTTGATTATATAAAAAGAACAGAAACTCAAAAAAAATACGGTACATATTTGTAAAAGCATGTACTTTAAAATACACGAAATATGACGATAAATTTTGATCATATTTTGTATAACCAACATTTAGGAGGCTGGGTTTTATACCGACCACAGAGGATGAAATAGGGGAGCCACTGAAGATCAGGTCCCCCGTAATTGTGACCAACAAAATTTTGTGTAAAATGTTCATATGATGTAATTTGTTGCCTTTGGAATATCTCCGCCTTAATTGAGATTAGTTTTGATCCCCTCGAGAAAAAATGATAAACCTGCATTTGTCACTTGCACAATGTCAACATTTAATTGGCTCGACTACTAGAATATCGTAAGGAATCACTATTGTTAGAATATAATTCCATAAGATTGTCATACTTTTTAAAATTATATTTCGATTTTAACATTAAAGAAACAATATGGCTGGTACCCTACACATGGGTTCCGACGCACTCCGTGACGACTCTAAGCGCAATAGTACTTCACCACACCACATCCACCTCGTGGCGGCCATTGATTTCGGGACAACGTTCTCAGGAATAGCGTGGCAGTATTGTGTCGAGTTCCAACAGAGTCCCCTACAAATCCAAACAAAGAGATGGATCGGCTGTGATAGAACTGGATTCATTTCCGAGAAAACTCCTACAGCCCTTTTGCTGAATTCTAAGAAAGAATTCAAGGCATTTGGAGGAGAGGCAGAGACCATTTACGCAGATCTGGCCGACGAGAATGCACACCATGGTTACTACTTCTTCCGCCATTTTAAAATGATGCTGTACAAAGAGGTAGGCAAATATGTTATCAGACCTCGAAGATGTATCAATAAGCCCAGTCAGTAAATGCATGTATATATAAAAATGTAATAGAAAAAGGCATCAATACATATGTGCGGTTTGGATACATACATGTGATTAATATGAGGCATTGAAAATTAAATGATTTGTTGGTTGTTTTGTTTTTGTTTTTAATTCATGGTCTGTATACGGTTACAAAACGATTAGAGTGTTACATATAACAGCTCTTTTATTTTATGCCAATTTATAATGACATGTACACACTTGTTGAAAAATTCTTGGTTTACAAGACTTACCGCTTCAATGCAATATTAACAGGTCTTTAGACTTTGCTTAATGAATTATTTCACTTTAGACACTTACCAAGGACACTATGTTAACGGACGATCAAGGACATAAAGTGGAGGCAAAGGTGGTCTTTGAGCATTGTATACGTTATCTGAAAGGCGTTCTGGTGGAGGAATTAGATAAGAGTGGAAACCTAGTCCAGGAGAATGAGATATTCTGGGTGCTAACTGTTCCCGCCATTTGGAATGAGGCTGCAAAACAATTTATGAGAATGGCTGCAACATCGGTATGCTACTCACATCATTACGTGTTATAAATATTGCAATATATGCTCTATGGTAATATTTTCTGTACACCATAAGCATATTTCAACATGTAATGTCACATCAGTACTATAGATACTCGAGGTCAAAATAATGGATAACAAAGGGTGGTATATCCAGCAGTACTTGGCAACACTTAGGGATCACGTTGTCCGTCTGTCTGTCACACTTGGATGTCACACCCTATAAAAGTGATTCCTGAATGTCGCTATGTTTCGCAGGCGACACATGCATTCCTTGGAATGATTTGTTTAGTGTTACGATGCAAATTCCCGATGATGATGATGATGATGACAACTATGGATAAAGACTATATTCCAATACTTAGTACAAAATCGATAATTCAGAAAATCATAAACCGAAGGCATACAAAACCAGGATAAAACAAGAACCGAAACAAACAAAGAAAAACCTCCACCATATGAAAAGAAGCGAACTCCCGATATGGAAGTGAGACCAGGTGCCCAGGAAGAGTCAGCATCTCCTGCTTGCATGCAACACCTGTCACTTAAATTCGGTAGAATTGTCACATCCGGTTACTTCCATTTTGGAAGATACAAGTACAAAAAAAGTATATTCGGTGGTTGGATGGTTCGAATGGTCTAAGACAGAATATCGTCCACCATTCTGGAGAGTGGAACATCATAATGTATGACGAGTTCCCCATATCGACCGTAGAACTTCCTCAGTGACGAGGTTAGTCGGCCACAAACGTATCCCTTTCTGAGAAGCTTTTTTGAAAGACGCCTAGCTCTCAGAACAAAATCTGTATATTTGGTGATGATGATGATGATGATGATGATGATGATGGTGTTTCATTTCCATTTAGGCTGGAATTCCAAACAAGAGATTATCTTTGGCTTTGGAACCAGAGGCTGCAGCTATACATGCCAAGGAGAATTTCACACAGAGGCTTCCTGGATCTATACACATACAGCGATACAGCCCAGGAACAAAGTATATGGTTCTTGATCTTGGAGGTATGCAGATGGAAAGATTGAATTTGATAAAGTATTATGGCATGTGATTAACACTAGAACTGTTACCGCTTTATTTCGAATTGGTATTCTTTTTTGTAGGAAATGTAAGCTTTAAAGAACTTTAGACCGACTTGCATTATAAAAATAGTGATACTGGTACATTATATATAGAGAGAGATAGGGATAAGACATTCAGCAATTCATTTTATACAGATGGCTATGACGTTAATTAGATCCACCCCTCCCTCACCAATCCCATCCGTCCGTCTATTTAACCATTAGGTTAAAGCAATTCTCAAAATGATTAACTTCCCTCTTTCTTAAAAGGCATAAGGGGTATAATACAAATAGATACTTCAGTTTTTTTTTGATACCAGAAAAATTAGATACCACGATCTTGGCCGAAGACGCACGACTTCGGCAATGTTCGAGACCATACTTTTTCATGCCGAGTTGAATGAAACATTAAAAGATATTACATATCTAAAAATATGTAGGATATGGAAGTACATAATTGCTAGATTTTCCACGATATTGTATACCAGTATATACCCCTTATACCTTAATTTCTTAACAATGTATATTTTTCCATTACCAATTTTTGCATTTTCTTTGGAACTAGGAGGAACAGTTGATGTGACTGTGCGGGAAGTTCTAGAGGACAGATCTCTGAAGGAGCTACACAAAGCTAGTGGGAATGATTGGGGAGGTCTGACAGTTAATTCAACATTCCTAGATTTCTTTGAAAAGTTACTTGGTACAAAAGTGATGGAAGAATTACGTAGTATGAAACCTGTATTTTTGGATCTGGAAAGAGAAATAGAACTGAAGAAGAGATCGACAGGTAAAGATGGACGGGTGCTTCTGGTCTTACCGGGGGAACTATTTGAAATCTATAAGAAAATTCATGGCAAAGACTTAACGAACAGCGTTGCATATGAAACTAGGTATGCGGGATTGCTGGACATCAAGAGAGGAAAAATGAGAGTTGAAAGTTCAATAATTCAAGAATTTTTTAAGCCAGCTATCGATAGAATCTTAGAGCATACCAGTAAAGTTCTAGAAAAAATGAAGGGTGTAAGGGAGATTATACTGGTAGGGGGCTTTGCTGAATGTCACCTTGTTTCTGACGCTATCCAAGATGCATTTAGCGACCATCGTGTTCTTGCGCCAAATGACAAAAGCCTTGCTGTGTTGAAGGGCGCGGTATTGTTTGGCCAAGATCCAACAGGCTCAGTCAAAACGAGAATGTGCAATGCAACATACGGAATTTCCGTCATGCGATTTTTTCTAGAGGGCTATGATGATGAGAAAAAGAAAGACATGAACAAAGGCACTCCGTTTTGCAAAGATGTGTTCGAACCTTTGGCAAAAATTGGACAGACATTTGATGTCGGTGATACAGTACAGACAGACGTTGAACCATATAAAGCAGACATGACTAAAATGTCTGTTCGTCTTTATAAATCCCAGAGCGAGGATCCAAAATATGTCACAGACTCCGATTGTGTTCTTCTTGGAAAAATGACTGTCGACATGCCGGATACCAGTAGAGGATTAAACAGAAAGGTGGAAGTATCACTGACTTTTGGTGATGTTGAGCTAAAGTGCCGAGGCAAAGATTGCTCTACTGGGAAAATCGTTGAAACGAGCCTTGATTTACTGTGATTGCGCTTGAATTGATGCTTCAATTCTATGAATGCAAAGAAGTTTGGAATTATAAGGAGTACCAAGTTCGACATTTTGAGTATGAAAATTGATTTG
Organism: Pinctada imbricata; assembly: GCA_033119305.1. Taxonomy (NCBI): domain Eukaryota; kingdom Metazoa; phylum Mollusca; class Bivalvia; order Pterioida; family Pteriidae; genus Pinctada; species Pinctada imbricata. The sequence goes on from VSWD01000006.1 coordinate 25,051,241, forward strand.
ATAAAATGGAAGTTCTTATTACATTTCAACTATTTCGTTCACAGAAATAGTGCTATTATGGAAATACATGTTCAAGCAATATTGGGACTAACTGGTGCCGTGGTCTAGTGAAAAATATTTCGGGCCAGTTACAAGTCATGGTGTTTTAGAAATATTGAGACTAAATAGATTGTTCTTTTCGTAAAATCATATATATCAAATTAAATAAGAACTATATGGATTGCATAAGTCTTATTTCTTGTTGCAGCGTGGAGCAGTTAAATCTGTTCCCCGTGACTTGTTGTTTGAAGTGTAATAATAACTTCTTTATAGCTCTGTCGCCCGAAAGAAGCTTTGTTTTGGACATCATATATATTATTTTACTATTTCGTAAACTAGTCATTTCATCCAAAAAGTTTATCGAAATAAAAAGAGGTTCACAACTGAGCACAATCTCTCCAATGCTATTTTGATCATGGACTTGATTCGATTATGCTACTGAACCGACCGAACAGGAAATTTGGAGTCTCGCACTCTCTGCAAAGTAAATGCATAAATTCAATTAAAAGTAAAACTAAAGGGCGCTTCTGATATGAATTTTGGCTGTGTTTGAAAATCACTTTGACTGGAAGCATCTCTGATGAGGATTCACTATCCGAAACTCGTGGATGGTGCATAAAGATTTGTTTAATTTTTTTTCAAGAAAGTAAAGAGTTGGAAGACTTCCGTATTATTATACCCAAGCATGTATCATACTTACTTTATTCAATTACAAATGTGTTCCTAATTTCCATCAAAGTCAAAGGGGTGACAGTTTCGAATGACGAAAATACAAGCCGAACAAGACAATAGTATATTTGGCAAAGCGGACGACAGACTGAAGGGTTTCATCGGGAAAAATGTTATTAAAATCCAGCGTATAAATTTTGACAGAGACATTGCATGATATAAACATGTACGCTCTTCTACACTCTGATAATGATTCGTTAAAACTCGACTTTCTAACCCAAGTTATGAAAAGAAGAAGTAGGTGGATATATAAAAACAGACTGACATAATCTTGTAACAGATGAAGGAAGAACAACAGGCTGGTCAGAAAATTGAAGACAAGTCCCTTATTCTATCGAACACAAAAGACGTCCAACCATCTGTCAGAGAATACATGTAAAAGAACATCATTCTGTTATTTCTAATGACTCTCAAACCTTCCTCTTTATTAAGATAAGTATATTGCATATATTCTATCATTAAATGAAGAATTGGTTTTGTTGTTAGAATAATGTTATTTGCCATCTGTATGTACATGTTGTAGCAAAATTTGCTATTTTAATTGCTGTAGCAAAATTTGCTATTCTAATTGATCGGTATATATTATTCAAAGAAAAAACAATTCGCTTGCTCTAACATAATCATTATCGCCTCTAAAAATAGATCAATCCGAAGAACATTCACGACCCATGTGTTATTACATGTGCATGTAATTTGAAATTTTCATATTAGCTAATGCAACATAATGATGATAACATATAGGGAATAATGACAAATATGGATCATGACCATATCCCTATATACAGCACAATATCGATAATTCAGAAAATCATAAACCGAAGGCATACAAAACCAGGATAAAACAGGAACCAAAGCAAACAAACAAAACCCGATATGGGAGTAAGACCAGGTGCCCAAGAAGAGTCAGCATCTCCTGCTTGCATGCAACACCCGTCGCTTCTCATCGGTAGAATTGTCACATCCGGTTACTTCCATTTTGGAAGATGTAGATAAACACATTTTTTGTCGTTAAATGGAATACTGAATTAGAAGATAAAGTTCATGTGTTTTATTGTTTTCATTTTCATGCATGAACATCGACGGCGGATGCGGCAAGCCAACAGGGGATGCTTACTCCTCCCGGGCACCTGGTTCCACCTCTAGCTTGCTAGGGGTCCGTCGATGCTCAATTTGGTGCTCTATTGTGAGTGTTGTTGATATTATCGTCAGGATCTTCTTTAACTCATGAAAGGACTAAATAAAACTGTTTATTTCAAGTGCTGAAAAGACCCAAATCTGAATAAAGCGTGTTTTCTTCTTTACCTGATGTTAAAGATTGAATTCATTGGAAGTAACACCGTAGAGAAGCCTTGCCTCGCTGGTCTCCATAGAACATGATGGAATTGTTAGAATAAATCGGATCATTGTCGGATGCTTACGCCTAGTTTCACTGCGTTTACTTCCCGTTGGTTATTTTCACTGGAATGGGTACCTGGTCTCAATCCCATATCGGGAGTTCGCTACTTTTCATGTGGTGGCGGTTTTTGTTTGTTTGCTTTGGTTCCTGTTTATCCTGATTTTGTATGCCTTCGGTTTATGGTTTTCTGAATTATCGATTTTGTGCTGTATACAGGGATATGGTCATTATCCATATTTGTCATTACAAAACATGTCAGAATATGTATTCTTGTGAACTTCATTGTAATACATGTACTTTGTTCGAGGTATTCTGATGAAGAATAAATATAAGAAAAGAAAATACATTGGAAAGTTGTTACAATCTTTGACCTATTGTCGCGTTAGAGTTTTGTAATGTGCATTTCGGCGAAATTTCCAAGGCTATCACACAAACATTGTACCAGGAAACGCAGTGCAACATCGGATGATGGAATTGAATAGACTCTTCCTTTCTAACTGCATGAAATTTACATGACCTTTACAAAATAAAACGTAAAACAACTAAAAGACAGTCTGCTAAGATGATGCTGATCTGTCAAACGCTGCGTCTTGGTGTTGATCGGAGACATTTTACATTTCTGTACTTCATCTTGTGTTGATGAAAGAGCTACAAACCTGTCAATCCTAGAGACTAATCCGTTTTCTTCTGTGTTGTAAGTGAGGATAGATGTCCTTTCTTGATGGCTGTATCGTGGTTTAACGTATAGAGTCAATACACAAAGGAAAACTGGGTTCTTTAATGAAGTAGTGATTCTATCGTAGGTACCAAGGGCTGTTACAGAACCTCTTAAGATTGCTTCCTGCTATCTACCGATCCCTTTTGAAATGTAGACCTCAATCTGGTTGAGGAGATGTTTTTAGCCTAAAACAATTTAAGAATGTGATATTTCAAAGATCTTTTATTTACAATAGGACAATGTTTTTGATATCATAGAACAAGGAACTTCCTTAAATCTGCATAACAAATAAAATGGATATAACCTTGATAGAGTTTCCTTGTTTATAATTTTGGAGTTAGAATGATCACATTTTTTATGTTCATCTACTTTGAGAAATAATGAATTGGTGCAATCAAACAAAAAGCAATTTCATTATGAATGAACTTTTATTTATGCATTATCTTATATATACATATAATTCTTGTTTTAAACATATATCTGATATTTTAACCTTTACCTCGGTTGTGCAACGAACGAAATTGTTGTATTGCAAAATTAAATGTGTCAATATCTATCTCTCTGAATCATAGATTTCATATTGCACATTCTGTTTTCTTTATTTGTTTTAGCTCAAAGGACAGACAATACATGTAACTATGTCGATCTTTGCCGTGGGTGCCGCAAGCAAATTCTGTTGTAGATACTCTCTCTCTCTCTCTCTCTTTCGAACTCAAGCATGACTGATCAGGCATGATTCGTTGAAATGCGAAATGATACACTGCATTCATTACCAGCGAAGATATACAAGTGTTTTTCAATATTGATAATGAAATTAAAAAAGTCGGCGACTGTCTGCATAAACAGGAAAGGAACAAACTACATTAAGAGTAAAGATATTTAAAATTAAAAGATGCACGTCCAAATGATTGAAATTAGCCGGGTTTGAATTTGATTTGCGAAAATTGATGCTTCCATTTACTGTATACTATTTGTATGGTATAAATGATATGGAATTGTATTTCAGAACGCCGATATTCAAAATGAAAATAGCCTAAAGGTGATATGTCAATTTGATATTTTAAAAACTAGTGACCATAAAAATCAATTCATTTTCCTTAATGAAGGAAGAGTCGGGCAGCAACGTCATCTAATGATGAAATATAGCGTTCTCTTACGTTTCATTGCCTTGAAAATTCCTGTTTCAAATGAAATAGCTGTAACGCTATCTGAGAAACGATTAGCTTTTCTACTTTATTTAACCGATCGCACAATAAATAGTGATAGATGGGTAAAACTACTTCCGATTGACGCTCAATTATTACTCAATTTACGCGGCAAATTGTTTTAAATAAGCCATGCATCCACTTTAAGTATTAGAAAATAATGATTTACTGCTTGATTTTTTCATCAACAATGAAGAATTACTGACGCTTGATAGAGAAGATCATGGATATCTTTCCACTATATATAAATTAAATGCTTGGAAAACTTGACCGCTAACGGTAACAAATGCTATACCAAAAGATACCTTTAAAGTATCATTAAAATCCTCACAGATCCACAAAACCCTTACAACAAGAATTTACTTTAGTAAACTTATAAACAAATGAGATAAAGAAGATCCTGACGATAACCCCAACAGCACTCACAATAGAGCACCATGTTGAGCATCGACGGACCCCTAGCAAGCTAGAGGTGGGACCAGGTGCCCGGGAGGAGTAAGCATCCCCTGTTGGATAGCCGCACCCGCCATCGATGTTAATGCACGATAAAGAACACAGTATATAAAATGCATGCACTGTCTGACGTTATGTCTATATAGAAAGTGCAAGGGCGACCATGTCAGGGAAATATATTCAAAACACTTACAGTCAAACCCCTCGCGGGGAACTTTTTTACGAGCTCCACACGGCAAAGGGCATAAGTGTGACACCAATGAGTTTAAGAAGATCCTCACGATAACCCCAACAGCACTCACAATAGAGCACCATGTTGAGCAACACAATTGGTGTTTGTTGAATTTTGCCTAGTATCATGAACCATGCATGCGCATAAATATCTAATCTGAGTGAAATGTCTAACGATTAATATAGATTTTTAAGCATCCAGAGGCCATACGATATCAAGCAAAAAGATAGAATTGGTACATAGAACATCTTTTTTAATATTGACAACAGATCAGTGACTTGTTTGTAGCACCGATAGTAAAACATCGACACACCCCTTTCCGAAAACAAAGAGTAGACAAACAGAAGGCAAACCGAACAAGGAAAATTAAACACGACGTAAAATACTAAAACCTACACATTAACCAACGAACCAATGGACAACTGGTGCCGACTGAAATACATCACCTACCGCGTAAGTAGCAAATGGAGTGATAACAGAGCAGTTGCATTTATTTTACTTTTACCACAACTCTACGCATCAGTGGTCACTGCGGTTAGGGGTTACATAATCTTGTTCTCGAATATTGACTACTACAGTTAACTTTTAAAGCTGACCTTCCCTTACGTTTAATGGGTACATTTCATATCTTAGACATAAAACTTGCGGGTACATTTTATGTAAATTTCCCCTTTTCAGACGAAGAAACATTAAGCGTTGTAAATTTTGCTACATTAATAAATGATCTTTCCGTCTGCATGTCCATCCGTCTGATGATTATACTTTCTCATTTAAATGGTCAAAAAGTGACAGGTCAGCTTTAAAAGGTAACTGTAGTTGGATGGATTGTGTATTGAACAATGTAATGCCATGGCTGTGAAATATTCTGTTTTACGTGTGCGGGCTGGTAACTTTTGAGAGAAAATACCAGATAAAAAAGCATTAACTCGCACACAATTCGAGATTGTCAAAGGTATCTTGGCTAACCGAAAAAAACGTTCCACTACGGCTTTATTACTCGAATCGAAATACGGCTTAAATGGATCTATTCAAACCCCGACATAGCTTTAAAAGCTCACATTCCCATCCCCTGACCTGTGCAGGGGATATGTGCCTTAAGTACCATGTCAGAATAATACATCTTATTGACAACAATACACCAAATTGTATGTTTGTTTGTTTTTGCCTAGCTGGAGGTCGCCTTTTTTTTAAACTGAGGGTGGAAAACGAATATTTAATACCACGGCCTAATCCCTAATCACAGTGACCACTGAAGCGTAGAGTAGTGGTAAAAGTAGTGGTAAAGTAAAATAAATGCAACTGCTCTAATACGGATTACTTGTTCACTACTAGATAAGCAGGCAGGAGATGGGACTCTTCGCGGCCACCTGGTCTCGCTTTCAGTTTAGGAGTTTTTTTCTGCTTAAACGGAAGGCTGTTTCATTTGGAACGCCAAAGAGGTCGACATTCTTAGTTGTAACTCTTAATTTGTCGCTATATTATTTTGTTATCATGCATATTCTTATTTTCTTAAATTCAATTCATAAATCTCTATCTGTTCTTCAAAATGTACATTTCTCATTTCTAACTCCTACAAAATTTCATATTTGTTACTCCTGTTAGAAATTCTATGTTCTTGTTTCCAACTTCTAATTTCTTACTCAATCTCTCAATTTTTATTTCTAGCTTTCAATTTCTTATTCTAGCTTTCAATTTCTTATATCTAGCTTTCAATTTCTTATTTGTAGCTTTCAATCTCTTATTTCTAGCTTTCAATTTCTTATGTTTTATTCTATATTTCTAACTTTTTATTTCTATATTCTTATTTCTAAACTTCTAGCCAAGTAGCATATATAGCCAAGTACGATCAACTTCGGCTGATCGTTTTTTTTTTTTTCAACGCATTCGAAAATTTCTGTCGTCAAAATTTCTTAAAATTTTTTAAAACGTGGATCCTGCTGCATCATATCCCAACCATCCTGCTCCGTCTGTCGGTACTTTTTATGACATAATAACTTTTACACGCTTTGGCCTTATTACATTGTTTAGATTGAGGATCACTGACGAGGGTTTAGTACCCGAAACGTGCATGGCTGGTCCATGGTGCAAATTTATCTGCTCTCAAATGATACGATTGAATGTGAAGACGTTTAGCAATTCTAACTTCTTACATCTAATTTCTTCTAATTTCGTTTTTTTTTTTCTTATTTTTTCTTTGTAATATCATCATTATGACGACATACGGCGCTTCGTGTCAATGAATCAGACTATTTTTTACGCGCACTTGCAGCTTTCGAAGGCGTCATACATGACTTCAATTATATTCTGTACAGACAGACAGTCTGCTTTACTTTTAATCTACGCGAATAAAGAGACACCACACGGCACGTGCTTGTCAATTTTAATGGAAATCAAATAAACTAACATATTTTCTACTCTCACAGCCACTAAGGTACTTTCTTATACAAGCGCATCATTGAGACTTGCACTCTGACTGACTGTGACGACGGGACACCATGACGGGCCCTGTCCAAACCTCTTTAGAGAAGACAGGGCCCCGACCACCTGTCCTTCCTGAATGTCAGTCGGACTCCTCGGGTGATTACATACATGAGCTCGCTACAGCCGGCAGAGCACGGACTGTATTACGCATGCCCTCTTTTTATATCCATTTACATATTCATCTGTGTTTCTTGGGCCTCTACGTTTTGCGGTCTTGTTTGTATGAGGTCTTCTTACAGTAAGGAGGTTGTTTTACACCACAAGTGTACGTTCTTCGAGACCTCTGGGTAATTGGAGAAGTGAGAGGGTTCTACGCACGTAATCCAGGATAACCACACCATTTGCTACTTGCGTGACAAATGGCCGTCCAAAGTCGGCACCGGTTGCCCATTGGTCTCGTCGGTTTGTGTGTAGTCTTTTGTGTTTGATGTTTACATGTCTCTTTTCCGTCTCGTGCTGTACTTTGTGTTTTTGCATCGGGTGTTTTTGTGTTTTGCTGTTGATGCTGCAACGGGGTCTTGTTGGAGATTTCCTGCCTTCTTTCTTCTATAAAATCCGGTTTCTTTACTTGCCTGTATGTCTGTTTGTGTGTCTGTGTGTCACAATAATCTTAAATTTGATATTGTTCTCAATATCTTTCGAATAATCTGTAATGGGACTTTTATGTTTCGCAGGTGAATTCATCATGCTGTTGATATTACAAATGACCACGATACTTTGGCCTAGGAGTCTGACGTTCCTTGATGAAAATATAAAAAGAGGACAATTCCTTTTTAAATGTTTTTCCATTACATTCATCTCGTATTTTCCCGTAGTTTTGATTCGATTTTGTTCCTTCTGTGCTTTTTCATTGCATTTCTTGCATTGAGATATCCTTGTGCAAATTCTCCATATGTCTGAATCACTAATCATCCTTCTTATAAGGATCTTTTGATTTTCTGAGTTGGAGTCATTCAAATCTAGGGAAATTTCATGCAACACTAATGTTAACATTACAAAGGCGGCTACAATTATTTTTTTCTGGAAAATTTACTTGAATGTAGCTATCAATACGACACGAAGGAAATGATTCGTGCATGAAGATGTTCGAAATGATACATTGTTTAACCAAATTAGATCTATTTACGATTAATAGAAACCTGAACAGGAAGAATCTTACTATTATATCCTATATTACACGAATGTACGTATTTCCAATTGCAAAGAGAATAAAATGTTTCACTTTCAATGTTTTTCATCACAGGAACAATGTAGCCGTCAATATAAGTTCTATTATCATGATTGTTGTTGGGGTTTTTGTTTTTGCCAAATCAATACAGATAAATAGGTTCATATATGTGTAGAATGAAAAACAATTTAAGGTGGAATTTCGAAAAAAAAATCAAGGTGGAAAAGGAACTTAAGGTGGAATCCAAACAGAACCCAGCTACAACATCGACTGCAAAATACCGAAATATCCGAAATGCGAATACACATAGGGGACACACACAAGAGACAGAGAAGGGACAAGAAAGATTAAACACTTAACATGAAATACGCCATGGAACTTAAAAGACTACACATAAACCAACTAGAGCTATGGGCAACCAGAGTCAACTTAAGAAGGTGATCTGCCGTGTGAGTAACGAATGGTGTAGTTATCCGTATTGTGTGCGGACAACTCTTCCACTTTCCCGGTTTGTCAGCAGTAAAGAAACCCCAAATGGCCAAGGCAAGCTACTAAAACTAATATAGACAAACAAAATCAAAGTGGATACCACTCTGAATATATAATAAAATTGAGACTGAAATACTTATAATATAAGAAAAATACCATAGAAATAGAATTCTAGTGATTACTCATTATCTTTTCCATGCCTCTTAAACTTGTTAACTTTTTCTTTTTTCCTCGTGCCTCGCGAAATACGTATCCTAGCCTAATGAAAAGGGCAACAATGTACTAAAGTAAGGGAACCATCTTCAATTTTATTAATTCAAGAATTCACTTTTCCAGGGTACAAGAGTTTAATTATGGAAAATGGTTTCCATCTATGGGATCTAAGGGTTTAGCATATGTATATTAAGTGTGGTGCCCCCTTTTATCAAAATTTCAATTTTTTCCTGCTCGAAATCGATGATTTTTGTCGTAATATATATCGAATAAATAAATTAAAGTTGATTTCCCATCTTTAATATAGTCATAAACCGAATCTTCTCTTAGTATACCTACTTCCTTAGCCCCCGTAGACAAGGACGTTAACATGTATATTATATTATATTATATTATATTATATTATATATATTATATTATATTATATCATATCATAAATTTCAGTGTACCGTATGAAGAATTAAGTTAAGGTATCCGATGTACAATAGGGCATATTTCCATGTCTGGTAAGTTACTATAAACTATATATTTTCTGAAAGGTTATAATGCCCTCTGATCAGACACAATAATTTTGGGGCCAGAAAAACAAAGGGGAATTACTGATGAAGCATTTAATTGTCTATTTTCTCTATATAATATATGCAAAATAACAAAGTTATACAAGAGTTTTTCCCATTTGATTTTTAAGACCTCTGAGTCTTATATCTGTACTAAGGGCATCATTACCATTCAGAAAATATAAAGTTTATAGTACCTTACCAAGCATAAAATTTACCATACTTTACAATGGAGATGATTTAGCCGCTATGTTAAAATGAGTCTATTGTACAACGGATACCTTAAGTCTCATCAGTGATGCTCGGGACCGAAAAAAGAGGAAATCCAAATTATATGAAATGATGAAGAGCAATTTTTTTCAAAAGTCTAAGTCTGACATAAATTTCCTGCCAAAGAACCTGCTAAGGAAAGAACTATGCAATCAGGGAGATACCCCTTTGTTTGAGAATTAATTTTAGGAGAATTTACAAACAGATTTCAAGTTTTGAAACACTGTGAAATTAGGCGAACAATATCATTGGAGACTAAACAATCCACCAGCAGAAATACCCCTAGTCTAGTGGTTAAAATTGTCAATATTGAAATTAAAATTTTACAAATATATTTCAAAATAAATGTCAAAACTCTGAAAAAGGGGCGAACGATATTCTCGTGGACTAGATAATTTGCCAGCAGAAATACCAACTATATATAAGTATTGTGAAGTGAAGAAAGGAGATACAGAAGGTGGATTCCATTTGTACAAGTGTCTTTAATTCTATTTGTTTTAAAATCAGTGTTGCTGTCTCATGTTTGAGCCGTCCTGCTTTTCTATAGAATCTACAAGATTTTGAGATTACTCAATGACAAATCATTTCACAAAATACCAGTGAAAATTACAATATTAATGTCAATAGAGCTACTGATATAAGCAATATAATGATACTAGATTTTATGGTTTATAAAGAGACAGTACTTCTGAGTTGGTAAAAAAAGTAAGTGTGTATGTAACAATACCACAGTAAAGCAAATCCATGAAATTGAAGCATTAAGGTGTTCAAATGAAATGTATGCCTTCGGTTTCTCATTTTCTGAATTATCGATTTTGTGCTGTATACAGGGATATGGTCATTATCCATATTTGTCATAAAAGCTGCAAGATGAATAACATCTTACTTAACATTACATTTTGTAACATGCCTTTGATAGTTCCTCTGTTATACTTGTCGCATAGAGCTGTGTTTTCTCATTCTCATGCTGCAGCCGTGTCGTGTTGGAGATACCCCGCTCGCCTTTTACATTATATATAGAATTTGTTGTAACCTTTAGCACTGATTCGGTGATCGGTATAATCATTTTGTTATTTTTTACAAGAATATTAACCTTCATTAACACTTACGGGCTGGTTGGCTAGGATTGTAACCCTTTCAGTCCAGCTTTTCTATGAATTGATCTAACCATCACAAGAGGCCAGTAAATTAAGGAGATTTGACCGATGATGTCGTCTGCGTAAACAGTAATAATTCAAGCTTGAACTTCTTTATGTTTATCATCGAAATGATCACCTTGGGTCGCGGCCATTATTGTATCACATTTCACTACGATATTTGCTTTGTTAGTAATGAGAGGCAACCAGGAAAAATAAACAATACTATCATTTATCTATTATTTCTATTTTGTCTTTGAACTGTAAATAATGTGATTTAGTAAATCATTAACGATATAAGACGCTTTTTTCTTGAATGGAATAGGCTTATCAGTATCGATATGAATCATGTGCAAGTACATACATGTATTTTGCGTCGTGGTTTAGTACCCAAAACATGCATGTCTGATCCATGCTGCAATGCTGCAAAATTATCTGCTTTTAAATGATGCTATTGAATTTGAAAATGTTTAATATCTATCTTGGACATATGGCTATATTACATTGTTTAGACTGAGGATCACTGACGAGTGTTAAATACCCGAGACGTGCATGTCTGGCCCATGCTTTAAATGTCTGTGTTCTTAAATGATGCTAATGAATTTGAAGATGTTTACCAATGATCTGTACCACTTGGTGAGTGTCACTACTGGTGGACCAGGACTTCCAGAGGGCACATGTAGCCAACTTCAATCAATTTCGGTTGGTATTTTCTTCAAACGCATTCGAAAATTTCTGTGCACAAAATCTTCTCAAATTTCAGAAACCTGGGTCCTATAGCATCATATCCCAGCCATCTTGCTACGACTTTCGGTATAATGTGGATAAAATTTTCATAGATTTTGGCTATACAATATAATAATTTCATTGTTTAGATTGAGGATAACTGACGAGGATTAAATATTCGAAACTTGCATGTCTGGTCCATGTTGTAAAGTTATCTGCTCTTAAATGATGCTAATGAATTTGAAGACGTTTTACATTTTTACGGTACATATATGTATTTATACATAGGATTTGAGACAAGTGATGACAATAATAGCATTCACATGTAGCCACATGCTTTAAATGCCTGTGTTCTTAAATGATGCTAATGAATTTGAAGATGTTTAACATCTGTACCACTTGGTGAGTGTCACTACTGGTGGACCAGGTGTTCCCGAGGGCACATGTAGCCAAGTTCGATCGATTTCGGTTGGTCGTTTCTTCAAACGCATTTGAAAATTTCTGTTTACAACATTTTCTCAAAATTCTAAAACCGGGGTCCTGAAGCATTATATCCCAGTCATTTTGATATGTCTTTCGGTATATTTAGGACATAATTTTCACAGATTTTGGTCATATTTCATTGTTTAAATTGAGGATTGTTACCCGAGACGTGCATGTCTGGTCCATGCTGTAAATATATCTGCTCTAAAATAATGCTTATGAAGTTGAAGACGTTAAGCATTCATCTTGGCCCTCTTAGAAAATCATTCATTTGTTCAATTTCTTGTCATTGCTCAGTCGGACTCCTCAGGTAATAACATATATGTGCTCGCTTCAGCCGGTAGAGCACGGACTGTACTTCTACGGCCTTATGTTTTTTGTCCTTTCTGAATGTCAGTCGGACTCCTCGGGTGATAACATACATTAGCTCGCAACAGCCGACAGAGCACAGGTTGTATTACGCATGCCCTCTTTTTATATCCATTTACATATTCATCTGTGTTGCTTGGGCCCCTGCGTTTTGCGGTCTTGTTTGTGTGTGGTCATCTGACAGTGAGGAGGTTGTTTTACACCACAATTATACGTTCTTCGAGAGACCTCTGGGTAATCGGAATAGTGGGAGGGTTGTGCCCACGTAATCCAGGATAACCACAACGCCTGCTACTGACGTAGCAGATGGCCGTCCTAAGTCGGCACCGTTTACCCATTGGTCTCGTTGGTTTATGTGTAGTCATTTGTGTTTTATGTTTTTCTGTGATTTGGCGTTCCTTGTACTACTGCGTCTCTTTCTGTGCGTGTCTTTTTTGTGTTTTACAGTGGGTGTTTTGGGAGGTTGCTGTTGGTACTGAAACTAGGTGTTGTTGGAGATCCCCTCCTTTCTTTTATATCCTGTTACATATCCATCGGTGTGTTTCTTTGGCCTCTGCGTCATACTGTCTGTTTGTATGGTCATCTTAAAGTGAGGAGGTTATTTTACACCACAATTGTACGTTCTTCGAGACTTCTGTGTAATCGGGAAAGTGGGAGGGTTGTGCGGATAACTACACCGTCTGCTGCTGACGTGACAGGTGGCCGTCCAATGTCGGCACCGATTGCCCTAGGGTCTCGTTGGTTTATGTGTGGTCATTTATGTTTGATGTTCCTATGTGATATGGCGTCCCTTGTACTATTTGCGTCTCATTCTGTGCGTGACTACTTTGTGTGTTTGCAGTGAGTGTTTTGGGGCTATGCTGTTGTTACTGCAACCGGGATTTGTTGGAGATTGCCTTCTTTCTTGAGCATTGCAAAACGACTTTCCTTTGTTTTTCACCATTATATAGCATTTTGTCTTTTATCTTAAAGTTTTTCTTATTTTTGACGTCTTGTTTTGGTTTCACTTAGGCTTGTAAATAACACCCTCAGTTATTCTGATTAAGATAATAACTTGTAAAAGCCGATTCAAAAAATGAAATGAAAATTGTTTATGATTCGATGTAAATTTAAAAAGAAGCCCTTAATTTTGTTAAATATTATTTTAGTAATTAGCAGTGCTATAAAGCACTAGTACTTCTTCTTGTCTATGCTTCATTGACGTGTCGATAGAAGCTATTCTTGGAAGAATAGTAAGTACAGGCATAAGGCCAATAAAGTAATACATGTATCAGATAAAAGATTAATGCTACTCCTGAATAAGGAGAAAAGAGGGAAAAAAAATATTGAATGCAAAGATCCAAATCTTGTTTTTATTTTCGTGTATATCATGCATTTCCAGTATCATATGGTAATGTTTCCAAAAAGGGTCTGTTTAAGCGCGAATCTAGGAGGGGGTCAGAGGGATCAGGAGTCGCATTGAAATCTGCCAATTATTCTAATTTTACCGATTTTACATTGTCATTTTTCCCAACTATAGCTTGACTCTCTCTCCCACCTCGGGAAAAAAAACTTGATCCGCCGATGTCTGTAGGTTTGCCTAGCACGTACATCGTGTAGAGAAACCGTAGGGAGAAGTTGTCCTTTTGAAGATGTAACAATTGGCGTTATTGTCACGTCCTGTTTTAATCAGCAGATGGTCACTCGCCTATACAATTCGCGCCATAATCTGCGTGACACATCCCACGAGCATCAATTCTTAATAAAGGTTTGTTGCAATGATGTGTAATTACATATAGACGAGTATTTTGTGAGGAGAAGCAGCGAAAATAGATAAGTCGCTCACTGGTTCGAATGATGAAATAAAACTGCAGTTGTTAGATCGTATACACTCATTATTGGAATTAATGCCACATTCTCGTGTGTATTTGTAGACAGATCGTACAATTGTAAACAATCAACTGGCTCTGAAATGTCCCAAATACAGATACAATATAGAAAGTGAAAATTGATTGGATAATGGTAATTACTATTGATCCAATCAACAGTTTCGTAGCAAGTGTTGCATAGCTATGATAACATTTAAATTTGAAGTTCGTTATAAGCATCGTTGCTTCCCCAATCAGAATACATAATCTTTGCAACAGGCCAATAAATGCGATTTTATGTTTTATCGAGGCATTCGATGATGTCGGGATAGGGTATTTATTGGACATACAGATCTGCATCTTAGTTATAGTTGCATAGACGGATATTTTAAGGATAAAAAGATATTACGTCAGAATGGAAACACAGGCATTTGTCATATTTCTTCAATTGTTTCTTCAAATAGGTAAGTTTTTCTGAAATATTATTGAAGTAATTTTTTAATCTAGAATTAAATATTAACTATAAAGTTAAAGATATGCCTGTCTTTATACTGAAAATGTTCTGCTTACACGAGGAGCAACGTGCATATCAACACCGATAAATATATATAGATGAAAGGAAGGTAGTCAAAGTGTTAGCGTTTATATGATCTCAAGTTTACAAATTACAAAGCAAATACAAAAATAAAGAAACTTATCATGTTTTGTTCTATATTTAATAGGCTTTTGCATTCCCTCTTAAATTGATATTTCGATATTGGTATTTCATATGTGCCAGAACTAATTTCTTTTGCATATTTCGTAATACATATGTCCGGTATGCCTTTTTTTTTTTTTGGCAAATTATGCTTCTTCAAATTCCAAAATTTTTTCAGTAAACGTCTTAAGATATTTTCAAAAAGTGAAATTTTACTTCATTGCTTTCGTTTATATATATAAAAGTGAACATAATATTATATGACAGTAAAATCAAAGAACATAATTTGAAAAAAAATCTACATGGCCTTAACATGGACACTTACATTTTATAATCGTTTTACATTAAAAAAAAGAATCAGTATTTTAGTGGAGCAAAAAGTGTTTGCAACGGTTCCTGTTCCTCTTTTATGTATTGTCCTGTGTGCTTTCGTGTTTTAATGGTGCATGTTTGTGTTCCTTGTCCCTTTTACGTCTCTTTCTGTGGGTGTCTGCTCTTTTTTTTTGCATTGGGTTTTTTTAGAGTTATGCTGTGTGTGCTGAAACCGAGTGCTGTTGGAAATCCCTTCCTTTCTTTTGTTTGTAACGGTTCTTGCATTGGGTGTTAAAGAGTTTTGCTGTAGGTGATGCAGCTGGATGTTGTTGGAGATCCCCTCCTTTCTATTGTGGTCACGCCGACTTATTGTTTCATGAGATTTTCATTCTCTTATTTTTTTATGTACAAGTTGTATCATATATTACAGACTAATTTTTTTGTTGTGTGCTACAGTCCTGCGAATGTGTTTCGTTGTATCAATACAAAATGGTTATGTTGGGGATCCACTCAATAAAACGATTCATGCTTTCACCTCTTTGGATTTTTTGTGTTCTTTCGTTCGCTAGAACAATTATTATGTACAGTTGACATGTTTTATATTATCACACATCCAACAAAAATGAATTATAAACACAACAAGTGCAATTCGTTGAGATGGATATCTACGATACGATGAACATGTATCATATTTTCGTTAATATACATGTATTAAAGGGAACACAATATATCCAAACATTGTCGGCCTCGTGGCTTTTATCAAGTCACTGAATCATCAATGTAAAGCGTTAATGAATCAGCACAAAGGAAGATGTAAACCCGTTCAACAAAATAGTCACGTCTTCTACTTATGTCGCTTTTATATATATATAGTAACTGTTGTACATTGTAATATGATTTCGGAATGCTTTTGAGCGTAATATGATATCAAATCGTTTTGAATGCAGTGTGTTCATTGAGTCTTGATTGGTTCTCTTTAGCGTATTGATTAATCTCTTGGATATGAAGCTAAATCGTGAGTATTGTCTCAGATTACATGTAACGACATTTTAAAGAAGAGGAGAAACAAGGTGAAAATAAAGTTTTGATATTATATACGAAAATAACATGAATTTTACAATTCTGATTGAATGTCCCTATCAATTGAACATTGCATCGTGCTCCGCTAGAATATAGTTAAAACTGTTTTGAGAGACCCTTAATGGGAATTTCAAATGAAGGTCATGAAAGACATGGAAATGGTTTAATTAAATAAGAAAACTTTGGTCAGTTAATGTTACGTCTTCAAATTCATGGCATCATTTAAGAGCAGAAAAAATTGCAGAATAGACCAGATTTGCGCCTTTCGGGTACAATGATTTGTTTCTTGATTCTATCTTAGAATATCTTAAACATTGCAGATAAAGAGGTGTTTTCTGCTTTCATCATACCGTCATTTTTTTTTATTTTCTTTTATTTTTTTTTTGGCAATGAAAAAGGCAGTTGTTTACATATGGCCAAAGACTGTAAAAGTTATTTCCAAAAAATACCAAAAGACGCAGCAGGATGGATGGGGTATCAAGCTCCAGGAATTTTCTGAATTCATTTCAAGTTTCGACGTATTTACTATCTAAATAATTCTTGATTCCATCTTAGAATATCTTAGACATTGCAGATAAAGGGGTGTTTTCTGCTTTCATCATACCGTCATTTAAAGAAAAATTTTCTTTTTGGCAATGGAAAAGTCAATTGTTTCCAAATATTCACATGGTTAAGTAGATTTTCGATAAGTCGTCTTGCCTTCAGAAAAAAACCCGTCGTAGTTAATGTTTTTTCTTGAATACAAACTGTAATAATTAGCAGACCTCGGGAATAAAAGAAAATGTAATTTTGAAGTTACAGTTGTCATGCTTGATATACATTGAAGTATACCATGGACTTTTGTCTTCAAAAATATCTTGAGATCTTTGTCTTCAAAAGATATTTTGAGACGACTTGTCCAATAAAAATTCTAATAATCTTTGCATAACCTTTTCGACTGTGAGAAATAATAAAAAGAAAGGAGGGGATTTCCAACAACACCCGGTTGCAGTACCAACAGCAAAACCCCAAAACACCAACTGCAAAAACACAAAGCAGACACTGATGGCAATTTCCTATTTATGAAATCCTGAAGCGGAGTTAATTGTTTTAGGTGCCTCTTTTACTCTAGTTCTCATGAGTGCTGAACTGACTCACATCTGAAGGGTGTCTAAAATTTATGTAAGCTTTAGAAATCTTTTATGAACCAGAAACCAGAAAGGGTTAGTTGATGCGAAGGAAAAGCCTGATAATATGCATTGCTTAGTGGAAAGCATTTCCGATATTGCTAGTGTTGCTTTGAATTAAGGATTAGAGCACAAGGGCATTAAACGTTCTCCCCGCTTATCAAGATTTAGACATCTAACAAAATAAGTGACGTCATAGTAAAGTGTCACACAACCATTTTGCGACGACATCACTGACTCAGTTTCTTTGGGGTGCGAAAAATCTACGTTTTCTTTTCCAATTAAGATAACTTAATTGATAATTGGTTTTTCGTTACATGAATTGTTTAACAACCTAGCTAAATGGCAATGCATTTATTCCTCATTGTCTTCAAACAGTAACAGATAAAGTAACACTACAGTTTTCGTAAGAAATATGCAAGTTCGCTTACAATAAATGCTTCATTATTTATCGATGCGAGTGTGTGCATAAACATGAATATGAGCAAATGAAAGTCAAACACAAAAGCCAAAAAACTACGATCGAAAGGTTTACGAAATTTTGAAAAATAATACAAAGCATAACTTCCCAACGCGTTTTCTACTTATATCGCTTTGTATAGTTTTACATCGCGGTATGTAATTTCAGAATGCCTTTTAATGCGTCATAGGATATCAATACTACTGTATCATGTCTAAAATGCATATTTTAAACAAGACGTACGACCTTGAGTAAATTGGATGTTACACGTATATAAATTCATAGCATGAATTAAGAAGAAATAAATCAGCAACTTGGACCAGATGTCATTCTTGATGTAATTTTAATAAATAATAGTTACACTATTAATACACAATAATTCATTCTGAAGTAAAACGGGAAAATACAAGTTGAAGCGCACAAAGAGCAGAAGTAAATTCCCTATGAAAGTGATATTTGGTGACCGGGGTGAGTAAGCATCTACTGCGTAGAAAAATAATTCTTTACTCCAGTGTACACGGACCATATGTAAAATAATCATCAAAGTACCTATCTGTTATTCAGTCTCAAATCATTAAAATTTTCATTGGAACGGTTCCGTACCTCGGAATGAATAACATTCCAAAGTGAGACCAGGTGCCCGGGGAGAATCAGTGTCTCCTGATTGTATGCAACACCCGTCGCAACAGCTTCATGAACACTTGTCAAATTCGGTGATTGTACATATCAGGCAAATATGTCTTGTCTTGTGGTGTTAACAGCTTTTAAATCGCAATATATGTGATATCGACGAAAATAAGCTTTTTCACGTCCTTGAGATATTACGTCATGTTACGTTGGGATTGATGTTCCCTTATGTATATATTTGGGAAAAAGGTGCACCTTATATTTAAAGAATCCAAACAAAAATAAATAAATTACAACTGTTACATAAAGTTATATATCAACATGTCAACCTTGTGACTTTTCGTTCACCTTTGGATTCTTTACTATGTTCTATTTTGATGAAATAATCCCCTCAAATACGGAAAATTAATTAACACAATATGCAATAATTGGACATCTGCAATACAGTCCAAGTCAACAATGAAATTCCGCAAGTTTAATTGCAATCAATACACCTACTCCTTAATGGTAAGACAATAAGAGCAAATAGGAACCTTTCACCCTTCTTAGTTTAGCTGGTTTATGCAAAAACTGCGATATTTATTGTAGCAATGTACACAAATCTTAATGGAAAATATAGAAAATCAATGTAATAATAAATCAGATTTTTAAGTGCAAAACTGAATCAATTCTAAAGATGGAAAAAATTAAATGTATACTACGTATGTTGCATCGAAAAAAATACCAGTACATTTACAAGCATAAGATTTATAGAAAATAAATTGACAAATAAAAGTATGAACATTCCAAAACTAATTTATGTACAAGAATAAAATGTATACAACTTTGTTAAGATTTCAAAAGCAGCCAAAGTTTCTCATTGGTTTCATCGCTACATGTAAAGGCGTTTTTATTATTATGTCATTGCTATTTTGTTGGTACCTTCGAGTTCTTGATTGCATTTGCCCTCACCTAAGGAATATATTTCCCTTTGATAAATAGAAATTTCCCTTTTAAAATACGTATTCCTTACAAAGTTTTTTAGTCACGAAACACGTGGAGAATCCAGAAGAATGATTTAACACCAAGGCAGTAGAAAAATACATTCAATATGCCAGAAAATACACGTATGCATCAGATAAAACTGAGAATTTAATACTCGTAAAGGAATCCATTCATCGCCATAACGCTTCTTCTACTCTTCGATATGAAAATAGCAGGAATGACACAAGAATATTCATGTATATCCAATCTTTTTTTTTGCCACGTAATGAGTAAGAGATTTGTTATTTCCTGTATTTGCATTTTTGTCTAATTAGCTTGTTTGATTCGATCCATAGAAGTGTTTGATCATATTGAGTAGAAGATAGATGAGATAAAGGAGATATCATCTTCATGGATTGAGACTTATCTTAAAGGCGTACAATGTAATAGAAAAGCAGATATGTTTTAAGGTTCTGATGTTTGAACTGTGCCGATACTGTAAATATTAGAAAAGAGAAAATAAGATTCATCCGGCTCTACCCTATTGGAGTTAAGGGAGGGTTCTTCCTCAAGACTTGGTCCTAGAACCCACATGTACAGATAGTTACGACAAAAGATACAAAAGGGATAAAGCAGACCAAAGATGACACTTAAAAACAAAAGACAAACGAACCAGATATGCAACAGGTACCGACTTAGGATAGCCAACTGCCATGTTAATGATAAGTGATGTGGTCATCCGGAATACATGCACACAATGTTACGATTGCGGAGCATACATGTAAAAGAATGCAACAGACACTTCGCAAAACAACGGCAGCAATAAACAAGTAAAGACAGCGAGAAAAAAAAGAGGAAATACTACAGGACAAAAAGACAGACAAACTGTGCACTTACCTTGACAGACAGACAGACAGATAGACAGTCAGACAGACACATGGAGAGACAGACATATTGAGAAATAGTGAAAACCCTTCAAACGTAAAATTACCAATAGGTTTTTGAAGAGGTTGATACATTTACAGTACTGCAACCCACTTGTTTGACAATTCTATCCTATCCTATCCACCACCCTACATCCTCATCCTGGTAATATGGGAAAAGTCAGTTACCATCCGAAGGTGACCTAAGGGGGCCTTTAGATATTTAAAAAAAATGTTAAGGGACATCGATTATTTAATGTTGGTTGTTCGTTCATATCCAGGCACTTATCCCGGATAATGAAATGCTTTGCCTTGAAAAATATATAAAACTCTCCAAAGTCCTTGATTCCTACCCTCAGATGTTATCGTCATGCTACATGTTTCAATGGTATTATCCTTGATCAGGTTGATAATACTGCTATGCTTATTTTTCTGGTTTACTTAATTGAATCGACCCTACACGAAATGTAGAATCGCGCACTATTTGCAAAATGCATAAATTGAAATAAAAAATAGAACTAGGGGATGCTTCTAAAATATAATATGCAGTGTCTGAAAATCACGTCGGTATTTCATTAATAAGTACCACTGATGAGGATTTACTACCCGAAACACGTATTTGGTGCATTAAAATTGGTTTGAAATTTTTTTTCAAAAAGGTTATGAGTTGGAAGACTGCCCTATTACTTGTACGAATTACTCTATTGTTTGATATCATTTAATGTGTGTGTATGTGTGGTCTGATGTTATTGTCAAAGCATAGTCTTTGTTATAGATATTGTGCTTACTCTTGGCCCCATCAGATCACAGATGATTGATAATAGTTTCTTTATCAAACATTGTTTCTGAAAATTGTATAGCTAAAAATAGAGGATTAATCCAATAATGGCATTTACATCTATAAAATTACTATTTACAGAAGAAACGGTGAATCTATCATTATTACCTAAGATGCATAATGAATATATTAATGTCAGGAATATAATGACAGGATGTCCAGACTTGGACGTCTAACGTTAATAACTATTGAAGTCAATATAAGATAAGTCTGGTAGATTTAGTCGCTGAAAGCTCCCCCACAAAAGCTCTATTTTCAGATTGATTTATATCGTTGTCATAGTTAGACACCGGTTTGGAAACTAGTGATGGTTTATCCTATTTTTGTATCCGTTGAAGGTCACAAATCTAATTATTTTGTCTTCGGTAAAAAATATAGAATGCTTTATATTTGCTGCTTGGTATCCTTGCACCTTCCCGTCAATGGTATTTGACCACATCCTTGAATTGTCCTATGTAAAATTTAGAGCATCGCGCCTATGGTGGAAATGCAGTATAGAATTTAAAAATAAAAAACAGAAGGGACCGCCACGAATATATTTTCGGTTTCTCAAATAGTTTTAATAGTTTTTCTAATAGTTTTAGCCTGAAATGCTCATGCGTATTCATGATCAGAAACTATTATGAAAACATCAACCATGACGTTCAAAGGATTGTTCTCTCTTACCAGACTTTTACCCCCTCCCCTTTTTTTCTCTTTTTATGTGGTTTTAGCGTTCATCTTCCCGCATTAATACCGAATTTGTAATGCTCGTCGGTGAGATTTTAGAAAGAAGATTGTCAAAGACATTTTGAAATACAACTTTTACAAGTTATTCTATGTGCAGCAATGTTCAAGGAGGATTCAGAAATGTTTTAAGATAAAATATTACCCATGTGCATGTACTTAACACTTATTGAATCCTTTATTTACCCTTTTAAGGGAAACAAGCATTGTGTTGTTCTTTTTTATTTGTTCCTGTTTCGATTTTAATACCCTAGTTAGGTACTTTACTTTGTGATGAAACTTTAGTATCAAAATATAACTTTTTTTTAGATTCTGACGCCTGTTTGATAAAAATAATTGACTCTTTGTATATACATGTGCAAAAATTCGAAATCCTTTGCTTCTGAATAACTGATGGGTACTTCTGTAATGTTTATTTATAATTACCACGAAGAAATCATATTAGAATACACAAATCAATTAAAATGTGACAACTTTAGAATATTTAATTTAATATCAAAATTTTCGAAAATTCCTGACCTTTTTCGTAAGTATTTTTGTGACTGGGCACAGGATTTTGATTGTATTTACTTACATAAGCACTCATTTCGAAAGTTAGGACAATTCCAGAGTCAGATCTTGTAAATCTTGACATAGGATATGTCATCCACCTTTTATGGAGATGGTGATATTTTTATGCAATAAATGGCTTCTACATTGGGAAACCTGTCATATCTTGGTAAGTGCGAAGGTTATATCGACTTTATCCACATATCCACATATATTTATAATGAATACATGTATAGCAGATGGTGATCAAAAGAGTACAAAGGAAGTACATGGTAACCTTCCATCCACATGTTCTGCTCTGTGTCTCAAGGTAATTTTTGCGCCTTATTGTTCCTTCGTTTGCTTGTCTCTTTGGTAATGGTTGCATTGAATGCGGTCGTTTACTATGACTGATGGCGATCTCCAACTGGACTCGCTTTCAGCACTCGCAGCCAAGAAATGGAGCACCTAATAAAACGCACAGTGGACCAACACAACAAGGGATGCTAAAAGAGCAAGAAAGACGACATGAAAACAATAAATACAAAAAACATAAACCAACGAGACTAATGGGCAATCGGTGGCAAAGTTATTACAACTTTGTCCTGTTGGAGATTTTTTCCTTATTATTTCAATAATGTAATCGCAACTATCAAAGGAAGGGTAATACATATAAATAATACATATAACAATGCAATTGAGTTAAAGAAGATCCTGACGGTAATCTCAACAGCACGCACAATAGAGCACCATATTGAGCATCGACGGACCCCTTGCAAGTTAGAGGTGGGATCAGGTGCCCGGGAGGAGTAAGCATCACCTGTTGCTAGCTGCACCCCTCGTCGATGTTCCTGCACGAAAATGAAAACTATATGAAATACATGCACTGTATGAGGTTATGAATATATAGTAAGTGCCATTGAGACCAATATCCGTGGTATATTCAGTATCTTTCCTTTATTATTGTCTTTTTTCATTCTCTTGCAGAAGTTATCGATAACGTTTGTGCTACATTCTGACTGATGTATTCATGTCTTGTTTGACTTACACTTTCACTTTGGGTATCAAGTTGCATGCAATCAGGAGACGCTGACTCTCCCCGGACACCTGGTCTCACTTCGGAATTTTATTCGTTCCAAGGTTTGCAAACGTTCCTATGGAAAATCTATTGATTTTGTCTTGCCTTCTCGACTTTGAGACTGAATAACTGATCGGTACTTCTTTACTGTTTATTATTTCTCCTCCCGAATAACTGGTCCCAATCTTTGCTTGCTAGGGGTCCGTCGATGATCAATTTGATGCTCTATTGTGATTGCTGTTGAGATTGTCGTCAGGATCTTATTTGTCTCATTCGAAAATGTTTCTTGCTGTGATGCATCGTAACTCTAACTGGAAATCAAGCCTTTCAGAAGTTCCTCCCTATCAGATCGCATTCATACAATTTTCTCATCTTTATGCAAAAGAAAAAAAAAATATGAAAGGAACTTCCGAGAACATACTTCGTTCTTGTATATATTGTATTTTCAGAAAAAAATAGAAAATAATTTAAGTATATATAAACATGTTGCTTCTTAGATACAAACTATCGACAAAATTGATGATAATCATCTACATTGGACGAGACAGAGAGACTATTTTTACATCATTTTCCATTTTGTTATCTTTTCTGTATATATAAATCTAGCTAAAAGCTCAATTATTGCCCCATATAAGCTTAATCAATAAGAAGCCTACTTACAAATTTAGCATTTATCTCTATTTACTATACTTTCTACGTCCTGACCGTCTCAAAAATCGGGAAGACATATTGTGCATCGACCTTTTGCGCCTACCTTATTATGTTCCATTTGGGACTGAATATGAGTGCAAAACACGAAAGCCGCAAATATTTTGCAATACTTATCATGGTCTTAAACAATCAACACTTATTTTTGTACGTCTTTTGAGAGTGTGTCGTTGTCTATTTCTAGTCGTAATGGCGTGTTTGATTGGTTAGAACTCACGAATTGTTTACACTGTCACGCGCATTGATGCAATATATATTTTTTTTTTTAGTGTTCCACCATTCTCAAGATCTAAATAATTTCAGAGTAACGCAGCAACAAAAACAATTTTAATATTTTTGCTGTCAATTTATGTGAAATAATGCAGAAATAACGGATGGATGGCAGATAACATGAATAATAAAGTGATGGAAAAGTACATGAAACATCACCTATGAAAACACCTATGGGATGTGATTTTTCGACTCATGGTGGTGTTGTATTTCTTCAGGACTCCTGTTGTTTGTTGAATTGTATTAATTACTTATACATCCATGTATTTCCTATTTTGGCCTCTGCGTTTTGATGTCTTGTTTATTATACACGACAACTAGTCGTTCTCGAGACCACTGAGTAACCGGTCAAGGGTTGTGCTCTTGTCATTCCATTCATAACTATCACCAAATTAAAGGAGGTTAACATCTTAACACCATTCCTCTAATGCTATTTTGAACATATATTTTATATGGATATGCTACTGAACCGACGTGGCAGATCGTGGTCCTTAGTCGGCAACGATTGCTTATTGTTCTCGTTGCTTTATGTATGATAACATTTTATGCTTAGCGTGTCGTCTTTCATATTTTGTTCTAGCTCCTCGGTCCATTTTAACACTTGCTGTACATGTGTTTGTATACTCTTTGTTTTCGCGTTTGGGTGTTTTGTTGCTGTTGTTGTTGAAACCGAGTCCTGTTGGATAGCTCCCTCGCCATCTTCTAAAGTGGTGTGGCATCCTGCGTGTGTGCTCCGCTGAGGTCAGATCAAGGTAGCTTTCCTTGAGATCGCTTCTACAGTCTTCTTGAAATCGAAAAACAGTTACACCTGTGCGTCTAAATTTGAACTCGCCTCTTTCTGTCTTTTTCCTAAATCTTTACAGTACAAAACTATTTCACATATCTCATGCATTCCGTGTCCTCAATCAGAATGTGTAGCAATCATGAAACTTTTGTTACATTGTTTTACCTTTAGTTTCAGTTATTGCAATGTAAACAAGAGTAATTTTTTTTCTCGATCTAACCAAATCGAAGATCTAACACACTTCGGGTAACAGTACACACTTTTTATTATTGACAAGGCTACCCATTGCGTGTTCATCATTAATCTCAAATGAGTCGGACTCCTAGACATAAAATTGATTCAAATGAAGATAGGCTTTGGACATGATTATACCTTATTTGGATACATATATCAAATTGCAACCGCGCTTGGAATTTGTCCATTCGGAATACTTTTTCCTCCTTCGAGAATACAGAAGGTCACTCGATGGGATAAGCTCTCAATATATCTTGTTCATTTCATTGCTACACTATTGCACGTCATCTGTTTTACGATGTAGAATCATGTAGTATTTTATGGTTAGATATATTTGTTGATAAGATTTTCTGTTTTATTCTATTGATAATGTAGTTGATTATGATTTAAGTATACCTCCGGTACCGCATGGGGATCGATAAGGCTTATGAAACTGTCATCAAGACTGTTTGAAAATCATCTAATTCTGTTTGTAGTTTTTATACCGTATAACCAGAAATTTTCGCGAGATACTAATTTTCGCTTTTTTCACGAGTGATTTGGAATCGCGATTTTTTTCGCGAAAAATTGTGTTTGGAAAGGTAGAACATGAATTGGTATATCTACTACATTTTTTTGTTATTGTAAATGTGTCGTTCTTTACATATCCCGATTAAACACAATGGAAAGATAATTGAGTGTTTTCCTATGAAAGAAATAATTAAAACTTCAATAACTGAAGGGACAAAACAGTGAAAATCATATGTACATATTTGTTTGTAATCAAGGAATCGAAAAAAAAAAATGAAAATGAAGACACCCTATTTTACCATAAAATCGCGAAATTTGATACTCGCGAATTTTTTTGAATATGCGGTACTCAGTGTGTTTTGTGTCATTTTAGTGTTTTGTTTTCCTTGGGTCTTTGTGTCTCTTGTTTTCGTATCTGAATGGGATTTTTTTTGTCGGTGCTGCAAGGGAGTCATGTTGGAGATTTATTTCTTTCTTTCATAGATATCTAAAATGTACAAAATTCATAAGATGTCTTACAAGGTCTACATTACCCACCATGAATAAGTATACAGGTAGTAAAAAAGTTACTGTAGAAATTTCATGAAAAGCTCACCCCAATATTTTCTCTTCTCTGTCCTGAGCTTAAAAAAAGAATGCAAATTTTCAACATATTATTGTATTACTTATCTTAATACAAAAATGGAAAAAAATTGGATTTTTTTTCTGTCAAAATTTACATTTTTTATGGAAGAATTGTAAAAATCTATAAAACTGAAACTTAGCTAGGAAATTTATTTGAATTGATAGCAGTATGATGGTTACTCTTCAAATTTTCAAAACAATGGAACACAAACCTTTCATTTTTTGATAAAAAGAGGACAGTATTAGATGGGTACTTCTTAAAGATGGTAAGTGTAGACGGTAAGCAGTTGGAAAAATTCTTTATTATTACATCGAAAACAATCAACAATGACCGGGGACAGCGAAGGTATAGGCTGAGAGGTAATCTGATATCACTTCCTTTACGCTATGTGGTTGGATTCTATATCTCCCTCTAAACATGATCGGCGGTCGAAAACAGTGAATATTTTGGTACCTTCATATCATAATTAGGATTTCCTGTTAGTCTGCTCCATGCGGTGAAAAAAATTGCGATCTTGAAAGCAGATACATCACGAAAAGAAAGCCTAAGGCACTAAGGTGTTCGGATTATACTGACCAGGTGTTCGATATTTATTCATAAAATACCACTCTGTCAATAAGGCGCACAGTGAATGTACCGGTCTCAAAATAATAAAAAAAAAATTAATCGGAAAAAACGATACGACCTACTCCGCAGTCAGAGAGCAGCAGCCTAGACACAAAATTTCTAAATATAATGCACCAGACAGGCATGTTTCAGATAATTACAGAATGAATCATCATCAGTGGAAGGTCATTCCAAAAAGTATAAAACAATAAATTATTGTGAAGTTGAAGTTTAATTATCAAAACACTTTGCGCCAGAAACTTTTTTCTTTATAGCGCAACACTGATCTTGAAAGTCAATTTTGAAGATGAGAATAAAGACATTAATTAATCTTCATTCTTGCATTACCGGAAATACGTTATATATTTATTGGCAAATCTAGGTTGACATAACCACGGAAAGACAAATTTAACGTCAATTTTCATTAGAACATCCCCCATATTTACAAACCATTGGGAATAATCTATTTTACATTTGATTGCCAAATGCTCTTCCAAGTTCGTCCCCATCCGCAAAGAAAACAGATCAAACAGTTTCACTTATTGTTTCTAAGCACAGTTGTGCTACAGATAAGGAATAGTTAATCTTAACAACTCTCACGTTAGTCCTCATTCATTATTTATATGTATTCTTAGTTCACGATTTTTATCGTTTAATTAACCTTAGTTATTGATTTGCTCACGATATTACCAAATAGTCCTTATTCATTTGTATCAATACTGTTTGAAAAACGTACAATGGTTAGCGCTTATCTCATTCACGTTTGTATTCAATTTTTGTTATTCATAGCGATAGTATCAAATTATCTGTATTCATTGTATCGTGATAAATGAGTAGCGCTAATTATCCATTCTATCGGGAGCGTACGCGGAAAAAAATTCTATCGTGAGCGCATGCAGAATTAACCGTTAGCGTATGCATAATAAACATTACTATGGAGAATAACGTGAATGAATTAATATTACGACTCATAACTTGCAAAACGAATAAATCTTACTCAGAATCCGAGTTTTGTTTATAATCTTATGAAATTTGTACATTGTTATCGGGTTTATCGGATATTTTTTTTATTTGCATTTTAAAGTTTTATACGTACTTTATATTAATCTGAATTCATACAACGATAATATATACACGTAACACACATGTATTTCTCTACCAAAGTGGTATGACCGGGCGGAGATAATTCAATCAAGCAAATTAGACCAGTCGATAAAAAAAAATTAGTTTACACACTGTAACATAGAGTATGAAATGCCTGTATAATTATAAGACCTGTAATTTTGACATCTTGTATCACCTGCCTATAATGAACTCTTCCGATGACCAGATAAAACTATGCTTCGCCCTGTCACAACAATACCTGTGTTATTTCAACAATTACCTGTCATGTGGCACGAGCTGTTTATCGTGTGTATCCTACGTGCCAAATCGCCTTATTTTATTTTCAATGCCGAAAACAGTTTAATTTTCCTTTTTTCTAATATGGTACAACAAGCTGCTGTAAATATTAAGGGAATTTTCTTTCTCGGCGCTTTCCCTTTTCTCTAATTCTTTATATTGATGGTTTTGAATAATTTAATTTTCACATGTCTAATTCAGTAATTTTGTCTTCCATTTATGTTAATATACATTTCTTTTTTATCTTAATGCAAGATGTAATCAAAGTTACATGGGGGACAATCTCGCAATGCAGAACTTTCGGTTTTTCTCTAATTTCATGTACTATTATAATAGATTATTTAGTTAATTTCTTCCTCCCGACATTTGTTCGTGCTGAGTGATTGACTATCTATTTATCTTTTGATTTAAATAACCCCTTGTCATCATTGTATTTTTTTTCAAAGTCTTTTTAACTCCATACACTACAGAGTACCCCGCCCTTTCTCCCACCATCACCGCTATACCCCGTGAGAATAGTAAGATAGACACGTTAATAATGGAAACAATACATCAGACACAGAATATATTTGTACAAAAGTATCGGACTATAGAAATGCATGTATCTCCGCTTCTTTCAGATCATGAAATCCCTCATTATTCACAATTATTTATCACCATGGCCCGCCTCTGGATCCACAAGCTTTTCAGTTTTAACAGCCAAAGAAATTGTAAGAGTTTTGAATCATGATTGCTCAATTTTCTTCCGTAATACCTGGAAAAAATCGAGAACATCCCATTTAGTTTCCTTTCAGTTATGGCCATGGCTTCTAAAAAAAACCCCATCCTTTCCCTCCTTCGACAAATATGTACATATAGATCCGCCTGTATTACGGAATACCTTAACAACATTTTGATTTTTTTCACTATTTAATCGTATAGGGCCAAAAAGGCAGGTTACCGCACCTTCTCCTTTCAATTCATGAAAATAATGGTGAGAAAAAGTGTTTGAACAAACTCAGGATCATTAGTCGCTTCGCATTTTTTTTTTATATATATGTATATACTAGTATTTACACAACTAGCCCAAAAATCTGACTCAGATAAAGAGTTGTTATTTTCTGTGATTTAATAAATGTTACTTTCTTGGTGTCTTTCAATGGCCTCATAGAAATCTCAAATTGAGTGATATATACATCTTTTACATGTACGCATGAAAACCTTTCATTATTTTTTTGTCACCAAGATAATCTTTCGTTTTAACATCACAAGATCAAACAAACGTGTTCAACAATGGTCTTAGAATTCATAAATTTCGCACAATTATCCTAGGCTGACTTCAGACAACCTAGTCCTCCCACAAGTCCTCCTACCCCCTCTCATTCGGCGCTTCGCGCCTTGACCATAAACCTCCCGGGGAATATACCCTCCTCAGACAAGAAACGACAGCAATTCAGTCTACTGTAATCAAATTTAAAAAATTAAATATGCATTTTTGCCTGAATTATTTCAAACATACATGTATTTTTTTTTAATTCTCTTTCATCGTCTTTTGTGATGTGTGTATAACTTCACTAGATTTTTAAATATATTTTTTTCTAATTTGACAACGTATAGACTTACAATATACATATACTACCCTCAGTGGCTGATCGATTTGATTTAATTACACAGCGAGAGCTTTGGCATTAGACGAAGTATAAATTCATTTTCAGAAGAATTATTTCACATTTTTATTTTAAAAAATCATATATTTCCCTTATTTAAACTAAAATGGACTGATTTGTTAAGAAATCCCCAAATCATGTATTTGAGGATGATGAAAGAACGTTTTCAAAGAAAAAATCCAGTGTAAAGCAAAAATTTCTGTAGCCCCCATTCCGATCCCCTTTCCGATCTGGGGCTCGGATTGGGTTTCATATTTTTTCTTCATGAATTATCTGCATCTTTTCAGAATTTGCTACACCTCCTTGCACCTTTGTATTTTTGTTGGTTTCAATATAGAATTTCTTACATGTATTTATTTATCTTTCTTTTGTTCAGGTAAACCTTCGTTTGGGGGGGGGGGGGGGTCGGGCACTTTGACATAAACAGAAAACAGGATCATATTCAAGTGAATAAGGAGGTAGTGGGATGAAAGGGGACCTATAGTTCTCTCTTACGCCGTCATGTGCAATTTTTCTTTTCTATTTAGATTCTGTTTACTTGCGAATTCAAAGTTTGTTCCGCCGATGGCGCGGGGGGGGAGGGGGGGGGGGCGAACGCAGAAACGGTAAATTGAATTTATAAAAAAAATCTTCAATCTCACATACACATAAATTATGCACGAAAGTTCAAAGAAGGTTTATGTATGTAAAATACCTGCCCCAGTGGCACCAAATTATCAAAGTTTGTAAACAAATTAAAATTGGAAGGTTTATAGTCACACGTCTCCGTGTACAGGGGGTGTTAAAATACAGGTAAAAGAGCGGTATGAACAACATGCGAGGCATTAATTGTTTGGAACCCTTTGAAGTACCAGACCAAGGCGCACACACTTTTTTCTTTTGTATTACGGATGTCTTTGAAATTCATTTTTACTACATCTTTTGATTGAACTGTTCATTTGAGACATTAGTACGTTTGTTTGAAAAAAGAAAGCAAGCAAGCTTGTATGAAAATGACAAAAAAAAAAACTAATTCATGCACAGGCGAACATTTTGTAAGGGAAATGTCGTTATATTCAAAAGAGTCAACCGATCGAAATTTTGTCTCCTCGCTTTCGCAGGATAATTTCTGCGTCTGGAGAGAGAGAGAGAGAGAGAGAATTTACTTCCTATGTACATGTACAAAATGTATGTATTAATAACATACAAGTAAAAAAAATTCATTACAAGGTACATCATGCATTTCAATAGACACATTTATAAAATCAAATATACATGTTCGATAAATGAAAAATTGATTTCTGCCGGTTTGTTTTTACTGTGAAAATGGTACATGTGTATTTCCGATCTTGATCAAGTAAGCCGATGTTTGACGAGTTGGGACCACAAATCTTTTCTCATAATTAATTTCAGGGACGAACATGTGTTCCAGTTAATTTCTAACCGAAGTTTTGTATTGATCTCAATAATGTGCTAATTATCTATGATCTTGTAAACAATAACGTACATTTATTAACAGGGACGTATACTTTATATATACGTCCCTTGTATCAATAGATTTAAAAACAATAACATAATTTCCCTGAATGAAAATAAAAATAATCATATACACTATATCTTTACAAATATTTATAGCGATAAATCAAATAGCCATGGTAGAGCTGTACACTTGTAGATTGACGTATAAAGCTACATGTATATGTATACATGTAGAACCGAGTGATCGCACTATGTTGATGATACAGATAATGATTGACACCTGGAACAAATTTAATCGGTCAAAGGCGGGGTTTAGAAGTATCAATTACATTGATCCCTTGATTAATAAAAAGAATCGATCTTTTAATGTTGTCATCAAATTAAGCTAGAATTGTTTTTATTTTCACATGTGCCGAGATTTTCCGTTTTTACTTCTTATAAAAGTAAAGTTTCGACCCTCTGATGGTTTTAACCCCCCCCCCCCCTTTGGAAAAAAGTATCTAGACCCGCCCCCCCCCCTTTTTTTTTATTTAAACTAAATATATTTTGTCATTTTTATTATCTAGCAGCCATAGATAGTGTTATTAATCTCTAGCTGAAATCTTTTGTATTGACATGTCATCGGACCTTGTCGATATCTCATTTAATAATGCGGCATAATTAAGATGACCTAGCTGCCGGTATGTCTTTGATGTCACGTACCGCTCGCGACTCTAGAAAACGTCGCTATCTACAAAAGCTACCAACCATACAGAATTTTTTTTTTCAATTAATTATTTTATAAGCTAATCACGAACTTATTTAAGGAAAGCGGCAAAAAAAAAAGAAATTAGGAACTACATGTACATGTATGCAGTGCCGGAGTCCATGAATTTAGTAAAAGAAAAAAATACTGAGTCCATTAAAAAAAAGGTGATATGAGTTAAACAATAGAATTTTTTTTCTAAATATCATGATTTCCCTCTTCAGTTTCATTCTTTGTTGTTTATATGTAAACATTGATTTAAATTCATTGACAAATATATATTTTTGCTTGGAGCCGGATTAATATAAATTTAAGATTCACGATAGAAATAACAAAACGAAAATTCTAAGCGTAGCTTTTAGCTCATTCACGTTAGTCATTCTCCATACGCCAACGTTAGTGATTATTCATACACATAGCAATGCGGAATATGGTTAGAGTATGCGGAATAAAACATATGGTTAATGACAAGCGTTAACTATGAGGAATCTATCAGTAA
Organism: Pinctada imbricata; assembly: GCA_033119305.1. Lineage (NCBI taxonomy): Eukaryota > Metazoa > Mollusca > Bivalvia > Pterioida > Pteriidae > Pinctada > Pinctada imbricata. Next base: position 25,084,636 of record VSWD01000006.1, read on the forward strand.
TTATTGTATGCCTACATTCACGTTAATTATTACATATCTAACCATTTATTCACCATTTTTCGCGATAGGTCCTCATTCATTTTCGTTTATTATTCATAGAATTTGTTAACATTAACTATTCCTTATCTGTATATCTTTATCCCGTGTTTCTAATTTTGATACATGCGTTCTGCCAATGTTCGTACAAGCTCGCAGCTGCCTTTAAAAGCGTTCCCCTGTCATTTAAATTCTTAATATTTTGATGCATTATGGAGGTTTGAAATAATCACCAAAAGCATGTTTTGGCAATCAAATAATACAAGTAGCGTTACTAAATAATTGTCGTCATACAGATAAGGAATAGTTAATGTTAACAAATTCTATGAATAATAAACGAAAATGAATGAGGACCTATCGCGAAAAATGGTGAATAAATGGTTAGATATGTAATAATTAACGTGAATGTAGGCATACAATAATTACTGATAGATTCCTCATAGTTAACGCTTGTCATTAACCATATGTTTTATTCCGCATACTCTAACCATATTCCGCATTGCTATGTGTATGAATAATCACTAACGTTGGCGTATGGAGAATGACTAACGTGAATGAGCTAAAAGCTACGCTTAGAATTTTCGTTTTGTTATTTCTATCGTGAATCTTAAATTTATATTAATCCGGCTCCAAGCAAAAATATATATTTGTCAATGAATTTAAATCAATGTTTACATATAAACAACAAAGAATGAAACTGAAGAGGGAAATCATGATATTTAGAAAAAAAATTCTATTGTTTAACTCATATCACCTTTTTTTTAATGGACTCAGTATTTTTTTCTTTTACTAAATTCATGGACTCCGGCACTGCATACATGTACATGTAGTTCCTAATTTCTTTTTTTTTTGCCGCTTTCCTTAAATAAGTTCGTGATTAGCTTATAAAATAATTAATTGAAAAAAAAAATTCTGTATGGTTGGTAGCTTTTGTAGATAGCGACGTTTTCTAGAGTCGCGAGCGGTACGTGACATCAAAGACATACCGGCAGCTAGGTCATCTTAATTATGCCGCATTATTAAATGAGATATCGACAAGGTCCGATGACATGTCAATACAAAAGATTTCAGCTAGAGATTAATAACACTATCTATGGCTGCTAGATAATAAAAATGACAAAATATATTTAGTTTAAATAAAAAAAAAGGGGGGGGGGCGGGTCTAGATACTTTTTTCCAAAGGGGGGGGGGGGGTTAAAACCATCAGAGGGTCGAAACTTTACTTTTATAAGAAGTAAAAACGGAAAATCTCGGCACATGTGAAAATAAAAACAATTCTAGCTTAATTTGATGACAACATTAAAAGATCGATTCTTTTTATTAATCAAGGGATCAATGTAATTGATACTTCTAAACCCCGCCTTTGACCGATTAAATTTGTTCCAGGTGTCAATCATTATCTGTATCATCAACATAGTGCGATCACTCGGTTCTACATGTATACATATACATGTAGCTTTATACGTCAATCTACAAGTGTACAGCTCTACCATGGCTATTTGATTTATCGCTATAAATATTTGTAAAGATATAGTGTATATGATTATTTTTATTTTCATTCAGGGAAATTATGTTATTGTTTTTAAATCTATTGATACAAGGGACGTATATATAAAGTATACGTCCCTGTTAATAAATGTACGTTATTGTTTACAAGATCATAGATAATTAGCACATTATTGAGATCAATACAAAACTTCGGTTAGAAATTAACTGGAACACATGTTCGTCCCTGAAATTAATTATGAGAAAAGATTTGTGGTCCCAACTCGTCAAACATCGGCTTACTTGATCAAGATCGGAAATACACATGTACCATTTTCACAGTAAAAACAAACCGGCAGAAATCAATTTTTCATTTATCGAACATGTATATTTGATTTTATAAATGTGTCTATTGAAATGCATGATGTACCTTGTAATGAATTTTTTTTACTTGTATGTTATTAATACATACATTTTGTACATGTACATAGGAAGTAAATTCTCTCTCTCTCTCTCTCTCTCCAGACGCAGAAATTATCCTGCGAAAGCGAGGAGACAAAATTTCGATCGGTTGACTCTTTTGAATATAACGACATTTCCCTTACAAAATGTTCGCCTGTGCATGAATTAGTTTTTTTTTTTGTCATTTTCATACAAGCTTGCTTGCTTTCTTTTTTCAAACAAACGTACTAATGTCTCAAATGAACAGTTCAATCAAAAGATGTAGTAAAAATGAATTTCAAAGACATCCGTAATACAAAAGAAAAAAGTGTGTGCGCCTTGGTCTGGTACTTCAAAGGGTTCCAAACAATTAATGCCTCGCATGTTGTTCATACCGCTCTTTTACCTGTATTTTAACACCCCCTGTACACGGAGACGTGTGACTATAAACCTTCCAATTTTAATTTGTTTACAAACTTTGATAATTTGGTGCCACTGGGGCAGGTATTTTACATACATAAACCTTCTTTGAACTTTCGTGCATAATTTATGTGTATGTGAGATTGAAGATTTTTTTTATAAATTCAATTTACCGTTTCTGCGTTCGCCCCCCCCCCCTCCCCCCCCGCGCCATCGGCGGAACAAACTTTGAATTCGCAAGTAAACAGAATCTAAATAGAAAAGAAAAATTGCACATGACGGCGTAAGAGAGAACTATAGGTCCCCTTTCATCCCACTACCTCCTTATTCACTTGAATATGATCCTGTTTTCTGTTTATGTCAAAGTGCCCGACCCCCCCCCCCCCCCAAACGAAGGTTTACCTGAACAAAAGAAAGATAAATAAATACATGTAAGAAATTCTATATTGAAACCAACAAAAATACAAAGGTGCAAGGAGGTGTAGCAAATTCTGAAAAGATGCAGATAATTCATGAAGAAAAAATATGAAACCCAATCCGAGCCCCAGATCGGAAAGGGGATCGGAATGGGGGCTACAGAAATTTTTGCTTTACACTGGATTTTTTCTTTGAAAACGTTCTTTCATCATCCTCAAATACATGATTTGGGGATTTCTTAACAAATCAGTCCATTTTAGTTTAAATAAGGGAAATATATGATTTTTTAAAATAAAAATGTGAAATAATTCTTCTGAAAATGAATTTATACTTCGTCTAATGCCAAAGCTCTCGCTGTGTAATTAAATCAAATCGATCAGCCACTGAGGGTAGTATATGTATATTGTAAGTCTATACGTTGTCAAATTAGAAAAAAATATATTTAAAAATCTAGTGAAGTTATACACACATCACAAAAGACGATGAAAGAGAATTAAAAAAAAATACATGTATGTTTGAAATAATTCAGGCAAAAATGCATATTTAATTTTTTAAATTTGATTACAGTAGACTGAATTGCTGTCGTTTCTTGTCTGAGGAGGGTATATTCCCCGGGAGGTTTATGGTCAAGGCGCGAAGCGCCGAATGAGAGGGGGTAGGAGGACTTGTGGGAGGACTAGGTTGTCTGAAGTCAGCCTAGGATAATTGTGCGAAATTTATGAATTCTAAGACCATTGTTGAACACGTTTGTTTGATCTTGTGATGTTAAAACGAAAGATTATCTTGGTGACAAAAAAATAATGAAAGGTTTTCATGCGTACATGTAAAAGATGTATATATCACTCAATTTGAGATTTCTATGAGGCCATTGAAAGACACCAAGAAAGTAACATTTATTAAATCACAGAAAATAACAACTCTTTATCTGAGTCAGATTTTTGGGCTAGTTGTGTAAATACTAGTATATACATATATATAAAAAAAAAATGCGAAGCGACTAATGATCCTGAGTTTGTTCAAACACTTTTTCTCACCATTATTTTCATGAATTGAAAGGAGAAGGTGCGGTAACCTGCCTTTTTGGCCCTATACGATTAAATAGTGAAAAAAATCAAAATGTTGTTAAGGTATTCCGTAATACAGGCGGATCTATATGTACATATTTGTCGAAGGAGGGAAAGGATGGGGTTTTTTTTAGAAGCCATGGCCATAACTGAAAGGAAACTAAATGGGATGTTCTCGATTTTTTCCAGGTATTACGGAAGAAAATTGAGCAATCATGATTCAAAACTCTTACAATTTCTTTGGCTGTTAAAACTGAAAAGCTTGTGGATCCAGAGGCGGGCCATGGTGATAAATAATTGTGAATAATGAGGGATTTCATGATCTGAAAGAAGCGGAGATACATGCATTTCTATAGTCCGATACTTTTGTACAAATATATTCTGTGTCTGATGTATTGTTTCCATTATTAACGTGTCTATCTTACTATTCTCACGGGGTATAGCGGTGATGGTGGGAGAAAGGGCGGGGTACTCTGTAGTGTATGGAGTTAAAAAGACTTTGAAAAAAAATACAATGATGACAAGGGGTTATTTAAATCAAAAGATAAATAGATAGTCAATCACTCAGCACGAACAAATGTCGGGAGGAAGAAATTAACTAAATAATCTATTATAATAGTACATGAAATTAGAGAAAAACCGAAAGTTCTGCATTGCGAGATTGTCCCCCATGTAACTTTGATTACATCTTGCATTAAGATAAAAAAGAAATGTATATTAACATAAATGGAAGACAAAATTACTGAATTAGACATGTGAAAATTAAATTATTCAAAACCATCAATATAAAGAATTAGAGAAAAGGGAAAGCGCCGAGAAAGAAAATTCCCTTAATATTTACAGCAGCTTGTTGTACCATATTAGAAAAAAGGAAAATTAAACTGTTTTCGGCATTGAAAATAAAATAAGGCGATTTGGCACGTAGGATACACACGATAAACAGCTCGTGCCACATGACAGGTAATTGTTGAAATAACACAGGTATTGTTGTGACAGGGCGAAGCATAGTTTTATCTGGTCATCGGAAGAGTTCATTATAGGCAGGTGATACAAGATGTCAAAATTACAGGTCTTATAATTATACAGGCATTTCATACTCTATGTTACAGTGTGTAAACTAATTTTTTTTTATCGACTGGTCTAATTTGCTTGATTGAATTATCTCCGCCCGGTCATACCACTTTGGTAGAGAAATACATGTGTGTTACGTGTATATATTATCGTTGTATGAATTCAGATTAATATAAAGTACGTATAAAACTTTAAAATGCAAATAAAAAAAATATCCGATAAACCCGATAACAATGTACAAATTTCATAAGATTATAAACAAAACTCGGATTCTGAGTAAGATTTATTCGTTTTGCAAGTTATGAGTCGTAATATTAATTCATTCACGTTATTCTCCATAGTAATGTTTATTATGCATACGCTAACGGTTAATTCTGCATGCGCTCACGATAGAATTTTTTTCCGCGTACGCTCCCGATAGAATGGATAATTAGCGCTACTCATTTATCACGATACAATGAATACAGATAATTTGATACTATCGCTATGAATAACAAAAATTGAATACAAACGTGAATGAGATAAGCGCTAACCATTGTACGTTTTTCAAACAGTATTGATACAAATGAATAAGGACTATTTGGTAATATCGTGAGCAAATCAATAACTAAGGTTAATTAAACGATAAAAATCGTGAACTAAGAATACATATAAATAATGAATGAGGACTAACGTGAGAGTTGTTAAGATTAACTATTCCTTATCTGTATGCATGCCAACGATTTCGGAATAAAATATATCATTTTCGTTGATTTCCCTTGTAATTTGTCGACAGAAAATACATTTCATAGGAAAAATTACTTTTACAGCAGCTTTGATTGTGCACATCTGAAAATCCCTACATATTGACTGATAGTAGTCATGCTTGGTATCAAAGCTTTTCATGTACTATAGGATTTTCAACGGCCTTAGCATTGTCCGATCAAGCTAAGCATAATCAGACTCATTTCATATCCATTTGATTCCGATCTTATAATTTTTCTTTACATTTTCTTTCTTATTTTAGGGAATGCAAGATGGGCAGATTGGTGGACATATGAGGGTATATCAGGTAGGCGTTGTCCAATGTTTTTGATTTTCTAAAATTTACATCCAGACGGACGTAATTCCCTCTCCTTTTCTCATTAAAGAGTGTATCAATTTAAAGATATTCGACGCCATAAAAGGGATCAAGCATTTGATATTTTGAGAGCCAGATCTTTCTTATGGGATTTTTCAGAGTCGAAAAATATTTTTCGGGGTTCCTCGGGCCAGATTATTTAAGAAATAATAAATGACAAGCCGGGCTCTATTGTCTCATAATGCCCGAGCGTCCTCAGCCAATCACATTTATTACCGAGCCGCGTCAGCGGCGAAGTGATAAATGTGATTGGCTGAGGACGCGAGGGCATTATGAGACAATAGAGCCCGGCTTGTCATTTTTTATTTCTATTCTAATGATGACCAGAATTAGACCTTTCTTGGTAAAAACCAGTTCCTGCCGGTTTGTCTTCTTTCAGAAAATGGGTAGGCGTGGCTTATCGCTATAGGGCCTTTATTGGAGAATAGAGCCCGGCTCGCGTCTGTTGTCTTAATAGGGAAAAAGAATCAAGTCATATTATAATCATTCTTTCAATCTTCTGTTCCAGAATAAGGATGATCCGGAATATTTTTTAATTTGCTAGCCCTTCGGACCGGAATTTCATTTAAGTAAAGAAAAATATTCATAACCCTACCCATTAAAGTAAACTGGTTGATCCTTTATGTCAGCAATATGCACTTCATGTCTTCCATATTTGTCTTAGTGATTGTGCTGAGCATGGATCGTTTTTACATGTACTGGATTCCATATTTCATTTTTCTTCGAACAGATATAACACTCGATGACAGGAAACATTCATCGATCATTAAATTCTGACACATATCAAATCCAGGGTATATGATTCCATTCAATATCTGACACGCTAAAATGTGAACGAAAATGATAAAAACTTACCAAAGCCATTTCTTTTATAATTATGCTACGAAAAAGGTATTTCACAACCTCACAAAAGGAATTCTACAGTAATTGAACCTGAATCATGATAAACGGATTAAGATGATGTCCATACACTTTACAAATGTATTGAAGAAAGGAATATTTATTGAATTGGCTATTGAAGCGATTCAAGAATTGAATTATTAAGGTGAAAAGCGTTCGTCAAAATTGTATTAGCCTCCATGTACCAAGTCATCCAATAATCAGATAACACGTTTGTGGCAAAACATTCTGCAACTTGGTTTTGATTACATTTCGCGGGTGGTCATACCTGCATTCTTATGCATATAATAGCAAATAATTACCACAGCGGTTTAACGGAAATAGGAAATTGAGAAATCGAGCGGTTGAACGAGTGTTCGATTTGCACGACTGGAAAAGAAACTCGTTGCCCTTTCAATCTTCATGAGTGTTAAATGCTACTTGATTCTGTGATTCCTCCATGATGGAAGAAGTGATATGCAGTCATACGATATTTATTTTGCACGTACTTCTTTTAAGTTGCAAGAGTTTTCTATCCAAAGTTTAAGAAATATTCCATTTTTATGTCAATGTTAAGAATTTTCGTGCCTGTAAAAGTGATTTGTCATTTCAATGGTATATCAATTCAACAAAAAACAAGACTTTAATAGATATGCGATCACAAAAAATAAGCACTGTGGCTATCAAAGATTATGATAATAAGTTGAATCAATAGGGATTATTACACAAAGTGTATAGAAACAGGCTGTCTTATGGCGCATCATGTCATATCAAGTACATAGAGTGCAAAACTTAAAAATAACCGTATCAAACACCAGCAAATCTACAGCAAACCACGTACACCCTTCAATACCCGTAGTACCACAAGCATAACATCTGCAACGACCACTGTCAGTTACATTTAGAATGTGCAGCAAAATGCATAAGCCAAATGAAAGACATATCAAGTACTGCAAATTGAGCGCATCACATGCATAATCCACATTAATACTTGCAGTCACCTACAGCACTACAGCAAATTATCAAATAGACCTGTAACAACTTCATCGAGCCATAGATAAACAATGCAACAGAAAATGGAAACAATGCATAACACCTTAAATGTCTGCATCAATTCTCTATATCAAAATATATATCTGTTCTATTGTAAAATTTCAGCGTACCAACTTCGCATTTCAATAAGTTAAGTCTCATAAGTTATGCTCGAGCCCGAAAAAAAAAATCCAAATAATTTCAAATTATTAAGAGCAAAATTCTAAACTTGAAAATACTTTCTGCCATAAAAACATACTATGGACAGAGTTATGCAATTAGTGAGATACCCCATAGTTTCAGGAATGTTTCGTGATATTTTTGTGGCGGGGAATTTACAAATATATTTCAAGTCAAGTGCCGAAACACGATGAAGCTAGGCGAACGATTTTCTCGGATACTTGACAATCAACCTGTGGAGAAACCAACCTAGTTGTTGAGATTGTCAATACTGAATGATATATATTATTGTATAAGTTTAGTGCACAATATGCACATTTCAACAAGTTATGTTTCATCATTGATTCAAGTGTCCTAAAAGAGAAAATCAACACAATATGGAATTAAGAAGAACAAAAGTCTAAACTTGTCCTAAAACCTACTAAGGACAGAGTTATGTCATGTAAAACGCATTCAACATCCACAACACAAAATGTAATACATATGTAACATTGTAGCAAAGAAACATGCAAACGACCAAGATCAACCGCAGCACCACACGTACACAACGTGCAACACGAACATGACATCTTACAAAACACCTGAACAAAACAATTGGCAAACATTCTTCGAAAAAAACAATTATCTTAAAACTTACATTGAGGGATTTAAGAATGCAGCATTGTTGAGAGACACATCAAAGACGCTTATCCTCTGTTTATACCAGCGGCACATGAACGGGATTGTGCAACATAAGTGCGAACTGTTCATACCATTGCAATCGGAGATGAAATGTACAGTAGGCTGATGGTAAAGCAAGGTATATCTAGATGCTTTGGTCATCTTCTTATACAACATCTAACAACGTTTAGTCGGGTCCTTGGTGATGTCGTGTTTCCTGTTCCTTGTCCCTTTAATTTTGTGTCTTTTGCTGTGTATGTCTTCTGTGTTTTGTTTTCACTTGGGGTGTTTTTATGTTCTGCTGTTGGTTATGCAACCGGGTCTTTTTGGAGATCCCCTCCGTCCTTGGTATCCTTACCTTGCAAAAAAGAGGGATCATTGATAATTCAAAGTAGTCTTTACAAAGAAAACCTAATCTCTTTAAACATAATGCCTACATTGAAGATTCGCCAACTCGGCTGGATGGCTAGGTAGTTGAATTGGAGACAGATAAGCGAATTCTGGATGATTGAGCCTCTCTAACTTGAACAGCATAATCACTTACAATTATTATGTTAATTGAAAATAATAATCAAATACTCACACCTCTAACTGTCAGGAATTTTATTTTCATTTTATGATTTTTTCAATTTTATTAATAATCTTAATCTCAATCCTTCTTGAACTCTTGATTCTTTTTTTTTCACTTCTTAGGTCCGGTCTACTGGGGTGCGCTCAACTCTGACTGGAAATTGTGCAGCAAAGGAAAATTCCAATCTCCAATAAACATAGTCCCTTCGGAACTGCTATTTGATCCAGGTCTGAGAGAGTTGTCTATATCGGGTAACAAGGTAATAACATAATAAGGGAGGTATCAGATCTGTCAGAATCTTAATTATTCAAAAAATCCTGGTACAGAGAGGGAATATGTTCGTATCATTTCCTTACACTTCGCAATTCATACAATACACGAAATTGATGAATAATACTAGAAAAAATGGGGTTCTCCTTTACATAGTTTGACTGATGCACATGCATGCAGATGTACACCTCATCCGATGTAGCTGTTCAAGTCAAAAGAACAGAATTCTTCATAGACTCAAAAATGCTAATGGAACTGCGTTTCTTTCTCTTTAAGGTTTCGGGTTATATTGAGAATAAAGGAAATGACGTAACATTTTTCGTCAATCAGTCTGCAGAGAACTCTGTCAATATGTCATTCGGGCCTCTGTCATATGTGTACACAGTATATCAAATCAAGCTTCATTTTGGTGGATCAAATGGCTACGGAACTGAGCACAAGTTCAACGGAAAACAATTCGACGCCGAGGTAATATTCAAAGTCAATTGTGGAGGAATTTATAAACCTTACGCAAAAAGTACTTGCAGTGATAATTCATATTTGCATAAAATAAAAATAATAATAAAAATCATAAAACCTGGCACCAAGAAGCATTTATTTATACTTGAAAGATATGTTTTTATTTTAACTCTACTGGTAGCTTCAGATACATGTACACATACAGTGATTTCATTTCCATTCTCACCCACAAAAAATGAAACAGCAAACATAATAAACAAAACAACTTTAATCGAGATGAGATAAGGAGTCCGTAGAGGGTCAACAAATTCTGCTCCTCTAGAAACATCCGGCACTTTAACCATGCTAAAGTCTGTGTCTTGTGAATATATGAAAATCGGTGTTTTGTGTGGTTCTAGCTAAAACATGTTTCATGTATGGACAACGAAATATTATAGTACTGTTGATATCCGACAAGGCGGTATTGGAATGATTTCACCGGACCTTTCTTCATCAAAATGACTGCATAGAATCAAAACAGTCATCGGAGAGTCAATTTAAAAAATGGACAGAACAAAGGAGGGGATCTCAAACAACACTATGTTGCAACACCAATAGCAAAACTCCAAAACACCTCTTGCCAAAACACAGAGTAAACACCCACAGAAATAGACGCAAAAGGGACAAGGAACACAAACTTACAACATAAAAATATTAAAGACAAAGGACCATACATATACCAACGAAACAAATGGGCAACAGGTACCGACTCTAAACGCAAATTCTGAGTATTACTCGTATATATCTTGTACACCGAATTCTCAGATATTTCAAGGGTGAATAGCTCTTTCGTGGCCTTTAACTCCAGTTGTTTACATTGTTCATTATTCAATCGGCAACATTTTATAAGGTACGTTTATTACTTACAGCGGTGTAATTCAAATGAAGGTGTATATATTCGTATTAGCTCTTGGCGAGCCTTTGCACTTGTCTTCGTCTTCGTAATAATTATCTCTTGACGAGCCTTTGCACTTGTCTTGGTCATTGCTTTTAGTTCTACAACTGAAAAAAACGAAAATGTTTCAATTGAAGCATGAATCAAACTGTCTTTAAGTCGATAGCATTCAAATGAGTGAGACAATTACTCTTGAATCAGTATTCATACAGCAAAGAAGATGGCTCTGAAACCTGAATCAAAATAGCATGGATATTCTAGATCAAAGAGTACTTAACAGAGAGAGAAGCGATGACACAATAGCTAATACGAGGCTATTGTATCACAGAAGCTACAATAAACTAGTAAAATACTCATTCATAACAAGACATGATAGTGATAATGGCAGTAGAAGATGTAATGTACGAATTGGAACTCATACGGATTGACTCTTAATGATCGTTTCAGATGCAAATCATGGCGTATAATTCAGATGTTTATGCAAATCACAAGATGGCGGAGCAAGGACCAAAGGGATTGGCAATATTAGCTCTGTTTATGAAGGTAATAATTTAAACCACTTCAAACTGTGAAATTTTCTTAATTCAAATCTTAGGGGGATTAAAGCAGCAAGTTTAATGGAAAAATCAATTTGAATTGCATGAGGGGATGAATTAAAGTGTCGATTTGAACCAAGCGTGAAGAATTGATCATCCAAGTTAGCTTCATGAGACTCGTCATAATTATATTGAATTGATAAATCCATCTTGTATGTTTTTTTTAATTCTAGGTCAAAGACGGCATTGTAAACAGAGAATTTAACAAAATTACTTCAAACGTTGATTATATTCAATTCAGAGGTAAGGTTTTCATGAGCAAGGTGTATTAAATGATTTCAACAATTGATAAATACCTTACACACAATTTATCAATATGTTATACTATTCAAAAGGTTACGATTCAGAGGTATTATTTACCTAGAACATTCATATATTAGCAGTTTTCAAGTAAAATGTACCATTATTTTGAAGGTACAAAGTTACAGTTTTCAAGTAAAATGTACCATTATTTTGAAGGTACATTTTACCTTTTCAAGTAAAATGTACCATTCAATTTGAAGACGTTTACATTTATACCACTTGGTGAGTGTCACTGCTGGTGGACCAGGAGTCCCCGAGGGCACATGTAGCCAAGTTCGATCAATTTCGGTTGATCGTTTCTTCAACGCATTCTAAAATTTCTGTTATCAAAATTCCTTGAAATTTCTAAAACCTGGGTCCTGTAGCATCATATCCCACCCATCCTGCTACGTCTTTCTGTACGCTTTTTCGACATAGTAACTTTCATACTTTTTGGCATATTACATTGTTTAGATTTGAGGATCACTGACGAGGGTTAAGTACCCGAAACGTGCATGTCTGGTCCATGTTGCCAATTCATCTATCCTTTAATGATGCTATTAAATTTGAAGACGTTTACATTATACAAATGACTCACCAAATATTTACACTTGTGATCAATTATGGCAAACACATACATGTACTACATTTGTAGCAAAACTTTTATTTCATTGGCTTCATTGGTACTTTCTTAAAAATCATTATTTAAGGACAAATCCTCATACAATGTACCTTTTATATGTAGGATGGCTATACCTTTACATAAAAAATGAATCTAGCAACGCATCGGGGCATAACGCTTCACCAATAAAGTTCTTAAGGGCTTTCCTTTTGATAAATCAATGGATGGAAATAGCCTCTTGTTATATACATATATAGCATCATGATGATTTATTCATTCGTATGAATTTCCAAAAAATCCATAGTTAATCAAAATAACGCTACATATTTAAACGTACGTAGCGATATCTAGAATGGATCTCCTAGCAAAACCATATTCGCTAACAGTAATTCAGACGACGATTGTTTCCTTCTTCAGTGAATGCGCACAACCCAGCAATCGGGGAGACACCTCTGTGAACACAACGACCTAAATATACTGCATGCGACAAAAAATCCTTTGTACTGGTTACCATTAAGACGTAACAATTATCATACTGCACAAAGACAATTACTTATAGAATAAAATAAGACTGACAATCCGTCTTCTTAACTTCATGAGGTGAAGAAAATCCTTACGATGAACTCAACCACACTTAAAACAGATCACCAAATTGAGCATTGACGGACCCCGAGCAAGCTAGAGGTGGGAACAGATGCCCGGGAGTAGTAAACATCCCCTGCTTGGGTAGCCACACCCGCCGTCGGTGCTCAGGCACGGAAATGAAAGCAATATCTCAAACTCCTCGCGGAGAACTTTTTTACGAGCTCCACCCGGCAATGTACAATGTACCTTCTACTTAAAATTTTAAGGATCTTGATGCTCAATGACAATGAGATGATCCTACATGTTTTTATGGTGTATGATTGTGCATACGATGCGTTCAGCAATAACAAATTATGTACTGTACACGTATGTGATATATCATTTTCTGCTTTACAGATGATACTTTTACAATAAGGAAATTTTTCATTCAGCGATTGATACCTGATAATAAAGACTACATAACATATGAGGGGTCGTTAACACAGCCGGCTTGTCACGAGACTGTCACGTGGATTCTACTCAACAAACCTATACTCATTGGACAATTTCAAGTAAAGCTTTATTTTTTCCCCCAAAGTTTCGTATTTTTATAGAAGAATGTAATATTCTTTCACAATGTACCACTGAGAAGGATCGACTTTCCCATGGAAATATTTTTTATTCTTTTCTTTATAAAATTAATGTACTGGCAATGAGGATCGAAGGCATACGTGCACATGTCTGGTTTAAACGTAAGTGTTCCTACGAAAAAGGATAACCTACACTTTCCGTGTACCTTAATGTCACACCCTTTTATTTTCAATATATGGTGTAATATTTGTTCAAAAGTCTTGCGAATCACTGCCCAAAGATTATCATGAAGTGTTATGTTTGTGATTGACTGAAACTATACAGAGGGTGTTCTTTGGTCTTTTAGAAAGAGTTTTTTTTTTTTTTGGTTTAATTTATCTAATTCTAAAATAAATTCCACCACACAAGTAGACAATAGGTAACTACGAATCTAGGTCAAAGGCAATTTGGTTCTTAATTTGATACATGTACTACAAAGCCAATATTATATAATGGAATTTAAATAGACCTAGATGTCCATGTTTTTCCAGAAAACCCACAAAGTCAGATGGTAAGGGCGCCGGGCATTGACCATAAGGTCGCTGGTTCGAACCTCTTTATAGGACCACGGGTCGGCCGACATATACTATACGTTGTATGTTAAATACTAAAAATGTCCTTGTCTGCGTTGTTAACATGCCTGTGGGGTTAAAAAAATGTCTATATTCTACCAGATTTCACATTTCCCCAAATCCTACAAAACGGAAAAAAACCTCAAAGATATTCACACCTACAAAGGTTAACGCGTCATTATGGTGTTCAGAGTCTGCAGTATTCGCATTATGGAAACTGATCCGTGGTTTGCTTAACACATTCAGTTGACTTCTTTATCAAATTAAATTGTGCTGTTTGATCCCCCATGATTAAATAAACGACAGCAGATTTATCGGCTGACTTTGTAATCTAATTAATTGCCCTGTGTGTTGCAAACAAATTCAGTTTTTCCTCAGCAATACAAATTTGTGTGGGTAAGACAATAAATTGAAATAATTTGTGTCAGTTGACGATCAGCAAAATCTCGTTTCTCGGAATTGCCATACATTTATAGCATCAGAATTTTAGAATCTGATTTCGGCTTTTTATAACGGGTAAAGGTGGAAAGGTTGTGAGAACGTGATGCAGACACACGTAACGGGACAATATGCTGCTAATGTGGCAGATGGGCGTTATAGGTCATCCTAGATGCCCCTTTATCTCGTTGTTTTATTTGTAGTGTTTTATGTTAAGCGTTTTGAAGTCGTATTTGATAATGGTCCCCTCGTCACTTTGATGTCTCTCCATGTGCTTGTCCATTCTGTGTTTTCGTGTTCGAGTATTTCGACGATTTATCTCTTTACTTTGAAAATTATAAATCGTCGAAATACTCGAATTTTGAAATACTGAATAATTTATCATCCTCTTTTCGATATATTTACTTGTTATGATTTTAATATATTTGGCTGAAATAGAAAAACAGCTTTATCTTGATATGTCCCCTGTCAATTAAGTACATGAAATTGCACGGCTGACCTTCTTTAGAAAGAATTCTTAAAATCTACATACTGCCGGTTGGTTTTTGCTTGTATAACTTGAAATAAACTGATAAATTCTGTTCAGCCAAATACAAGAGCTCAAGATAGAGAAGAGAGAAAAGAATGTAGATCCCTTTCCGCTCCTTATTCCCAGATAAGCTTATTGGTTCCAAAAAAAAGCGATGATATATCCATTAAATATCTAGACAGTTTTATTACATGACACATCCACAATAATTGGTCACATTTGCATCACTATCTGAATCGACATTCTGGCTCGGAAAAAAGAGCAATTTGTTTCAATAGTCATTATTTTATTGTACCGCATTTGCATTATCTGTCCCTTGAGACTTTGTAGTTTCGTTCGTCATCCAAATATCCAATCTTGTCTTCTTTTGGTAATTCTATATATAACTTTTTTTGTTCCTCATCTGAGTGACCTTTGTCACTGTCAGTTTCGATGACCGATATACTTGTTCTTGCAAATGTACCATTGAGGCACACATCATCAATTTGTTGAAAGTGTTAATAAAACAAGGCAATACGACACAGTTACCTTAGAGAGTCAATTACCATTGAAGTCGTTATGACATTTTAGTACCGTGTAATAAGTTTCAACTTCGGTTTTTCGTTTCTTCAAATGCATTCGAAAATTTCTTTTCACAAAATAGCCCTGTAGTGTCATATCCCACCCATCTTGCAACGTCTTTTGGTATTTTTCTGGACATAAAATTCACAGTCTTTGGCCATATTTCATTAGTTGGATTGAGGATCACTAACGAGGGTTAAGTATCCAAAACATGCATGTCTGCTCCATGCTGCAAATTTATCTGTTCTTTTAAAATTGATGCTCTGAATTTTAAGATGTGTAATATTGATTCAATTTTTCTTTCTTTCAAAATTTGGCTTATTTCGTGTCTTTTGTATTTTTGTTAGCTCAACTCGTTGAGGACATTAAGACAGGAAGGCCCAGGTAATCCCCAAGCATATATGTATAATAATATCCGAACAATACAGCAAACCAATAGGAGACCACTTCGGACTAATATAAACTTGGTAAGTGGTTTTTTTTTTTTTTTTTTTTTTTTTTTTTTTTTTTTTTTTTGTTTAACATATTTACAATTCAAACAGAAAAGCTTGCCACAGATCTGTTATCAGGACCAACTTTAGCATCGTTAGAAATTATATATTGGTTTTTTTAAAGCGCATGTACATGTTCTACGCTAGGCAAACCTAGCTGCTTTACTATTCTTTCATCTTTGCATTAGTGCTCTTTGTGACCATGATAACTTGTAATGCTAACAATTGGCCGATGATTTTTATCAGCCAAATCTCAAATTTTGGAAAGCGCGGAAAGCGCGGAATAGTTCAAAAGGAAAATAATTTTGATCGATCATCACTTTGGTCTGAATGTATCTTATTGGACATTAATGACAAGAAGTGCTGTAGCAAGAAGGTGAGAGAATAGAAATCGGTAGAAATTCAAACACGAAACCAACTTGTAATGACAAATATGGATAATGACCATATCCCTGTATACAGCACAAAATCGATTTTTCAGAAAATCAGTAACCGAAGGCATACAAAATCAGGATAAAACAGGAACCAAAGCAAACAAACAAACAAACCTGATGACCTAATACAAAACCTCATTGAGCATACCAAACAAAGAAATTTTCAAAGCCTAAATACCCTGTTACATTGTGGAGATAGTGTCCAATATTTTCATTATATCATCCAAAAACCGGACACTCGCAAATACACCCTAGGGTGAGTAGTTGTAGTAGCCTAGAGGTCAGAACATATTTGTTGTGGTCTTTGAGCTTGCACTGGAAAACCGTATTGATTGCGATATGAAAATAGGTGGGTAAAAAATGAATGCACATGTACTCAGGAACGGGATATTTGTGAGCATATATAAGTTGAAGATGAGATCGAGTTGATATCTCAATATGAGATGTCTCTGTTGAATCTAATTCCCATGAATATATTATGCTAAACAAACCAGAGACTTTGTCAGCTTTGAAACGTAATAGATCTGTGATAGGGAAAATATGACTTAATTTTGAAGTGACAACACATATTTGGCTTCACAGATTAGCCTTCTAGATAAACTCGTTGCTTATGACAATAATACGGAAGTGTTCCCTTCCCGAAGAAATTTTCAAACCAATTTATTATGCACCATTTAGTAAAATGGAAGTGAACTCTATACCTTTCCGAAGAAAATTTCAAACCAACGACGTAATACTAGACGAACAACATAGTCTGTGTCGTTGTGACATTTGCCTAATTGTTCTCTGTTTGGTGCATGAAGTATGAAAAGAAAAAAAATCGTAATACATGTATTACCGGAGTAGTGCTAAAAGATTAATATCATGACAAAATTATCGTACAACGAAAAATTATCGTACAACGAAAAATTATCGTACAACGAAATTATCGTACAACGAAAATTATCGTACAACGAAAAATTATCGTACAACGAAATTATCGTACAACGGAAATTATCGTACAACGAAAAATTATCGTACAACGAAATTATCGTACAACGAAATTATCGTACAACGAAAATCCACGACATGGCCTGTAGCAGGCTTTTTGGGCTTAGCTGAACACAATGCTTTGAGTAAAATATAGATGTAGCTTCAGATTCATGAGTAGCATTCGAAGTCTATGATGCATATCACAAATAAAGATTTGTTTGAGTAAGTAAGTCTTAATTTTAAGATACCTTCTGAAGAAATTCCTTGAGTTACCATTAGAAATATTGACTATCAAATGCAATTATCCAACTGGATAAGATTCAATCTAAATCTATTTATAAGCAGTATTCGGGAATAATTCATAAAATTTCATGTGGAATAAGGGATTATATAATAACACGAGAATCTTGCGAAAGGGAAAACATTATCAATAACAAACTGCTATGTACAAAGTATACTAGATAAAATTTTATTCAGCACTCAATGTTTCATAAGATGATACCCAGCTTCGATCTGCTATGATATAGAATCATTGACATGTATTTTGCAAAAAAAAAAAATTCTGTATCTCAGCATGTAATATTGTGTTACTGATTATATTGCACCTATTGAAACCTGCATGATTTCTACGCTAAAATCAACATTGACGATCCCATAGAACATAATTTCTCTTGTTTGATAACCATTAATTCCCTGAACTGGCTCTGAAATAAAAAAGTAAATTATCCGGGATCGATGTGATAATTGTTTAATTACTATCATAATGGCGTCTGATCGATCCGATTTGTACCTGTATCATTTTTATGCTTTTATTTATATCATTTGTACCCGACTTTTGACATACAATATCAAATTTTATTTGCAATATTACACTTAAAGTGGATAAAGCCATGGGTATTTTACGAAATTTGATACCTCAACGGGAGAAAAACGAGTTTCAATCTTTTCTTTCGCTTAATTGGTACATTAAAGCAATGAATCATTACATGGTATTACAAGACCAGTGTGGTGAATGAGCATATATATTTGCATTTTTTATATTGAAAAAAGGTTGCCGTGTTGCAGTTTACCTAGCGTCACCAACTTAAGTTTTGAATTATCAATTTTCTTTTAAGTTTACCAATGAATCCAAATACATGTACATTTAAGATTCAAGTATAATACATTTGTATGACATATCAAGGATAACACGCAGTAGAGTTGAGCTGGCTCAGCTATAGTAGCTAAGACTTTTATCTGTCATTCAGTCAGTCTGTCTTTCTGTCTGTTACAAAATCTTTAACCTTGGGCATTCCTTTTGAATGGCGGGTGATATAGCTTTTAAATTTCATAAGGTATTCTTTGTGACACGACATTGTGATCTACTTTTGTACAAACAACCAGAAGCGGGGGACTACATTTGTCTGAATTTGTTTGTTTTATTCCTTTTTCATTTAATTCATTGCCTGTACAGATAAAATTTGAAGAATTTTACATGAAACACACATTAGCGAATAAAATCAAGCTACGGACAAAATATCAAGGGTACAGTGTTATGTCATGATTTTATATTCAACAAAAATAAAAAAAATGAATCATTTGATCTTTAAATGATATTATAATATAGCTATTTTGTGCTGCATTTCTGTTGTATGTAGTAACGTGATTACAAATTTACCAAGTAAATATGGAAAATATTGTTTTCTTACATCAAAAGAACTAATTTCATGAAAGGTCCCTCTTGGATCCAGGCTACTCTCCTCTACATATGGAGTAAAATTCAATATTGCCTTTTCCATTGGTGTGATTTTACTCCCCCAGACGAATTTCAATGCAGTGTTCTAAATCAACGATAAATATCAACGTCCTAGGAGTCAATTAAATCTAATTAATTTCTGCAGCTTGAAACAGACATTATTATCATTTTGCACGCAAGATTGACAGATAATCACGCATCAATGGCTTTCATAAAAATGGCTCCCCCTTCAAACGATTCCCATGCACGGCAACATTTTGCTTTATTATTGTAATTACACCTTCCACCATTTAAATTACAATTTACAATATTAATGAAGTTGATATCTTATTTCATGCCATCATTACATAACCTTTTGATGATGATTCCAACATGGAAAACTCACAAGTGGTATTCGTTATTTTTCGAATTTTATATAGAAAAAAGTACAATTTATAAAGCATGATTTAGCAACATATAGATCGATACAAAACTTGACTCAAATACCCCGTCCCCCATCGCAATGTCACAGTTTCCTTCCACTCTTAGTATACCAATATGGCATTTACTCAAATGGTGATCCAAAATTAACTTGACTTTGACGCAAATTACCTGTCATCAACCCAATCATGATAGATTCATTCCACTCTTGGTTCACCATGATGGGATTTTTTCCAAAGGTCCAAAACTCTAAGACAGTACTCCGACTTTGTGCTTTAATAAGTTAAAGAAGATCCTGACGAAAATCTCAACAGCACACACAATAGAGCACCAAATTGAGCATCGACGGACTCCAAGCAAGCCAGAGGTGGGACCAGGTGCCCGGGAGGAGTAAGCATTCCCTGTTTGCATGATTAGCTGCACCCGCCATCGATGTTCATGCACGAAAATGGTCGTAATGTATAAAATACATCTATGTACAATGTAATAGAGACCAAAATGAAATCAAATTGTATGCACAACAGACTGAACGATATCCGCTACATAAACATGCAAAGCAGTGGAATACTTCTCTCGGAAACATTCACATAATTGTGTATAATCATGTCATCTTTTTAGAATTAGAATTGTGATCCGTTCACTGAAATTGTTAATAGTTCATTGCGGGACACATCAAAATGAAAATCTCTGATTGACTATTTAACGTGTCCAGTGTACAAATGGAGATCTCGCGGACGTCTCGTCCATTTAAATAGTGTTTTATCTCGGTAATCTTCGGTAGTGTCTCGATTGTTTCCGTGGATTAAGCGAAGGTTGGCATGTTGACCTTTGATGATAGAAACCATTTTTTATGTTTTATAAGGTATATTTAGTTAAAAATGTTTAATGATTCTAACTATCCGAACTCTCTATAAGGTTCGATTGACCTGTTGTCGAGTGTTGTTATTCAGTAGATGTTACTTTTACTGTATAATAATTATATATAAAGGTTTTGGGAATTTGAAAAAAGCGGGTGTCTTGGGGATAATTTATTCAAACTTAACAATCTGTTTTGCATGGTGTGGGCTTATAAATATAGATTCAGGTATTCAAGATCATATCGGGATTAAAGGTCAAGGTTGTTTATGTAAGAGGTAGGCTATTTATCGTCATTTCCGAAAGGTCAAAGACATCAAAAAATAAATGTAAAACTTCCATTATCAAAATTGCAGTGTTCGGGGAGCATGCATCTATCAATGTTACTTGTATTTACATTTTAAAGACAATTCATGTAATACTCGGGAGCATGGTTTCAACTTCACTATACATAACTTCCAGAAACCAAGTCGTTCACTAATTTCTTTCCCTTTTTTTTGTTTTTAGAATAACAGATGTGCAATGAAAAGAAGCATTAATTACAAAGGTGAGTTTAAGGATATTGAATTTCTAAGAAATAATCAGGAAGATCTGTTAAAAAGTATCAAGTAGGCAGTGGACATAATTTTTGTCACGTGCCACAGCATCTGTCCTCCTCATGCTTCTTCTTCTTTCTCTTTCTTTTTTCTTTCTTCTTCTTCTTCTTCTTATTCTTCTTCTTCTTCTTCCTCATATGATAAAAATGATTAAGGAGACACATAAATATATATTAATGTATAAAGGTTATTGAGGAAAAAAAAATTTTAAAGGATACATTAGGAGCAAATAGAAAGGCACTTGATCTAAATAATACAAGTAATATTTTCATAATATAACTGGGACATTCATTTCCAGTTAATGGCGATATGATAGAAGTGTAGAACTTGAGACAAGTCATACTTTTCTACAACAGCGGCCATGTCCCATGCCACAAAGCCACGCCCATTTCCCTCCCGATACCGTCTGTGAAATAATGGGGGACTTGGATGGAATGCACATAGGT
The DNA here is from genome assembly GCA_033119305.1 of Pinctada imbricata. Lineage (NCBI taxonomy): Eukaryota > Metazoa > Mollusca > Bivalvia > Pterioida > Pteriidae > Pinctada > Pinctada imbricata. The sequence continues at coordinate 25,106,418 of VSWD01000006.1, forward strand.
AGGTGAATAATTATACATGGGTACATGTGGATTTCATAAGTTAATTAAGGTTAGATAGTCGATTTAATGTTTATTCAAATCGAGCCCTAGTCTACCAAAGCGGGGCTCTTTTTTGCAGTACTACTGCTGGATATCCATATCTGCATTCGTTGATAGTTGGTAGCTGAAGCCGGTCCTGGCTAATCCTAATGAACGGAATTAGGCAAGAATACACATATCTTGTCCTTCTTGGCAGTCATCGAATTAAGTCATCTTGAAGAGATACATGTAAATGTGAATATAGAATCAATTCTTTCAAAATCGAATATTCCACTTCCGCCATGCATAACTATTTTTTCTTGTTTATTTCAAAGGACAAGGGACACTTGTCATTATAGTTTGGCCCACTCATTTTATAAAAATTCAAGCTCTCTTAAAAGTATTGATAGAAATAAATCTAAATCAATTAAGGTTTGTATTTTTAATTTCTAGAGTTATTTTTGCAAGAAAAATCATAACAGCCTATATATACAGTAATGAAGTTGCTTGATTTCTCGAAAATTCAGCTTTTTTCACCATTTCCATGTGTTCATCTTCTTTTTTTGATATGAGCACACGCTGGCCTATCATTCATATTTTGATATGGTGTTTGTGACCCATTTACGAGTTGATGTGCAAATTTTCTCAGATAGGCCCTGCTGTGCTCACTTGTTATAACGAAAAACGTAACGTTTCCTCTAGCAATTATGACGTTTTTTCGCGGGATCGGGATTTTCACATTGACGTTTTGGAGTAATTTACGTCAGTATCACCTGTGACAATGACATTTTCGCGCAAAATTACACAAGATTGCTTTGCATAATATATACTTATTGAGAAAAAAAAAAGATCATGTGTATAGGAATATGTAATAAATATCAAATTAAAAGTTTTGTTTTATAAAAGTTCATTTTATTTCATTTGAAAAAAATATAACTTTATATTTTTATGTTTTATAAACTTATAAAATTATCTAGTATTAAAAGTACAAATTTAATCATAAATTCTTGAAAATAACAATAAAATCAGCACAAGGGCATCAACTCTTTCAATTTTCGAAAACATAAAAAAATAAATGAATTACGAGACCCTCGTATAGAAACTTCCAACTTGCCACAAAGTACATATACCCAGGGGGTATATTTTAATATACGTCTCTGATATAACATATGAGCTGATCTAGTCAGGTTTTACAGGTTGTACCCCCTCCCCTTTTTTGTATGATAGACCAGAGTCAATCAGTTCTTACGGAGACTGTAACTGTGTAAGAAGTTTCTGTTCTAGGTAGTGAAAAATGATGGTTTGCCGGTATGATATATTTTTTTAAAAATTACTGTTATTTTACAAACGCTATTCCCAATAAAACTGTCATCATTTATTCCAAAATTTTCCCGAATAGATTCAGAATCATAAATTCCCAAAGTTTCCACGATCAAAGGAATAAAGGACAAAACTTAATATCACTATCATAATTATTTTTATGTTTAATTGACAATTTGGTAGATCTCATCACTCTGATTGAATTTACACTGACAAATTGTATATTTTTATTTCTTTCACTTTTTTTTTTTTGCTCGCACCGTCGGTTTACATAGATATAAATTTCACATTTACAAAAATGGAATAAAATAAAAAAAAATATCACAATTTCGTATATGAATTGTAATTCTAACAATAAACATCTCTTCGCCTTCTCGATAAATCATGTCTTCAATAACCCCCCCCCCCCCCCCCTTATCTCCACATAAAAACCCCAATAATCTGTCTATTGCAAGAGGTCCATGATGTCGGTTTGCATATAGAATATCGATTGTTTATACGACGCATACAGATGTTTTAACAAACATTAAAGATACAGTGTCCCTGAAAATAAATTTTATTGAAAACGCAAAATTTATTCCGATGGGTCTAGATTGAAGATAAAAAGGAGTCATAAAAAGTGCTATTTGAAAATATGCAGTAGCTACCATAATATTGTCGAATTTGTAAAATTAAATCTACATATACCTCGATTGTAAAAACGCAATACATTGTAGGTGGCGCTAGTGGAATGAATTAGAGCTGCGCATCCCAAATTAAAAATGACGGCTACAATTACGAATGTATGCGTTAGATTAGCCTGAAAATTTGAATTTATGTAAATGAGAATGTAAACTTTCACATCAAAAGAAAGACTTTTCATTATAGAGTTTTGTAAAATTAATTAATTTTCAGGGACACCGTACCTTTAAGCATTTATTTCAGACATTGTATGCATAAGCGGATCTAGAAACTGTTTTCATCCAGGAAAGAGGAGGGGAATTCTAACCCGTCAGATGGAGAGGCTTAAGTCTATAGTTTTGAAAAAAAATACCATAAAACGGTGAAAATCAGCATGTTGTGGCAAATTAGGGTGGGGGGGGGTCTGACCTCCTGAAGCTCAGTTTAGCTCTTGGAATAGTATTCGTATTTAGAGTCATTGAATCAATCGCACAATCGCAGACCTTGTCCCTTGTCATTGAATACATAAAAGTCGAGGGTAAGGGGGGCCAAGTGCGCTCCCTTGTACCCTCTTCTTTACTCCTTTTTACCGTGTTTTCCTTAATGGTAAACGGAATCAGTTTTCAGAAGGTACGGTACTCAAAAATACACATGATAAATTCATTTTAGCCAGTACGAGGGCTGATTGATATGTTGTGAGCCTCGTATGGCAGAATTTGAATCTTTTGCCAGCGGTGTTTAAGGGCCTCAATATCATCTAATAAGAACTCATTTTCTTAGCTGGTCAGAAAACCATTCACTGCATATGACTGAGTATGACGTCATCATCGGACTGAAAGTGGGAGCCAGAAATAGCTGCTTTCAGTTTTTGGAATAGATGAAAGTCTGATGGAGCAAGATTAGGTAAATAAGGCGGATGCGCAATCAAATTAAAGCTACAGTCATTCATGGCAGTGACAGACTTGTGATCAGGAGCATTGTCCTGATGGAACAACACAACTTGAACTAGTGAGCTTTCCACGGCGCCAGTAAGTGTACCGTGTCAGAAGTGAAGCATAGTATCTACCATTCATTGTTTGTCCTTTTTGGAGATAATCTATCAGCAGAATACCTTCTGCATTCCAGAAAACCGAGACTCACAACATAACAATCAGTCATCGTATATTTGTGTTTTTCAAATGACAATCACTTTCTAAAGTGAAAAAGAACTACATATGTATTGGTATTGTTTAATAATAAGCCTTTGTAGCCTATATCTTGGTCAATTTTTACGCAGATATTTGTAACTGGTACGAATATTTATAGGATATAATTTGAACTTTGTTTATCAAATGATATCCTTTTCCATTCATGATCAGAAACAAGATCCTACCACAGCTAGAATGTGTCCATTTTGTTAAGGGAAAAGAACTTGTACTCATTTTCTCAGAAGAAGTGGTTTTTGCGCAAGAAGTATATATTTTACCCAAAATTTATACTTCAATTAACTAAAACGTTTCATATTACTTGCATTTGATAACATAAATGATTTTTTTAGTAAACGACAGCTTTGAATTTATTATTATAGGTAATACCTTGTATTCATTAAATTTTACCAGAAATCTGTGGTTTTAAAACAAAAAATAAAATTTTGCCTCAAAACGAAGTAGGAAATATGCTGTGCTTACTTTGAATATATGATTCATGAGCAACACTTTAAAGTATTAGTTTAACTCTTCAATAAACGATTATAGGCAATATTCTAGAACTGAGGAACAGGAGAAAATTATAATTTCCTCAAATTTCTTTGAAATTTTGCAAAAAAATTGATTTTTTACCCCAAAAACACGTCGTAAGAATAAAAAATTGAAATTTAAATCTTATTCCATCTGAAAGAACACGAAAAAAACTTTATAATTACGTTTTCCTATTTTTCAAATCATGGTCCATTTACAAATTATAAAAATTTTCCGATTTTCAATGATTTTGCACTAAAAAACATGTTTTTCCTCCAAAAACATCACTTTTTCAATAGAAATTTCCATGAAACTTTTTTTCAATTGAAAGAACACAAAAATGCTGCAAGGTTAGGCCAATTTTGGAGGATGAAGGTGGGAGGGTTGCAGCCAACCAAGTGATACATCCCATACTATAATGGTTACGTTTTATTCCTTGATTAATTAAGCCATAACCTTGACCTTAAGAATTGACCTTAAAATATATAGAAACGATAGAGCATGGTTTGATGTATAGGTTTTTCCGTAAGTAGACTTCATACTCCTTTGTTTTAGATCAAATTCATTTATTTCTATGAGGGGCCAAATAAGACCCTTACTGTACCTTGTCCTTAATAACTTTTTCCCTGAGCTAAAAGTTTTTAAAATCAAATAAGCATACATTCAACATAGTGACAGATTTGAATCAGATGCATTTTAAGAGATAGAGATCATATTTGATATCGAATTAATCCCGAAAGTGGTGTCATGATGCAAAATGCGATACATGCATGACTAATGCAATAAATGGCAATTCTATACAGAATCAATTGTAATAAAAGTTGAAAATGCAAGGTGTTAAATAAATAACTCGAATAGATTTTGTCATGTTTAGCAAGCCATTTCGATTTGATACAGTCACGAATGATTCACATCATCATTGGATCAAATAGCCCTTCTATTCATACCCCCATCCTACCCCACCTCTCTGACAAATGGAGGAAATAAGTGACTTAGTTTTCGGCTGATGCTATTCAAAAAGTAATCGATATTTAAATCACTAAAAAATGTTTTATTTTCTATTTCAGGAAAGGAATAGTCCCATTTACGACTCTGTACATTTGCTGTATCTTCTTAATTTGACGTCTTCCATTTTCATGTTAATTTAATTCATTTTCAAACTATGCTCAGTTGTCATAGTTTCAAGGTGCTATTACATGTCATTCGTGTTTACAATTATGTCGAATGTTTTCATTTTCGTGGGAATGTTTTATATAAATCTGGATATAATGTGAAACAGATGTATTTAATTACTCGTAAACGAATATTATTGTAAAAGAAATTCAGACTAATACACCATATAATTTAGATGGCATATTGTTATAACTATACAGAATATTTATCACATGAAACACCCGTTATGTAGTTTAATAAATATATGATATGATAACACGTTACATATCGCATTGCTTGAATGCGATTGGTCAAGTTTGGAACCTAATCGCATAAACTTTGACAAGTGTTACCTTTCAAATATCGGTTAATCGTTGAATTCAGACGCTGATTCAATATCAATGATTAAAACTGTTGTAGAACAAATTATTGCATTAAAAGACTTAACAAATTTGAATTATTTTCTCTTACGCACAGAACATATCTATACGATGAGGAACTACTTCTCATTGCGTAGCAGACGACCTGCAGATCACAGCGTAGTTCGCCTCTAATTCTCAGAAACGTTGATTTAACATTAGAAATACACATATTTAGGCAATATCATGTGATAAAAAGAATCTTAAATGAATTTTCATTTCATAAGGTGTACATTTGAAAGTTTAATTTAACTCGTTGTGCGTAAAACACACAGGTCGTTTCATAATACATCGTATGAAAAGATTTCCTTGCTTGATCAAACATCCACTGTGCTGTCATATCTACTTATCTCATAAGTTAAAGCTATGCAGTGTTCGAGTACATTCAAGACATTTTTGCAGCACAACATAACAAAGTTGCAGGTCTGTCATCAGAGCGTCACAAAGTCTAAGGCAAACAAATCATACATGTAATGACGCTTAAGTCTTTGTTAAATTTAAATGACGCCGTGACCTTTGGACACATATAAATGCTGAATCCACAGGATCTCCACGCCAATGACCCACAATAATATCCGACTAGAGAGATGAGAATGGTAGGTGCTATTGAGGGTTGCTAGCGTCGAGCTCCTGTGGCTGAACCATATTCATACACTTACAAATTACAATTCAAGTACACTTACAATTCGTAACATTCAAAAATTGACATGCCCAAAAGTCACAATCCATCGAGAATACAAAACAAATCATTATTTAAACCAATCCATACAAGGGGAACAGTCTACCATGTTCACAACCAAAACTCTGTCAGACGTCTACAAGAAACCTTTGGGAGGCACATCATGTTCCCAGGAGGAGTCAGCATATCCTGCTTGCATAGGTGATTCGAGTTGTAGAGTTTCCACTTTCAAATCTTTATGTTGTTGAAAAGTTTGCTTTTGATGTCGTATTTTGTTAAAACTGTAGTCTAAATCAATGAAAAAAAGTCTGAATAATTATGTGTAATAATGAATCTAAATAGTTATGAGTTCTGTAATAGTACACTATCCCTCCGAATTGACCTTTATTTCAATCCTGCAAACATTTGAACCACTCATTTTTCTTGTTGTTCAAATTATTTTGAATTTTGCATTGATTCTTTAAAAAGAAGGGATATTGCATGCCTGTTTCACCTTTTCAGTTATTCTTTTGCATGAAGTGGCTCTATGACACCAGTTTCAGACTTCTTCTTCTTCTTCTACTACTATTTTTCATTTCATTTTCGATTCTCGCCTGAGCCAAACTAAGATCCAAAAGCTAACAATGAAGGCTTTCCATTAGAATATAGAACAAATTATCATGCATTTCAACCAATGATTGGCTACTAAAACTACATGTAACTTAACAGGTGGTTGTCTAAAATTTTCACCAGTAACCCATAAATCGATATTGGTCTCATTGGTTATTGGTGTCTTTTGTGTTAATTAAGTGTTTCCATGTCGTCTTTGATCATGGTGTTTAGTGTACATATACCTTTGGTGTCTTTTGAACTTTATCCCTTTGTTTTTTGTTTGTTTGTTTGTTTGGTTTTTTTTTTTGTTTTTTGTTTTTGTTTTGTTTTTGTTTCTGTTTTGTTTTTTGTTTTGTTTGTTTATTGTTTTTGTTTGTTTTGTTTTTTGTTTTTTTTTTTTGTGTATTGTTTTTGTTTTGTTTTGTTTTTTTATTCAAGTGTTTCGGTTTTTTTATTTAGGTGTTACGGTTTTTTGATTTAGGTGTTTCGGTATTTTGATTTAGGTGTTTCGGTTTTTTTATTTAGGTCTTTCGGTATTTTTATTTAGGTGTTTCGGTTTCTTTATTTAGGTGTTTCGGTTTTTTGATTTAGGTGTTTCGGTATTTTGATTTAGGTGTTTCGGTTCTTTTTTTTTATTTAGGTGTTTCGGTATTTTGCTGTGGTTGCTGTAACTGGGTCTTGTGGGAAATCGTCTTCTTACTTTCACAACATGATACTAAGATATGGTAAGTACATGTGCGCTTAAAAAAGGAAAAGTTAAGATACAGGGAACATTCCATAGTGGAACTGCGTCCTCACCATTATATCGACAAACTTTCTTTAGAGAACTTTCGTGGATAAAGTGATTTGGAAGATAAAGAAATTCGATCAAGAATAGAACGGGATCGCGATAAGAAAAGAAAACGTAGCCAGATTGAATTTAGAAAATAATTCCGTTCACTTCCCGTCATCGCTTTTACTTTTATCTTGTCATGATCTCGTCAGCGCGAGACCGGAAATTAAAATGAATACGAAATGTCTGCTCATGGAGAAAATCGTGCAGGCAACAATCCGGAATGATCAAATCTAAACCCTGTTAGTTCTTTACACAAGTGTTTTATTAAGCAATACTAGTTGAAATCACGGTTGATTTATTGACTGAACTTATCCTGTTTGTTTTAGAAGGACATGACAAACGTGACATCGACCTACAAATTAATCCGCCAATGATTTTTTTCATTGCAAATCAAGCTGTATTTCGGATGTCTTGTCTCGCTTGTACATGATTAGGGAGCCGGACAATAGAATTTCGATTTAGTTCATCAATGAAAATTTCTGACGATAATATGTAAAGTTCGGTTAAGTCTGAACTGTAGTTCTGACATTATAGCACATGTTAAAATCTTTGAATTTAAAGGAGACAGTCATTTCATAAACCAATCTCAGACTTTTTATAAATCCTGACGTACTTTACAAATACAAATACAAATTCATTTATTCCAAATTAGGGCCCATCTGAGCATAACACATAACAATTATGATTGGATACATTTACAATTACAATACACAAATATTACAAAGAAGACAAATGCATATGCATATATATGCTGTCAGTTATACCGTACACATCAAGAAAAATGTTGATTATACATTTGTTACATATTTATCATTTAATGATGCAAGCTTAAGTAATTTATGGAACATTTGCTATTTGCTATCTATATGAGACTAAAGTACTAACAGCCAGTTAAGAAAACAGAAATTTTGATTTTACGTGAAAACGCTTTGAGATAGACACATATGAATATCGAGAAAAATATTCAACTTTTAGAGCACTGTTTGAAAATGAAATTTTATTTTGGTATCATTTTTGCGTTTCCCCTCTGCACATATGAAAATAACATGATAGTAAATCATCATTTCCATGCACTAAGTCATTAAAACATACACTGGTCAAGTTTGATTAATGCAATAGCCATAATCATAGTTGTACACATAGATTTATGCGACTTAGATAATTTATGAGCGTAAAATGTTGCTATTTTCCTATAAGTACACCAAAAATGATGTCTTATATGGTTAAAAAAGCTAGGTTTTTGAATAGTGCTTTTCCTTCTGCATTACCATTTACATTTTCTGGTAATAATTTTTTGCCGTTTACAAATAAAAGGGAAATTTCCGTTTTCTCAAGAACCTTTTAGTACTTTAGTAAACATTACAACAATTGTTGGACACAATGCAAGGGACACCATCGGACGATGCCAATTAGTAACATAATACTCTACATGTGTCCCATGCAAAGTATATAACATTAGTGTATTCATTCTATATTATGCAAAATCAATAATATATTAGTTCGATCAAGATTCATTTCAGAGACTGACAACAGTGCAGGGGACACCTAGGGACATTGCCCAAGTAACATTGTACATAATCTGTGTCCCATGCAAGGTGGTCAGTGTTTTTAGGTGGTAAATAATCAATATAATTACTTAATCTTCAGAAAGAAATTCACGTAGTAGTCGCAAAACGTCAATATTTTCACAATTCATTAACAAAAACAATTTTTCGTGCCAGGAGAGAGACCCAAAGTAGCAACAATATTTAAGAAATAAAAAATGACTAGCCGGGCTCTATTGTCTCATAATGCACGAGCGTCCTCAGCCAATCCCATTTATTACCGAGCCGCGTCAGCGGCGAGGTGATAAATGTGATTGGCTGAGGACGCGAGGGCATTATGAGACAATAGAGCCCGGCTGGTCATTTTTTATTTCTATTCTAATGATGACCAAACTTAGATCAATGAAACACAGACGACAAAATCGATTCTTGGTAAAAACCAGTTCCTGCCGGTTTATCTGTTTTCAGAAAATGGGTAGGCGTGGCTTATCGCTATAGGGCCTATATTGGAGAATAGAGCCCGGCTCGCGTCTGTTGTCTTAATAGGGAAAAAGAATCAAGTCATATTAGAATCTGTTATTTTGTCATACAGTAATTGTCTACTATGCTGTTTAGAAGGACAGATGAACAGAAAATGAATCTCGTCATCAACTTCAGACAATGAACACTTAGTACAATATCGTTGTTCTCTTGGTACCTTCTTGTACCTGCCACGCTCAATTTCAAGTCTATGTGATGATGTTCTAAACTTGGTTAATTTTTTTTCGTTTATCTCTTGGAAGGAGAGTAAGATAATTTTCCAAATTAAAAGTTTGTTTAAAAGATAGATATGTCTCCAGTTTTCCATTACTCCATACAGATCTTTGATCATGCCAGTTTTGTGTGAACATTTTCATAATATGTAAATTACACTTCCTTTTAATCAAATAAATCAGCTTCCCTTTAATAAATTTAGCAGATCCAAACCATGAAAGGTGATTTTTTTCATTAAGAAGCATTGAAGTTTGAAAAGCTGTTTACATGTATGGGACTATACCATTGAACAGGTGGTCGTTTTATATAATAATCTACTGCTACAGACAGCACAAAAAAGGTGCAAGTGACAACCTCACTCAACGTTGTTCAAGTCGCCACCTATTGTCGCCTTCCGAAGAAGGGAAGGGTAAATTACAGTTATGTGCATAGTATTTTAAAGATGTAGTCGAGTTGTAGTTTATCGTCCTGAAGAAGTCTTCGGCCGAAACGTTGACAAAAGAGCAATAAATTTACAGAAAAATATCAAGACAAAAAAGAAGCGATGGAGCTCAAATTGAATTTTGACGTCATCAATATGATGTGCATTTATGGGGAAAAGTTCGATGGAAAAGAAAAAATGTGAATAAATTAAATGAGACTCGGGATGAGCAAACAGACATCGAAGGAGGATTCATTGTAAACGGTCAAATAAGGTGATACTGTAACATGTATACATGTACATGCGTTTGGTAATAATTTGTTCAAAATGTGTACAAGAATATAATTATGTTTACGTTATTTACCCTTGTGACCCTTAAAAATGCCTTTTAAGTAGGTTATTTCTTATGTTTTCTGTAAGAAGTATTTCTTTCTTTTTAGATGCAATATAAGTGCTGATATTTATATAATCAAGCATATATAGGCATAATTTTCACCAAAAAGTAAATAAATATAGAATCAAAACAGCTTTCCATAGACACATAGAAAATAGCAATTGCATTACAGATTTGCAACTATTCAGATACATTAAAAATGTCGAGTACATGTTCTCCGCATACATTAAAGCACCATATCACCGATTTTCTCATCTTCATTGATGGGTCCAAAAGCATTTAGGGAGCAAGTATGTCTTCTCCAGTGTTTATGCAGCACGCAATATTCAAGGCCTGGTTACGCCCTCATTATCTTAACATTTTCAAATTGCTTTATTCTGATTGTTTCAGTTTGCTATGATACATGTTTACCTTATTGACAGGTTTTTCTTCAAAACCATAGGGCATAACCCCCCCCCCTTTCGCCCGGAAAAAATTCTAGATTCGTAATACTCCGCTTGGCAAATTTGTGAATCAGTCTGTACAGAAGGTACAGTTAAAAGGACATCACTTTGGATGATGTTGTTCCAGCCTACATGTATGATTTTGAAAAAAAAAGTTTACTTAGAAGCGCATCAGTGTGATTAGCACGCGTGCCTACAGATACATTTTTCTGATAATCAAATCCTTGACAGTACCGAGCTTTAATTGACATCATGTGGACAAAATTTTACACGACAATAACCATGATAAGTTAATCAAAATAGCACGAAACATAAAACTACCCCCCCCCTCCCAAAAACAACAACAACAACAACAAGTTACCGCATATTCCTACGTATGAAACAGTCAGTGAACGTACGAAAAATCAATAATAATCAATAGAAATAATAATACGAAAATATTGTTGTTAGCGAAAAAGTGAACATCCATCCTGCAGTGACTTGAAAATTTTCCTTTAATCTGAAGAGATTTCATTTCCCCCTTTGCTGAATCACATCTCCATCAAACACTCATCTAGAAAGGAAGGGGTGCGTTCGATCAATACCCCCTCCCCAAGCTGGAATTTAATGAAGATTTCTCGTGTTTATATTTAGGCTTTCTTTATCCTGACGGAAAGGACCGAACGCCCCCCCCCCCCCCCCCCTTTCCCTGGAAAAAAATGTAGATCCACCGTCCTTAATGAACTAAGACGGTCATTACAATGATTTTTATGTAAATGTTATAATTTTGAATTTTTAGAATTTCATGCTGTGTTTTATCAATATTCTAAATTCTTAAGTTTTACTTCATAACTCTAAATAATAAAGTTATATTAATATAACTTTATTTTTATGCAAAATAATTTATTCACTTTTAGTTCTAAACAGATTGAGAAAAAAAAAAAATTAAAACATAAATCCCAGTCAAAAATGTATGCAAGGTACACGTAAGAGTGTCTGTGGGGAGTTTCCTCTTTGAATTGTAAATTGTTGAAAAACTGAAGTTCTCTTTCAAAACTTGTGTGTAAATTAGGCTCTATTATGATACATGCGTCTATAAATATTTTTCAGGAATTATAAAGCGAAATGTTATGGTATTTCTTCAAATTCAGATAACTTGCAAGAGCAAGATTATTTTTTCTGTAACATCATAAGCAAATTATTGTTTTCATCAAAATCCAGAGCAAAATTATTTTTTTCGAATAGAAATCCCCCCTCCCCTAGGTTGTCGACCAGTGAAAGAAAGATAACTCCAAAAAGTTAAAAATAGTGTCCGTGTATTTCGTATACCTCGGATGTTTTCATGCATCTCTCGGATATTTACATTTACTTATTATCACAGTCATATTTATAAATAGATTTCCCCTACATTGCAAATTTTGATGCAAGAGCTATATATATATAAAACCTTTGAAAATCGTAACAGCTTAGTAAGCGAACATGGAGGAGAGAAGAGTCTACTCGAAGGATTTTCATAGCTTGCTGAAAAATATAAAGAGTTTATCAGGTCAGTAACTTATGATATGATATATGATGCGATGAAAAAAGGAGGGGAGGGGAGGAGGGGTTGTTCACTGTTCACACTGAGGCACGGGAATTTGTGCAACATTGATTATTAGAAGCACATTTAGTCTCATTTTATTTCGCCTCTTGCTAGTTCCGTCTAAATGTACGTACTTAAATCATATGCTATAGTGATCGTATTGATATCAAGTATAAAAGGGAAAATAATGTAGATGTGTCGAGGAAAGGAGGGTTTATCTGGAGATAACATTTTTATAGTTACTGTATTTAAACTACTCTTATGAGTTTCTAAAACGTAGAGTGAACTTGTGAAAGCGAAAGTGAAAATTAAAGACATTGTCCATGAATGTAAATAATTATTTCGCTTAAAAATAAACAAAAAAATATATATATATATATAAAAATAAATAAATAGATAAATAAATAAAAAAAAAAAATAAATAAATAAATAAAAAATTAATCATGTACCTTTGCCAATCAATGATTTCCTTTTTAAACTCACTGCACCCAATCACTTCACTTGGGGTCTCAAATTGCTTTTGCGTGGAAGAGGGGATCGTAACGAGTAAAAATTAGAAAAAGTCCTTTTATTCCTAAAAGCCCCCACTGGCAAAACTAGACCCCTCTCCCAATTTGAAAAAAAGCTGTTGACGTAAGGAATAATATCACGCGAAGTCTATATAAATAAGCTTTAGTTTTTGTTTTATTTCTTTTTACATGCACATACTTCAGAAGTTTTACATAAAACTGTGATTGCAATTTTTTTCATTATTCACGAATGTTTTTATCATGAATTTCAGACAGCCAAGCGGAAATAATTGAATGGGATGACGCAGACCTCTCTACGTTCATTGTAGAGATAAGCCCAAACGACGGTCTTTACAAAGGCGGCAAATTCAAATTCAACGTAAGTTCCAACGTCAAATGTTATGTGAGAAAAAATTTAAAGGAAAAATTACTGAGTGGAACCAAGCATAAAGACGGGAAAGGATGAATTTAAGCAGGATAAAACTTTAATTTTATGCATATGGTGAATAAGTAGACGGAAAAATTCAACAAAAATTCAATTGTATTCAGTCGGGTAAAATTAAATCGTTGTCCACAAAATGATGTTTATGCATGATGACCAAAGACTGCATCTTATTAAATGATACAAAATAAAATCCTTGCTACTTGACTTATTTAGCAATCCAGTTATTTTTTTTTTCAGTTTAATGTCTATGAAGAGGACTGGCCTGAGACAGCACCTATCATTACATGCTTGACTAAAATCTACCATCCAAATATTGACAAGCAAACGGATAGCGAGCCCGATTGTGACAGTACGAATGTATGTGCAGAGGGTCTGGAAGATGATTGGGAGCCAAAACAAAGTCTGGACGACTGCATACAAATCTTACTTTTCCTTTTCTATGAGCCTAATATTCTTGACCCACTTTCTAGTGGATTTCCATCTGCATTGACAAACGAGATGTTTGCTGAAAATGTTAAAAAGTCATTGAAAGGGGGTATTGTGCATATTTTGAACACTGAATCGGTCATTGCATTTGAGCCAAATTACGGGTGGTTACAAAATAACCCAAACTGCCAAACTGAAGAAAAGGAAATGTCAGAGTACAAGGTGAACACTGACGTCATCAGTGACGAAACAAGTAAGAGTGTCGACGTCACAATGGATGCTCATTCTGAAAACAAATCTGATAATCTAGAAATGGAAGTCAGTCACGAAACAGATATTCCTTATCAGAAAACTACTATGACCTGTACTGCTGACACAACCTCTATCCCATTAGGGTTAACAAACTGCGAAGATGCCTCTGATGAACATTGTGAAGATGTTGAAATGAAGAGAATCCCTCTTCAAAGGCAGACTTCGAAGAAAAATGCAGTTGAGGACAGATTGGGCAATGAAGAAATTTGTGTTAGGTGTCAAAATGAAGTAATACAGACACAACCCTCGTCGATCTATCTTTTTACAAGTACGCAAGTTCAACACGTACAGACTGAGCGCTATGTGAACATGTGTAATACCTTGAAACGGTGCACGAATATTTGTATAAGTTGATCGAGATTGAAGGAGACTTGCTCTTGTGATTTGTTGTAAAGTTTATATGTTTGATATTGAATAGACTCTGAATTGCAGCTTGGTTGTGGTTTGTTTAAGTAAGTGATATTATTATTAAAACAAGTAAAGGAAATAATTAATTTGAAGAAAATATAACTTTGATATCAATGTATACTACATGTATGGACTACGAAAGACTTATTCAAATGTTCCACATGCTCATTAGTATTCATTACGGTATATTATTGAAAGAAATGCTTTTCGAATCAAGTTGTTTTGTTTTATGAATCATTTTCCCCAAAGTTCCTTCCGTGAAGAGAAAAATATGATGATCTCCAACAGGACTCGCCTGCAGACTCTAGAGCAAAACATCGCAGTACGCATCAGACAGACACGCACATCAAGAGACGAAAAGGGAACAAGGAGCATCATACCTCAAAGAAGACATTAAACACATGGCACATGAGACTACACATACGCCAAGAAAACAAATGGGCAATGGTTGCCGACTTACAACGGACAAATGCCTACTTGTTAGGCACTTTTGTGTAGTTATCCGGATTACGTGTGTACTACCCTCTTATTTGTCGGGTTATCAAGTGGTTTCGAAGAATGCACGATTGTTGTGTACAATAGTCTCCTCCCTGTAAGGTGACGAAATGAACAAGACAAGAAATTACACAGTAGCAAGATAGCAGAAGCACAAGTGCGTCAAGCATTCTTTTGTTTATTATGTCAACCTACAAGGAAGATTGTGAATTCCCGAAGTAATTCTCTCTGTTGCAAGTATTGATCTTATTTCTAAAAGAAGCTGAGAATTTTTTTTTATGTTTTTGTATAATTTTCGGAAACTTTTTAAACGTCTTTTCTAGTTTACGAAAACGGAAACTTGACCTCAAAGTTTCATGGTAATTTGTTAATGATAAACTATGGATAATGACCATACACTCATACACAGTACAAAATCGATAATTAAGAAACAAAGGAGGGGATCTCCAACAACACCAGGTTGCAACACCCACAGCAAAACCCCAAAACACCCCATGCAAAAACACAGAGCAGACAAGCACAGAAAGAGACGCAAAAGGGACAAGGAACGTCAACGCACAACACAGAAACATCAAACACAATGGACTACACATAAACTAAAGAGACCAATGAGCAATCGGTGCCGACTTAGGACGGCCATCTTTCACGGAAATAAGAAAATCATAAACCGAAGGCAACCAAAGCAACTTGAACAAACAAAAACCTCCACCACTTGAAAAGAAGCGAACTCCCAAAATGGGAGTGAGACCAGGTCCCCGGTATTTCTACTGCGAAAATCCGAAACATCCTTTTGCGTTTCGAGTGAATATAAATAATGTATATGCGACATGTCGGTAGTCAAGGAATATCGTTATCAATCAAGGGAAACAATGTTTGATCCTTTGAATTCCCTTTGACATGAAAACTGGTCTAAATTTCTCCATTTACAATTTTGATATTAGAGTGAAAAATAGTGTTTCTCTGTTTATCACTTAATAGTCCATTTCCAGAAAATATTTATGACCGTTTTAAACCTTGATTTTACATGCACAGACACCAGACATCACATTTGGCAAAACTCCTTATTGTGACATCATAATTGATCGCACTTACTTAATGCGTTGTCATGTTTTCTATTATGACGTCACAATGAAAATAACGCAGAATTTTGTGATGTCTGGTGTCTGTCCGCCTAATGAATCTACTGGCAAATCAGCTATTTCCTTTGTTATTTTCAAAAGAAGGGAGGAGATCTCCAACAAGACCCCGCTGCAGCATCAACAGTAAAACACCAAAACACCCGATGCAAAAACACAAAAGACGAGTACAGCACGAGACGGAAAAGAGACACGACATTTCAAGAAACGACATTTCAAGAAACGAAGATCCTGACTGGCTAAGAAAAGTTGTTGATACATCGATCAACAATTTTTTTCACGGTGGTATATTTAGGGCACTATGACTACATGTACGCGCATTGATGCAATTTTTGGGTGATACCTGCATCAAAAGAAAAAAAAAAATAAAAGATAATCATTCATTTCTTAAAGATACAGTGTCCCTGAAAATAAATTTTATTGAACACGTAAAATTTATTCCGAAGTGTCTAGATAGAGGAATAAAAGCAGCCGTAAAAAGATTTATTTGAAAATATGCAGTAACGACCATAATATTGTCGAATTTGTAAACTTAAATTTCCATATACCTTTATTGTGAAAACTCAATATATTGTAGGTGGCGCTAGTGGAATGAATTAGAGATGCGCAACCCAAATTCAAATTGACGTTTTTAAACGTCTATAACTGCGAATGTATGCGTTAGATTCGCCCAAAAATCAAATTTATACAAATGAAGATGCATGCTTTCATATGAAAAGAAAGATTTTGCTGTATATATATATAAAAATTTTGTAAAAGTAATTAATTTTCAGGGACACCTAGGGCTGTCACGGTTAACCGAAACCGCGGTTCAAGCTTGGTCGGTTCGATTCGGATCGTACTTTACGGATTTCGGTTTGGTTTTTTTTCTTGGTTATATCTGGTAATCAGCAGTTTATCAATTTTGTATGATACTCAGACTGTGATTGGGTACTTTGTCGTATTTTACCAAATGAAATGGGTTGTTTCACTTCTTGATTGTAAACGTACACCTGTTTGTTTGACAGGTAAAGTCTAAGAAGTAGTTTGGTCATTTTGTTGAATGTTGATAGAATCTCGAAGAAAAATGCTTTCAAAGCAGAAAATGAAAAATAATTATTCGTCGATTTGTTTTTCTTACCATTATTTCACTCTTTCATGGAATTAAACAACACAAACCTTTATGTAAAGTTTTCTTTGTTCAGCGTCAATTAATGCGGATAAATTTCATTCTTTTATTTTTCAAAACCGGGAATGTCAATGGTCAGAATATTATATAGGCACCTGGAATAATGCGGAAATGTTCCTATGCTCCAGTCACGTGTTTCGGATAGTCAAATCCTTATCTGTGATGCTTCCAGCCAAAGTGATTTTCAGACACAGCCAAAATTCATTTCAGTAGCGCCCTTTGGTTTTATTATCTTGAATAAAATTTTGTGCAATTCCTTTGCAGAGAGTGCGCGGCTCCAAATTTCCTGTAGGGTAGATTCAGCATATGTAGTAAAGTTAAATAAAAACGATGACCAAAATGGCATTGGAGGGATTGTGCTCAGATGTTAACCTCATTTTCATGTTATTTTTAGATGAAATGACAAGATTCCGAAATATCAAAATTATAACATATATGATGTCAAATTGATAAATGGCCAAAACAAAGCTTTTTTTCAGGCGACATAGTTGGAATTAGTGCTCTTCAAACATCAAGCAACGTGCAAGGAGTTTAACTGCTCCACACTACATGTGCGGTGGCATAGAGGTGACAAGTAGTTTTTTTTTTAAACTCGTTCTCTCGGACTACTATGTCGCGGGAACGAGTTGTGTTTGTTTTTTGCATTCTTATTTTCATTTTTTTTAAGGTAGAGTAACCCTCAGGTCAGAAATGCTGGTAATTTTTTGCCTGGATACCTTATTTTTTCTCTTCAGAATATTGTTCAGATTATCAAACTAATATGTTTTTGGGAAAAGAAACTTTAATAGTTACATTTTATCACCTCTAAAAAGGGATTTTTCTTACTTTTCCCATAGGGTCCAATGTTTAAGTTCAAACGGCTTAAGTTTTCGGAATATTCATGAAGCCACGAATTATATTTTGTTTTTATGGCAGGTCTAACATAAGCTTTGAATATATGGAAATGAAAATATTGTAAAAGTGTAAAAGTTGTTATTTTGGAAATATGAGCATCTGAGACCTGAGGGATGCTCTACCAGAAGCAGAAAACAAATTGTTTGTGTTTTGCTTTTTTTAAGTCGTTCCCTCGAATCATTATGTCGTGGGAACTGACTTACTCGTTCCCATAACATAATAACTCGTTACCTCGACATGATAACTGCCCCCCCCCCCCCCCCCAAATGCATAAAACAAACAACGACATAATAATTCAAGGGAACGAGTTTAAAAAGAACACAAAAACAAACAATGTGTTTTCTGCTTTCTTCTTTTTTTCAAATAAGACTGCAGAAAAAAATACCAAACATAATTCGTTCCCTCGACATACATGTAGTATTTCGAGGGAACGAATAAATAAAAAAAAAAGAAAAAGAAAACAACATGTCAACTCTATGCCACCATACCACACTGCAAAAAGAAATAAGTGTTCATAATCATACGGAAATGTTCCAATTCCTTACGCTCCTGAAGAAAAAAAATCAAAGCAATTTTAATGCACCGGAGACGTGTTTCGGATAGAAAAGTCCGCATCAGTGATGCTACCAGCCAAAGTGATTTTCATTCACAGCCAAAAATCATTTTAGTAGCGCCCTCTGGTTCTATTATTTTAAATTTAAATTAGTGCATAGAAGTACCCTTAAGAAGCACTTCCTAAACCATTCCAAATCATCACACTGCCTTGGCAATTGAATATTTTGGATAATTAATCAAATGAAAGTAAACGTCTTCAAATTGAATAGCATCATTTAATAACAGAAAAATTGGCAACGTGGACCAGACAGAGAATAAATGATTTGTGCAAGAACACAATAGTATTTAAATGACTTTGTATACAAACTGGAAATTGATTCACATACCGTATATATACTTCCCATTGAGTCACAATATACATACGAAAGAACGACTGTCCAATTGTAGTTCCGTTGCAACATGAACAACGAATAGAAAAAACAAATAAAGACTGATACTCCATATCAATTGTTCTGTTACAATTGATTATGTGAAAACATACCTGAGCGACAAGTAATACACACGCATCATGAACAAAAACATACCTGAGCGACAAGTAATACACACGCATCATGAACAAAAACATACCTGAGCGACAAGTAATACACACGCATCATGAACAAAAACATACCTGAGCGACAAGTAATACACACGCATCATGAACAAAAACATACCTGAGCGACAAGTAATACACACGCATCATGAACAAAAACATACCTGAGCGACAAGTAATACACACGCATCATGAACAAAAACATGTATTTATTGGCATCCAAGACGATAGAAAGTAAAAATATTAATTTGGCAAATCGCTGATATGGCATCATTCATAAAAATATGAAAAATATATGATAATGTCTGGATCATCAGATAGAATTATAGTATCATCTGCGTAAGGAATCATACGAAGGCAAATCCGAATCTACACCAGCTGCAGAATTATTATTTCGTTGATGGGATGGAACATCTTGGTTTGTTTCTGTTCTGTCATCGCTGTCCTCTACTGAAACTGGGTAAGGATTGTAGGCCTTTGAGAAGTCCAGGGAATCATAGGACGGCGGGGGGTCACTAAATGGTTCAGATGTACTTCTTTCGTCTATGCTGTTTTGAAACCCTCTGTTTGTATGCCAAACATCTAAATATTCAAGTAGAAATTTTCAGTTCCTTCGACTAATCGTTATCATGAGTACTTCATTATAACAATTCAAGAAAATTCGGGATAACAGGAAAATTACCCATCAAAACCGTTATGATGACATCATCAAAACCATGATATAAAAGAGGAGACATTAAGTATTTTAACACAAACAATTATAATCATATGCTGATATGATATGCACACTAGGACGAATTCTGAAACAAAGTAGGGGATCATCACCAACAACACCAGGTCGCAGCACCAACAGCAAAACTCTAAAACACTTAATGCAAAAGACACAGAACAGCTCATGTTAGAGTTTGATTCCGATTGAAGTCATGAATGAGCTGTATAACACTAAGATGTAATCACATATGAAAAATTATTTCAATATCTACAATACATCGGAAGAAAAGTCCGGAAAACTGAAAATTGCATGAAATTTGCTAAGTACAGGGGCCATAACTCTTGTGAAACTCGGTCAATCGGAACCAAACTCGAACTTGATCTGTATCACATTGAGATAAACGTACATACCAAAAATGAAATCAGTATTTGCAACGACAGCGAAAAAAGGTCTGGAAAAATAAAGTGTGACGGACAGACGGACAGACAAAAGGGGTGGAAACTATAAGTCCCCCGGCAAGCCGACAGAGGACTAAAAACTGATAAGAATACTAACCAGAGCCAGAACTGTTTCCGTTACTGCTGAGATTTATACGACCACTTGGCAGAGAATCTGTTCTTTCGTTTCTCGATCGCTTAATTCTTCTCCTGTAACAAAAACATGCATTCATCTCAACAAAAGAGAAAATCTAGATGGTAAAATATATCTTAAAGAAATGAAAATACAAGGAAAACGCAACAACGAATACAATGATGGTGCAGTGACAATATAGAAACAAAGAAATGATCACGACGCAAAACCTTCACACCAACTGACAAGAAGAGAGAGTACG
The DNA here is from genome assembly GCA_033119305.1 of Pinctada imbricata. NCBI lineage: Eukaryota > Metazoa > Mollusca > Bivalvia > Pterioida > Pteriidae > Pinctada > Pinctada imbricata. Next base: position 25,127,407 of record VSWD01000006.1, read on the forward strand.
TACCCTGCACTGACGACAGCAAAACTCTGCTGCAGGTTGGAATGAAGATCATATATATATAACAACTTAAAATAACTACATGGGGCAATGAGATAACATTATCCACAAAGAATAGTCGAATCAGAGCATACGCAGACGAATGACAATGCATAAATTGAAGAAGACCAGTCTGACCTCTGGGCCGATTTTGAACGATCATCCACTGTATAATGGTGTGCTTATCCGGAAGGGTGTACCTGTAAGCCTCCCACTTAGCCGAATACACATAGATCTGCCTATACTAATAAGACCACAATTGTGCTACTAAAATGGAATAACGAAAAGAACCATGGGGACAAGACATCCGGATATAACACGATAAAAGAAATAAAGAGAGACTAACTTTTTCACTTTAGATCATAAATGATGAAAAAATGAAAACTAATTTAAACTTTTTATAATTCTTTTTTCACAACGTTGAAATATGTTTAGGTCAGAACCGCCCCAAAAGAGCTGTACATTCACTGCTTTTGATTTTTTTTCTGTACAGGTAGGTTTTCTGGGTGTTGCTGGAAAGCAAAAGTATGACCATACTTGTAAAAGGTGAGCAGCATTTTGTAATGACTTCTTTAATGTCAATTTTTGAACAAGACAAGCTTGTAATATTGGTATTTTGAAGTATCTTACATACAATCTTTAAAAGTATTATAATGCCGCATACTCTATAAGCAGTATACCGTATATCAGATATCGATCCTCAACACCCTAGAAGAACTGTTAGACCATCTCAAATCCGCGACTATTAACTACATTACAAGCATTAGATCTTTCGATTTTACACTCGTTACATCACTATACCTCATCAAAAACTAATCCATAATAGTATACGGCATTTAGACGAAGGGAAGGGATCTCCAACAAGACCCTGCTGCAGTACCAACAGCAAAACACCAAAACACCCGATGCAAAAACACAAAAGACGAGAATAGTATGACACGAAAAAGAGACATGAAACAAAAAAGACTACACATAAACTGACGAGACTAATGGGCAACCGGTGCCGACTTTGGACGGCCATTTGCCACGCAAGTAGCAAATGGTGTGGTTATCCTGGATTACGTGCGCACAACCCTCTCACTTCTCCAATTAGACGTTTTGCTCGTCTGGATTGAACACCTGTCTGCCTAGAAAATATGATACTGTTATACTGTTCACCTTTTTTAAAGAAAAATTTCTAAAGTTAATAAGTGTGTCATACGTACCGAACGAGACATACACATACGAAGCAGACGATGAAGGAACTGATGACTATTATTATAATCACAGCTACTGGGAGGCCTTTCCTTTCTGTTTCGTCTGCTAACAAACATTTGGATTATTCAGTTTCAGAATATGCACAGTAAAATCAATTTCTCCCTTATTCATTTAGAGACGCAAGACGAAGAATGTGATTATAGCTGACTATTTGGTCAACATTAAGAGAACAAAGAAAACAGAAAACGCTTTTTTATATTTTGACAAAATCAAAACTTTGAGATACGAAGATGTTGTGTATGTAAGACATGTTTAGCTAGAGGTATACATAAGCTAGAATTCATTTTTGTATTCATTCTCTTGTATAATAGACATTGCCTTAGCATTACCTTCAGACGATTCGGTGTTAGGATTCTCTGAAAAAAAAAATCAGATATGTTATACATATCAGTCAGGGGCATCACTGATTTCAGTACTCTTTCAGAAATTACTAACATCAGAAGTTACTTACAGAAGATTTGAGTTACTTGCTGCTTTACCTCCAAATGACTGAATTCCATACTTTTTGCGCGCATTCTCATTTATAGAAATTCATTCCTGCGCATTTTCATTTTTTGAGTAACATGTAATTGGGTGCAGAATAGAAAGTACTACAAATCCATGGAATTAGATTTCCCTAAATAGTGTTGTAAAGGCAATCAAATGGACAAACTTTAGAATATGACGGAATTCAATCATTTTAATGTGACTGATTTCTATCATTTTGCAAAATGAATATCTTTGATCGTGTTTTTAAAATTACAAAGAAAATCGAAAAATAAATTATAAGTATCAGTCATTTCCAAAGAGGACTGAAATCAGTGATGCCCCTGAATGCATATGGATACTAGTCTTATGAATAGTTCGATTGGTAATAATGTATCTTATCTTCAATGAAAAGGAAAAGTAGGTCAAATGAAACTAGTAAGAATCTAAAGTATCCTCGAAAGTATGCTACAGTAACTCATAGCATAAACTTACATCCATTCAGATCTATAATATATGTTTGATATATGTCAGCTACACTACCAAATGCTAATTATGGAAAAGGCTCACACTTAATTCAAATTTATCAAATATAATCTAACAAAGGTTAAATACTAATGGGTAAACTTCACATGTTACAGAATCCTTTATAGAAAAAAACGAAAAGGTCATTTATATGAATTCACTTTAAAAAAAAGAATCTGATCTGTTGAACATATATCACCACAATGTACAAAATAAAATACCTTAATTTTCCAAAACACTACCACTTTAATTATTCATACCAAACAAAAAATGAAAGGAATATCAAATATAGTCTTTAATTGTGCATTTTTAATTCATATGTAGTCAAGGAATATATAGTAGTGTATAATAATAACAGTTTGCATGCCATGATGTCATGGTGCTTGGAAAGATTTTCCAATGGCGCAACGAAGTCAATTTAAGTACACAGGGTTCAGGACAAAAATTATCAATAAGAAATTTCGGGTAGTTTTCTGCTGATAATTCAAGGAAGATGCGAAATTGAAAAGTAAAAAAAGATGGTAGACGACGATTTACATGTACATTCCATCTGACATTTTTACATTTTTGAACTTCCGCTACGCATGATGTTGTTTAAAATTACCGCTTTAGGTCAATGGTAAAACGTCGTCTTCCAGCTTTTTGTTCATTTCCACTTCGCATCTGCCTTGAGCATTCAGCGGAAATCTACCAGTCATATCTCTTGTTTTAAATTTTAATGTTTTTTTCTTACCCATGTTCACTGAATTTGACCCAGTTACGCTATTGTAAAATATTTCCGATCATCATGACATGTCAAATCAAATATGAAACTGTTATGATTATACATGTTTATGCTATTGTATATTCCTTGATTACAATCAAATGAAAAATGCACAATTAAAGGCTGTATTAAATAACCTTTTTTGCTAAGTATATATACGGATCAATCAGAAGTTGTTATTTATAAATACAAAAGATGTACTAAATGTGTTCAAATGATGCAAATGTAAGGTATACCAGTATAACAGTTGATGCCAACATCTTCGCCATGGTTGCAATTTTGTCTTCCCCATCCGGAGAACCTACATTCCGTTATGTTACGTTCATTCCCGTTACAATTTACATCATCCATCCAGATTGGACCACTCCCCTGACCATAGAATGCATCACTATGTACAGTTGCAGAGCTGAAATATTAGTATACGTTATGGTATACAGGTAGTAATTATTTAGAACGAGTCGCTTCCCTTCTTCGGCCATCCAAAGTTTAACAAGGAGTAAAATATGGCTCTTCTGTGATTGGAAGATAATCATTCATACTACATTGCATGTAAAGCATTTGTATGATATACATTTTTCTCAGGCCATACGAAATTAATTAAATGCCCATCGGATTTCTCGCATCTAATTTTTCAAAATTCAAAAAAAAAAACATTTTAAAAATACTATCCTCGCCAGCACCACTTTTTTCTGTCTGAAAAAAATGTTTATGGTCGGTTCAGATTTCTGCAAATTTGAAAGCTTTAAGAAAACTCAGATTGTGCAATTTAATATTCGAAGCACGTGTCTGGTGCATGAAAATTGGTTTGAAATTTTCTTCAAAAATGTTTAGAGTTGGGGCACCTCCGTATAATTCTTGTGTTAGAAAATTTTGTTTGGAGCAAATCTGTTGTCCCATACATGACACTGGAAGTCCAGCAGGGTGAATGTTCGAAAATCTTTTGCGTACTGCTATATGCCAGGCTTTCCAGTCATCAGATTCCTATGGGGATTCCCTTTCGAGTACGAGTTCGAGTATAACAGCGGACATTTATTCCTGTGTTATCTCTCAATTAAGAAAAATATTATTTGACAATTTCACTCGCGTGTACCTTAAAAACGTCCATACGTTTAAAAGAAATATTATATTTTCGCTCGCTCGCACCCCTTTTTTCACAAGATCAATTAATTTGGTATAGCCTTAGATAGAAATATTAAGATTCTGCAAAATTAGGGGGGTTATTTTCTGATATTTAACTGTTGACATACCCCCCCCCCCTTCAGTCAAAATTTAAAACAGGAACAGCAACGTTTACCCCACATGTTTTCCTCAGAAGTAAAATTATTCAGTATTTTACAAACCAAATTTTTCACTGAGTAATGGAGACACGATAGGGATGACCTCTCTTTATAAGAAGGGAGGGAATCTCCAACCAGACCTGGTTGCAGTACCAACAACAAAACACCAAAACACCCGAAGCAAAAAACCTACGAGACCAATTGGCAACCGGTGCCGACTTAGGACAGCCATCTGTTACGCAGGTAACAAATGGTGCAGTTATTATGGATAACGTGCACACAACCCTCTCACTCCTCCGATTACTCAGAGGTCTCGAAGATCGTTCTACAATTGGGGTGTAAAACAACATCCTCACTATTAGATGACCACACACAAACAAGACAGCAAAACGCAGAGACCCAAGCAACAGACATGAATATGTAAATGGATATAAAAAGAGGGCGTACGTAATACAGTCTGTGCTCTGTCGGCTGTAGCGAGCTCATGTATGTTATCACCGAGGAGTCCGACTGACATTCAGAGAGGACAGGTGGTAGGGGCCTTGTCCTCTCTAAAGAGGTTTGGACAGGGCCCGTCATGGGGTCCCGTCGTCACAGTCAGCCAGAGTGCAAGTCTCAAGAATGCGCTGGTACAAGACTGTAGATAGGTCAAGTACCATTATAGAACACTATTGGAAATGGACCGAAAAAATAATTCATTTATAACTTATGATAAAGGTACATACTCCGTTTATTGTTCGAACCAATGTACCACGATATGACAGATTGCACAAATATACTTATTTTTTCTCCCCAATCATAAGTATTGGTTCTCTGACCTTTTTGTTTTCAAATTGAATGATAAACAAGAGGCCCAAGGGGGCCACATCGCTCACCTGAGTTGCAGACAGGGTTAAAAGTAAAAAAAATCTTCTACAGATCAAAGCCCTTGACAGCCATATTTGTTGAACGATCGGCAAGAAAAACACAAACTTGGCAGAGGACCTTGAGTACTTGCTTGCTGCAAGGTTTCGTGAAATTCTGTGAAATGGTTGCAGAGGAGATTTCGAAAATGTGTCAGCCAATCAGAGTCCACAGCGGCCATATTTGTTGACCCATCAGCACAAAATACACAATCTTGGTAGGGGACCTTGAGTACTTTCTTCCTGTAAAGTTTCATGAAATTCTGTGCAGTGGTTTTTTTGCAGAGAAGATGTTGAAAATGTGTTAGCCAATCAGAGCCTACGGCGGCCATATTTGTTGACTGATCGGCACGAAAAACACAAACTTATTGGAGGACCTTGAGTACTTCCTTCCTGTAAAGTTTCATGAAATTCTGTGCAGCGGTTGCAGAGGAGATGTCGAAAATGTGTCAGCCAATCAGAGCCCTTGGCGGCCATATTTGTTGAACGATCGGCACGAAAAACACAAACTTGGTAGAGGACCTTGAGTACTTTCTTCCTGTAAAGTTTCATGAAATTCTGTGCAGTGGTTGCAGAGAAGATGTTGAAAATGTGTCGGCCAATCAGAGCCTTTGGCAGCCATATTTGTTGAACGATCAGCAGGAAAAACCCAAACTTGGTAGAGGACATTGAGTACTTCCTTCCTGAAAAGTTTCATGAAATTCTGTGCAGTGGTTGCAGAGGAGATGTCGAAAATGTGTCAGCCAATCAGAGCCCTTGGCGGCCATATTTGTTGACTGATCGGCACGAAAAATACAAAGTTGGTAGAGGACTTTAAGTACTTCCTTCCTGTAAAGTTTCATGAAATTCTGTGCAGAGGTTGCAGAGGAGATGTCGAAAATGTGTCAGCCAATCAGAGCCCTCAGCGGCCATATTTGTTGACCGATCGGCACGAAAAACCCAAACTTGGTAGAGGACATTGAGTACTTCCTTCCTGTAAAGTTTCATGAAATTCTGTGCTGCGGTTACAGAGGAGATGTCGAAAATGTATCAGCCAATCAGAGCCCTCGGCGGCCATATTTGTTGACCGATCGGCACGAAAAACACAAACTTGGTAGAGGACATTGAGTACTTCCTTCCTGTAAAGTTTCATGAAATTCTGTGCAGCGATTGCAGAGGAGATGTTGAAAATGTATCAGCCAATCAGAGCCTTTGGCAGCCATATTTGTTGAACGATCAGCACGAAAAACACAAACTTGGTAGAGGACATTGAGTACTTCCTTCCTGAAAAGTTTCATGAAATTCTGTGCAGTGGTTGCAGAGGAGTTGCAGAGGAGATGTCGAAAATGTGTCAGCCAATCAGAGCCCTCGGCAGCCATATTTGTTGACCGATCGGCACGAAAAACACAAACTTGGTAGAGGACCTTGAGTACTTCCTTCCTGTAAAGTTTCGAGATATTCTGTGCAGCGGTTTCAGAGGAGAAGTCCAAAATGTGTCAGCCAATCAGAGCCTGTGGCGGCCATCTTGGATTTCCGATCAGTTCGAAAAACACAAACTTGGTAGAGGGCATTAAGTTCTTGCTTCCTGTGAAGTTTCGAGATATTCTGTGAAGCGGTTTCAGAGGAGAAGTTGAAAATGTGTCAGCCAATCAGAGCCTGTGGCGGCCATCTTGGATTTCAGATCGGCTCAAAAAACACAAACTTGGTAGAGGGCATTGAGTACTTGCTTCCTGTGAAGTTTCGTAAATTCTGTTCAGCGGTTGCAGAGGAGATGTTGAAAATGTTAAAAGTTAACGCCAGACGGACGACGACGACGACGACGACGACGGACGACGGACGGACGACGGACGGCGCACTATGACAATAGCTCACTTGAGCTTCGCTCAGGTGAGCTAAAAAGTGACTCGACATTTTTAAGAGATGCATTCTAAGCTATTTGGAGAATCGATGAAACCTTAGATTGAGGATCACTGAAGAGGGTTAAGTACCCGAAACGTGCATGTCTGGTCCATGCTGCAAATTTATCTGTTATTAAAAGATGCTATTGAATTTGAAGGCGTTTAACATCTTGGAACTTTGAAACACCTTTCAAAATGTTCCAGAATGTATCATTATTCTTAAACATATTTTAGCAGTGTAATATACATAAGAACATTGCATCACATGACGATTTCAGCTTCCATATAACTAACTTCCCTTTCATGAGTAGCAACATTCGTCTTCTCCTGCTAATGGCATTTTTGGTTCCAAGCTGATACGGTACGCCAGGGCATGTTCCAAAGATGAAGATTTCATCATTAGAGTCAGACGGCTTGCAAGCAAGCTAATCGTTCAGGGTTATATCACACAACGGCTGAAATTATCATTTAGGAAGTTCTTCGGTCGCTACGGGGATATTATAAAACCATATCAGATCCCCCTTTCCAGAATGATCAGTGACATCCTACATTGTGATTAAATGACTGTCGGCATCACCAAACAAGACATACTTACCTGATCTGTACATCAAAATGTACATCGAGACAATCACCGGATTTGGCAGATTTCCATGGAGCAGTTGCGACGGTGTTGCATGCAGTCAGGAGACGCTGACTCTCCCCGGGCACCTGGTCAACCGTTCCGATGTGATATCACACGATTTGGCCTTGTAATCTCGACTTTGGGACTGAATAACTGTTAGGTACTTCTTTTGTGTTTATTATTATGCATGAACAGTGATAGGATATGCTATGCATGAGCTCGCTATACCCAGCAGAGCAAGGACTGTATTTCGTACACCTTCTGTTTTTATATCAAATTTTATATCCATCTGAGTGTTTCTTGGGCACCTGTGTCATGCTGTCTGTTTATATGGTCATCTTACAGTAAGGAGGTTATTTTACACCATATGATACATAACTCTCGTCAGTGATCCTCAATCTAAACAATGTGATGTGACCAAAGAGCGTGAATGTCCAAAACTGTACCGAAAGACGTAACAGGATGGGTGGGATATCATGCTACAGGATCCACGATTTCGAAATTCAAGAAATTTTGATAACAGACAGTTTTGAATGCCATATGCTTCTTCATAAACTTGTAGGAGTTACACTACTCTGAAATGGTATCATATCTTATAGATCACTCTGTATGAACAATATCATTGACAAAATTTCCAAGTAAATCGGGAAAAAAAGGAGAGGGGAACTCTATTTTTCAATCCCCTTTGGCTAAGGAGTCCCCAAGGGCACATGTAGCCATGTTCGAAATTTCTGAAAAGTAAGTCCTGTAGCATCATATTCCATCCATCCTGCTATGTCTTTTGGCATTAGTTTAGACATAACTTTCACAGTCTATGCTATATTCCATATTTTGCTTTTGAGGATAACTGACGAGGTTTATTCCAGAAACGCGATTGTCTGGTAAATACTGCAAACATATCTGTTCGTAAATGTTGCTATGAATTTGAAGGCTTGCAACATTTGGATGCACATTTGTATGCACCTGAATGACCAATAATTTTTACAATATAACTTTCACATGGACGTGTTCCAACTCTATACCTCGTTGAAGAAAATTTCCACCAGACACATTTTTCGGATGTTCAATCCTCATTAGTGATGCAACTACAAATGGTGAGTAAAATTCCATATATCCGTTTTTACTTACCTGTCAGTAAAACCGAGCATCCTACAGACTACTTCAGCATCTTGGGTACCGAAAGAATCATCGCATACCGTACCCCATTCTCCACTATGGTAAACTTCAACCCGGCCTTCACTACTAAGCGTCCCTCCTACAAGACGGACACCGGCAAATCCATCTATTGAAAATAAAGACACAAATCTTTCATTCCTTACATTCTACAGAATTACTAAACATATCCTTATTAATTACACATAAAGATATAAACTTAAACTAAAATTAATTAATTGATATCCTACTTTTTGGAAATACGTAAAGAGTTTTATTTCTCAAATTTCATCGATGTTTGAAAACAACAGGAAACTTCATTTTAAGAGGATAAAGAGAGAACAAAATTCAACAAATTAACTTGATTTATAATTATTTTCCCCTTTTTGTTTTGTTTTGTTTTTTTTGCTTTTATTTTATTATTTTTTTAATTCATGAAAAGTAAGCATTATGAATAACCTTCTCTCAGGCCATTCTAAATTGAATGAATGTTCGTCGAATTTCCCGCGCAGTATTTTTCAAACTAAAAAAAAAATAACACTTTAAAAATAATTTGCCCGCCCGCACCACATTTTTTCTGTCTCAAATTGTTTTAGGGTCGGTTCTGATTTTAAACTTTTAGAAATCTCAGATTGTTCAAATTTCCAAGATTATGACGCTTCTTGTATTTGAAAATTTTGTTTGGAGCGAATCTGCTGTGCAATACACATGATACATGGCACTGGCAGTCCAGGAGGGAGAATGACAAATATGGATAATGACCATATGCCTGTATACAGCAACAAATCGACAACCCAGAAAATCAGAAACCGAAGATATACAAAATCAGGATAAACAGGAACCAAAGCAAACAAACAAAAACCTCCACCACATGAAAAAAGCGAACTCCCGATATGGAAGTGAGACCAGGTGCCCAGGAAGAGTAAGCATCTCCTGCTTGCATGCAACACCCGTCGCTTCAACTCAGCAGAGTCGCCACTTCCTGTCACATCCATCTCGGAAGTCATAGATTACAATCTTTGGCTGGATGGTTCAAATGGTCCATGACAGAACATCATCCACCACTCTGGAGAGTGGGACATCATAGTGTATGACGATTTCCCCATATCGACCGTAGAACTTCCTCAGTGACGATGTTAGTCGGTCACAAACACATCCCTGACTGAGAAGCTTATCTGAAAGTTGCCTAGATCACAGAACAAAATACTTATATTTGGTACTTGCTCTGGCATAGCGTATCAACTGAGATACATGTATAAACATGCCATAAGCAAGCGCTGAAGGGATGTTGCTACTCAGAAAAGGAAAGTTTGTAATGCTGAAATTGAAGTCGTCACGTTTTGTCATAGAGTGAGGTGTTCATGTGACCATCAGTGTAGTAGGATGCTGATTTATTTGTTTCTGTAGTTTCTTTGACTTAAAGCTCCGAAGGATAAACACTGCTGAGGTAATCCGCGAATTTTGGATTATTGATGGACAATACATCGTCTATGTATCTGTAAGTGAAGTTGAAGTCAGAAGCTAAGTATCTTTTCCCTTCAGAGACCAAGATTGAATGAATTCAGCTTCGTACGAGTAATGGAAAATGTCGGCAAGGTGTTGGGCACAATTGGTCCCAATTGGAATTCGACAATTTGCAGGAATATCTTTCCTCCAAACACTACAAAAATGTTGTCGATCAGAAAGTTTAACATCTAAATAATATCTGTTTCAGTGTACTTAAGTTCGAAAATTTTTAACATACAGTAACTCATATGTGCAAGGCTTCCCAGTTATCTGATCCCTATGGTGATTCCATTTCGAGTACGAAAAACATCGGAAATGCATTCCTGGGAGTCAATACTTCAAAAGATAAAAAAAAATTAGCTCGCCCGCAACCTTTTTCACATGAAAACCCCATGAACATTTAATACATTTGGAACATCCTCATCATCTTGCCAAAAGATGACGGAGAAATAAAATCTATTTGTAGAAAATAAACCTTATAACAATGAAATTCAAAATGAAAATGTCGTTTTCCAATGAAACCTGTGTTCGTGTTTCTGAAATTCTTACGTAAATTGCCTGAATTCCAAAACAAATTCATCAATCACGATAATGTGCAAAATAAATAGAAAAAAAATCAATTTGACAACTTGACAATTATGGATAATGACCATATCCCTGTCTACATCACAAAATCGATAATTCAGAAAATCAGAAACCGAAGGCATACAAAATCAGGATAAAACAGGAACCAAAGCAAACAAACAAAATCCTCCACCATATGAAAAGAAGCGAACTCCCGATATGGGAGTGAGACCAGTTGCCCAGGAAGAGTAAGCATCTCCTGCTTGCATTCAACACCCGTCGCTTCAATTCGGTAGAACTGTCACATCCGGTTACTTCCATTTTGGAAGACATAGAGTACAATCTTTGGTCATGGAAGATCGCTAATACTTCTAACCATGACTTTACGAATGTTCTCGCGCTTTCTTCGATTGTTCTCCATTGTTATGACGTCATCAATTTACTTGGGCAGAAAAGGTGCCCAAGTTTTAGGTAGGTGAAAAATCAGAACGGACACGCTGCACGCACTGCATTTGCGATCTTCCGAATCTCAAGAAGAATTTTATATGTACATGTTATGAATGCTTTACATACATTCCCTCCTTTCTTATACATAAATCTATATAAACTCACAGCATTTTACACTAGCATCCTCGTTATGTCTGCAATTATGAATCCCCCAACCTCGACTCCTACACTGACTGATATTATTTTCATGTCCACTACATTGAAGATTATCCAAAAGAACGGGACCGGATCCTTGGCCGTATTCTGCATTCTGGGATGCAAACGCACTGGAAATAAAGATGAAAAACGACTTTGTATCTAAAAGGCGAGGAAATGAAAGTAAAACATAAAAACCACGATAACAAAATTTAAAGAGAACCACCATGATGATCGAAACTGATTAAATGCAAAACTAAACTAATACGACAAAACATCAGGCAAGGGAGTAAACATTATACGTTAACGGACATGAATATATGTGTCCATGAGAGTTAACATACCCTACTTGGTAGGAGTGTACGTCGCTTCAGAATCATTAGCAGTGATAATGAAAAGAAATGTTTGTTACATGGGCTATTTTAAAAAAAATTATTTGAACTCTGTGTCTGAACTTGATTACACATTTACATCAATTTTATCTAGTATATGATATATCTGTAGAAAAGAAAGGAGGACTGGACATCTCCAACAACATACACAGCAAAAAGAAATTACAATTTGTACAATTGAAAGATAACGTACATGTATATATGCGTTTCAGACTAACCGACCAGATTATCAAACAGCCGAACATTCGAAAATAAATTTTTGGTTATACAATTATGTACACGGTGGGTTCATGTAATCTTCCAACGCAGAACATTCGGTTTTTTCTAGAATTTCGTGTGACATTATACGTTATGAAGATAAATATTATTTATCACAAAAAAATAGGGGAGTATGATGCAGTGTAAAAATGTCATTACTAAGAGTTTTATCTAAAATAAGACAATGCAGTGTAAAAATGTCATTACTAAGAGTTTTATCTAAAAGAAGACAATAATATATTTTTATAAGCAAACAAAAAAGGATCGGCGTGATTCGTGCTGATTAAAGAGAAAGTAGAACGCCAATGGTGTTTATGTTTTATTAAAAGCTAATATTATCCATATTTGTCATTCACCTTATTTTGGATACAACTTACAGCTAAGACATTCTTACTCTGCATCACATACCCCTTTTTGTTATAAATGTCTAAATTGCACAAAAATGTCGAAAAACCGATCGTTCTGGGTTGCCAGATTACCCACCGTGATGTAAGTGAGCATTAACTGAATGGCGAATTAACTTACCTTCCCGTGTAGCCCAGCATTCGACATATGACTTGAGCTTCGTTTACATCAAAATCATCATCACAGATAGTCCCCCATTGCCCGGCATGACGAATCTCCACCCTCCCTGATATATAGCCAGAACCGTACACTGCGGATCCACCCTCAAGTCGTATATTTTCAGTGGAAATAACTAGTGACAAGTAATAAATTATTATCTATACTACTAAAAAGGTAAAGAATAACACAGCTATTGTTTGGTTACAGTACTGCCCATTATCATTATCTTTATAATAATCATTATGGCGAAGGTTATGATTTTATAAATAGTTCACTTTTCCCAATATAAAGTTACGTGCCAATAGTAAGCACGTTCGTAAGATCGAATAGATTTCATGAATGAAAGTAATGAGAAAATGAATATACACAGAAAATGGGGATCAATCTAATTTTTGGTAATCCTCTAAAAACATTTTGTCTAAATGTTCATTTGCGGTAGATTTCATTTTCGTGCGTGGGCATCGACGGCGGGTGTGGCTATCCAACAGGGGATGCTTACTCCTCCCGGGCACCTGGTACATGTACCACCTCTAGCTCGACAAGGGTTCGTATATTCTCAATTTGGTGTTCTATTGTGAGTGCTATTGAGATTATCGTCAGGATCTTCTTTAACTCATTTATGTTAACTGATTTAATGTCGTCTTTTACGTTTCCTGTCTCTTTGTGTCTCTTGATGTGCTTTTTGCATTTCGGTGATTCTGTTGGTACTTCACACGAGTGTTGTTTGGTATCTCCTCCTCTCTTCTCTGTAATTTTGTTGAGTATGGAAGATTTTTCGTGTCATTAGTGTTCTAATGCTCTGTAATTGTGCTCGTTTGTGACGCTTTGGTCGAACGAGGATAGTCTTCTCCGGCGCTCCAATAATTCACGGTGAAATCACTTGCTAGCTAAGTGTGTGTATGGATGTTTGTGAGCGTGTTTTGCGTATTCATAAAATAACACAAGAGGGCGCTACAGAAATGAAATTATGCGGCTCCTGCAAAATAACTTTGGCTGGCTGGAAGCATCACTGAGGAGAATTTTATATTCGAAACACGTGTCTAATGCATTGAAATTGGTTTCAAATTCTCTTCAAGAAGGTATAGAGTTGGAACACTTCCGTATTATTGCTACGGTAATTCATTTTTATTTTGCCTCCTACTTGTCAGGATCTGTGTAGAGAAAGAGTACTATGAGCTTTTAATATCTGATATCATAAAAAAATGATATATTTTATTGGAATACTTACCTCCATAAGTACATTTGTAAGCAACTCTTAAGTATTTTAAAGTTCCTTTACAGGGATTGCCAAAAACAATATTGCTTGCTGTGAGTAAACATGTTGTTTGACCATCACAATGCGCCTGTACGTAACTAAAGCTACGGGAAGCTCTACAGTTGGTAGTATAATATCCAGAGGTGCGACAATTATCTTTGCTGGAAGGTGCTGTTCTCCCATAATTGGCGGAAATAATTTTAATTCTACGTCGAGGACAATTTATTGTATCGCTTGTATTCTCACAAATAACTAAGACGTTCTCGTCTGAAAAAAAAACAAACAAATAAGTTGAACAATGTCAGAATTTACATCCCTATATATAAGTTTCACAGGTGGTTTATCAGCCTTCCGGATCGAAAATATTAAAGTGCTTAATGTTGTCGTCACAATATTATGACGTCACAATCATAGTACATCATACGACCAAACTAAAGGTTATGCCATCATTAATTTTTTAAAAATGTTTTCATGATCTGATCAGAGGAGAAAGTTCTTTACTTGATTGTCATTTGGGTATAAAGTGTCCATGCTTGTCCCTATTTTGGTGATCTTTCTGTTTTTTTTTTGTTTTTTTTTTAATTTCAAAAACTCAATGCAGTTTCACTCAAATTTAATTTTCCTTTCAATTCATGAAAAATATTTAACTTCTATCTGTTTCTTAAAACTAACCTGATTCTCCTGGGCAAGGCTGATAAGCATAGTGTATATCATCAATGGCGATGTCACCATGGTAACCGGTCCCACGCACGCCCTCAATTACCAGATTGAAGGTTGCGTAACTGGTAATATTAACCTTCGCGAGTAACCAATGGTTACCTTGATGTCCTGAATTAACAAAATAGGTAGCAATTACATTGTTTCGGTGTTTGTTATTAGTATGATGATAATGACAATTACAATGTACATATTAATCTGATAATCATAAATTTGACGAATACTTAATTTTTCTTCTCGACAATGACAGAGAAGACAAAAAGATAGGAATAGGATTGTTTCTTGTTGGTCACTGTACCGATAGTTTGTGTGTTAGTCTTTTGTATTTCGTGTTTTGCGGCCGTCCTCATTTACTCTATTCTGTCTCTTTTTGTCCATGTCTGCTCTCTTTCCGTATTTTGGTATTATTTCGGTAATTTTTTGGCATTTCGGTGCTTTTGTATCTCGGTGTTTTATGTGTGCTTGCATCGAGTTTTGTTAAATTTTCTCTCCTTTCCTTTGTTATAATGTTAAACGTCTTGAAATTCAGCAGCATGTCGTCTTTGATGTTCGGTCTTCCTTTTCCCTATTTTGTCTCTTATTGTGATTGTCTTCTCTTTTTTCGTATTTTGGTATTTCGGTGTTTTTGGTATTTTGGTGTTTTTGGTATTTCTGTGTTTTTGTAAGTGTAAACACGAATCTTTTTGAATATCCTCTCCTTTCATTTGTTATAACCAATTTTCACGTTCATAGAATTTGCTATTGAATTTAAAGACGTTTAACATTTGAACTACTTGGTGAGTTTCACTGCTGGTGGACCAAGAATCCCCGAGGGCACATGTAGCCAAGTTCGATCAACTTCGGTTGATCGTCTGTCTCTTCAACACATTTGAAATTTTCTTTTACAAAATTTCTTGAAATTTCTAAAACGTGGGTCCTGTAGCATCATATCCCACCAATTCTGCTACGTCTTTTGGTATATTTTTGGACATAATTTTCATACTGTTTGGCCATATTACATTGTTTAAACTAAGGATCACTGACGAGGGTTTAGTACCCGAAACGTGCATGTCTGGTCCATGCTGAAAACTTATCAGGTTTTAAATTATGCTTTTGAATTCAAAGACGTTTAACATTTGAACTACTTGGTGAGTGTCACTGCTGGTAGACCAAGAGTCCCCGAGGGCACATGTAGCCAAGTTCGAAGTTGATCGTCTGTCTCTTCAACGCATTTGAAATTTTCTGTTACAAAATTTCTTGAAATTTCTAAAACGTGGGTCCTGTAACATCATATCCCACCAATTCTGCTACGTATTTTGGTATATTTTTGGACATAATTTTCATACTGTTTGGCCATATTACATTGTTTAAACTAAGGATCACTGACGAGGGTTTAGTACCCGAAACGTGCATGTCTGGTCCATGCTGAAAATTTATCAGGTTTTAAATGATGCTATTGAGTTTAAAGACGTTTAACATTTGAAACATTTGATCTGTATGAATCTCGAGGCAATGTTTTGAAATAAAAATCGAGGAAACACCTTAATACTGTTTGATGTCAGCTATTCTGATATGACCTATTCAAAATAAAGATTGTCTGTAAAAGCATGTATTTTTACCCGTTCTACTCCATATTGGGTTTGTTAACAGATATCCTGTTTTGATGTAGACATTCAAAGTATTTATATCTGCGCCGTACATGTGGTAATAGAAGTACAGACAAGCCCCACTGACGGGAGACATTGCGTTTGATATCAATCTAGCTTTATCGCCTCGAGTCCGTGGAGATGATGCCTCTATATATGCATAGTATCCTGAATCTACAAAAGGAAATAAAACTGTAGGTGTTTAGGGTAATGTTTGCAATAAGAAATAGTATAGCTAAATGTTCTAAACCCAAGGGATATCTCCTTAATGACAAAGTTCTGTGCTTAGAAGAAAGGCGGATAACTCTAACCAGGCATAGTTGCGGCATCCACATCAAAGCACCAAAGCATGTCTCAAAGTCGCAAATGCAAGGCAAAATCATTAGAATTCCCATACGGTTGCGAACCTCGGAATGAACAACATTCCGAAGTGAGACAAGGTGCCCGGATTTCCTCATTTTCAGCCATGAGCATTACTGATGAGACATAACTTGTTTAATAATGCGCATATATTGCACTAAAATTTAATAATTGAAGATATATTTCAATATATACCAAATTATACATTGTAATTCATTTAATAACCGTGATTAGCGATTGTGTAAAAATTATTAAATAATGTCATCTGCATAAAGTTTGCAAACAATAATTCTTTCAGTCTTGGATCTTTTCCTTATCCTATACAATTATATATCATAAATCAATAGAAGTAACGAGGGATTACCAGTTCCTAAGGTGTGATCTGCTGGTGGTCCAGTAAGGGAACTTGGTGTAGGTCCATTAGTTATTGTCCAATCAAAGTTGTCAGTTTTGTCTTGATTCCATCCATAAGAAAGGTGCATTCTCATATCAGAATCAAAGTCACAGTCAAAGGGTGCAGTGAAAGCTATATCAGAAAGAAATATCAGGTCAAATTATTACGGCTACATTTTATTCAGATTCATGCTTCAGGTCAACAAGTGACACCGTGAGGTTGTTTCCATAACAATCTCCATACAAACGGATCGAGGTGTCACGTGTTTGACCTGACGCATGAATGTAAACTTACAACATGGCGCTTAAATTTGAAGAGACGAAGCAGGGGCAAGTTGATTCCGACCGTATCATTGATAGTAAAGCTTAACATAAAGGAAGTGTTCCAACGCTATACCTTCCCGAAGAAAATTACTTACAAGGTAAAATATGATTGCAGATCGTTTAGTTTTGCTTTAGACTCAGACATGGTCAGTAATCCCCTGAAAAACTTGCCGATTCCTGCCAGTCATATCCTGCATTTCGGTTTCTACTTTATCAAGCGTACTTGTCTGCGGCCAATACACCATGGCCAACCAGAAAGCCAAGTGTCGTTGGCCGTTTCTACGGCTAGAATTTAGCTATCACAAATCCCATATTCCCATTTCATATACGAGGGCTGATTGATTTGTTGTGAGACTCGTACTGACGAATTTGGATTTTATCAGACATCTTGCATTATTTATCGAAAATCCCCTTCCGCATATATACACTTTTGCCAGCGGTGTTAAAGGGCCTCAATACCACGTTTAAAGAAGTCCTTACCCTGACTGGTCAGAAAGCCATCAACTGCAAGTATGACGTCATAATCGGAGTGAAAATGGGTGTCAGAGATAACTGTTTTTAGTTTGGGAATGGTCTGATTGAGCAAGATCAGGCAGTAAAGCGGATGCTCAATCAAATTAAAGCCACAATTATGAATGACAGCCATGGCAGTGACAGACTTGTGAATAGGAGCATTGCCCTGGTGGAGCAACGCACCTTTAACTACAGTCAGCTTTCCTCGGCGCTTAAGTTTAATATTTTCCCGTAACTGTGTCAAAAGTGAAGCATAGTATGTGTCTTTGATTGTTTGTTCTTTTTCGAGATAATCTATCAGCAGATAATCATCTGCATTCAAGAAAGCTGAAGCTCACAACATATCAATATTACGATATTGTGAATCACTATTAATATAAGCATAATGGTGTATGTGGTTCTCTATTCAAGTCATTATGTTGGTATCGCTGCAGTTGGGTTGTTCGTGTGACAGTGCTGTCGCAATAAGTTGAAAAATAGTTATCTTAATTCGTTCAACTTAACTTTCATAAATAATTCCAAAAGTACAGAGTACATCCCTGTATTTAAATGTCTAACCTTAGCCGATTGTTTTGTTCGGATACTTGGATCATGTTTAAGATTTAGCTCTTTATACATTCATCATATTGATTAAATGTTTACCTGTTTTCGTCCTAAAGCATCACTGATCACAAATTATTTGTAAACATACATATACTTCATGTACAATGTACTGAAGCTTCGTTTTGTCTTTTATTAATGTGACATCATATCTATATTTTTTTTGGATATGCTACTGAATCGACCCTACAAGAATTTTGGAGCCTTGCATTCTTTGTAAAGTAAATGCAGAAATTTTAATTTTAAACATACCGCAAGATGGCGCTAGTGAAATTAATTTGGACTGCTTATGAAGAGGACTTTGGCTGGAAGCATCGCTGATGAGGTTTTAATTACCGAGACACGTGTGTTGTGCCTGAAAATAGGTTTGAAATTTTCTTCAAGAAGATATAGAGTTGGAACCCTTCGGCATTATTAAAGTCATTATTTTTGTAACCTTTATTTTTCATTATTTTAAAAATATACATTTATGAATAGTGACGATATAGATTAAGGTTACATAACTTACATGGAACAGTGGTTACAAACTTTGATCTTCCAGTGGAAAGGGTACGCCTTGAGTCTGCGGTTTGAAGGGGTGTGACTGTACAATGGCATCAATTGAAAAATTACGGAGAAAACAAATAAGTAATAGGCTAAGCTTAATTCATTATATTTTCTTTAACGTGAGGTAGAAGAAGAGGAAGACCCAGAGGAACCTTGAGGAAAACAACAGAAAAAGAGCAAAACGAAATGGGGTAGTCAAGTCGGAGGGCGGCAGAACAAGTTGCAAAAAATAGGACGAAGTGGAGAGATCTTATGCTCCAAGAGAAGTGAAGAGAATGTACTAATAGTTATATACTTTTGATATAATGAAATAAATTAACATTAAGTGTAATAAATGTAATGATGTACCTGTTTCATTACAGCATTCTCCATGGGTAGTTGATATGTCATCAATAGCTATGTCACCCCTGTATCCACTTCCAACTACACCCTCAAATACCACCTGAAATCAAGTAGATCTGTTTACTTCGGGTAGAATACAGAGACTCTAGTTTCCTCAGGAGACTAAAAGTATAAAACATTATCATTCTCTTATGTTTATCAATGCTAACAAAAACTTTATCATCTGAATGATTGTCAACTTCATAAATTGCGAAACGGTCATACTGTACACTTTTTCATATACGCGGACTTCGCATTTCGGACTTCGCACTTCGAAGGGGCTGTGTCACTAAAACATAAAATGTTGATTTAATTCCAATGAATTTAGAATTCTTTTTGTGAAGAATTTATTTGTTCTCTTGTGTGAAAATACATATTTAAAGCTATCCATTGTCTTTTAGACAATTGTGTGTTCAGAATTTACTTTTCTAATCGCATCTAATTTATGTTTTATGGCATCAAATGTGTATAGTCCAGCGCGCAAAGTCCGAAGTACGTCAACTTGAAAACTGTCTATTCTTCTCCTTAATATTGAGGTCTTGCGGAAAACAATAATTTTCATCTTGGACTGTATTAGGCGTAAAACAATTAAGACGTCATGAACATTGCATGTTAATAGGATTTAGTGACCGTTTCCATAAAATTTGATGACTTAACAATCCGTTCGACGTCAGATACCGTACCGACGGGAAGTTACTCTGATTTTCGAGAAAAAAAAACTGTCCCGAGTAAATGAATATAACCACGTTTAATCATTAGACGCATTCAAATTGGCTTACCAAATCAGATCATTTGTTGTTGTTTTTTTGTGTTGTTGGAGATTCCCTCCTTTGTATCGTATCCTACTTAAGTACTGTACATGTTATACGATTTGGCCTTGCCTTCTCGACTTTGAGACTGAATAACTGTTAGGTACTGCTTTGATGTTTATGTATAGATAAGAAATTTGCCACAAACTGCTTTGGTCCTGTATAGCATATTCAATTTTATATCACAGCTATTGTGAATGATGTCCTCTTGACTTGTCACTATACTTTGAAAGTTGAATTCCTTACAAAATTATTATATTTCCAATGTTTTAAAGAATATTAAGTTAAGCGTCTTTGTACTGGTCACGTGGATTGGATATTCCAAGGAATAAGATCATCTGGATTGTAGTTTGCCAATTTTCAATACTAGCCAGCAAATGTAACGTATCGGATCCGTGGTTTATGATGATTCTGATAGATCAGGAAATTAAAAAAATCATTTCTGGCTAAAGAAGCATAACTATGCCAAAGGGTCCCTTATTTATATATATAAAAATTGCCTTACATCTAAAAAAAATCAAAGCGTAAAACAAAGAATCTTACGCGATAAGGAGATTTAGCATTAGTAGGTTCTCTCAGGGTAATTTGGGCCTTATTCCACTTGATGCCTTGGCTATGAGACTTAGTCCAGATAAGAACAGGTGAGGCATACACAAATGGCAGAATGTTTTCTCCGTTGACGTAAACATTTAGCCTCCCAATGTCAGGTCCATACATGTGGTAAAAGAACTGCAGACAGATTGGGCCTTTTGTAGATATTGATGGGCTGACCAGGCGAGCCTTATCAAAAAGGTGTCTTGGAGAACTGGTCTCTATGTAGGCATACTTCCCTTTAAAATATCATAATAGAATAAAATATCATAATTGATTTACCCGGACTCGCATAATTATGCACTAACCATCAAATGAATATGAAAATATATTGTTTCAAATAATAGAAAAAACAAAATTTAAGTTCTTCTCCCTTTAGTTAGTTCTTTAATTATTATATAACATAGTCTTTTGACGAGTTAGTGTAAAGGATTTTACCTTTAGCTGATCCGTAAGTGTTGTCATTAGAAGGGCCTGTATAACTAGATAAAGTATATCCGGAATTAAACCTCCAATCAAAATCGTCAGTATTATCTTGTGTCCATCCAGGGCAGATCTGCTCAAACGTGCACTCTAAACCAGCTATTACATGTACCGAAAGATAAAAGAACATCTAATTGAAGCAGAAGAATTACTCTCTCTCTCTCCCTTTCTCTCTCTGAGTAATCTTCCTTTCGATCATCTTTTCCATATCAGTATCATAAAGCATGTGGTATTTAAATTAAAGCAAACAATTTTTTTTTTCTGAATCAATTGTCAAACGCCTTCAAATTCAATAACATCATTTACGAACAGATGAATTTGCAGCATGGATTAGTCAATCTTAACAATGTACATGTAATATGGTAAAAGAGTGTGAAATTTATAATGTCCAAAAATGTACCCTAATACCTATCATCATTTCATCTGTTAAAGAAGTGATGGTTAGTTTACAGCGCATGAATATGTACAAATAACAAATATGGAAAAAAAATAACATGTCCCTATCAAGAAGTAGTACAAAATCGTTAATCAAAAAATCATCTAACCTGCAAGGACATACAAAACCAGGATAAAACCAGAACTAAGGCAAAGAAATAGAAATAAGACAACATCAAAACAACATCTGATTCATTAAAATAAAAAAAAAATCAATTTATCAAAAACAATTAAGTTATTAAATTATCTAAAGTCAAGGAAATCGAACCTGATTTTGGACATGCTCCTTGTAGGAGTTTGACATCGTCAATAGCTATATCTCCATGATATGACGTACCAACCACGCCCTCAAACACTATATTAAATACAGATTCTTGGGGAAATATGTTATATTGTCCCTGAATCCATGTGTTGCCTTGTTCTCCAGACATAGTCCATACGGGATATCCAAGATCAGTCGCATTCTGAAATGAAAGTACCTTTAAAATTGTCATGAATAGAAATGGGGAAGGACATATCGCTGCATGTTTCAAACACTTTGACATCCAAATGTGATATATATGTATGAATTTAAGTGCTAATTGTATCATTTATTCAATAACTATCTACATGTATATCCTCGTGATTTTAACACACAATTATATGTGGAAAACTCTTCAACAAAACGATAAACAGACTTGCATGTGTGTAACATCAATTTTAAAATGCAATGTATGAAAACAGCATTCCGTTGCCGCAAATTTATAATCATATGCTAAGATCATTACTGTGTCGAGAATCAACTTACGCCATGCAATTACATTTCACGTACAAACATTCTGAAAATGAGTTTTTTACATGTATATACGCCAAGGGATATTAAGCCAAAAGGCCCAGGGGGGGGGGGGGCACATCCAGACGAAGGGCTGAAAGTGGGCAATATGCCAATACTGATCAAAGCCCTTGACAGTCATATGTGCCGATCGATCAACACAAAACTGAGTAGAGGACCTTGAATACTTTCTCCTTGTAAAGTTTATTAAAATTCTGTGCAGCAGTTGCAAAGGAGGAAAAGAAAATAAGTCTGCCATTCAAAGCCCTCTGCGGCTATATTTGTCGATCGATGGGCACAAAAAAAACCAAACGTTGTAGAGGACATTGAAAACTTTCATTTTAGAAGGTTCGACTTATTCTGTGCAGCGGTTTGAGAAATGTCAGCCTATAAGAACCCTTGGTAGCCATATTGGTTGACAGATCAGCAGAAAACACAGAGGTCTTAGAAGATCTTCACCAATTGCTTTCTGTAAGATTTTTTGAAATTATGTGCAGCGTCTGCCGAAGAGAAGTCGAACATGTGTAAGCTAATCAAAGCCCTTGGCGGCCATATTTGTTGACCGACCGGTACGAACAACACAAAGTTGGTAAAGGACTGTGTGCCCTCACTTCCTGTACAGCTGTTTCGCGAAATTCTTTGCAGCAGTTGCAGGAGAGAAGTTGAAATTTCTAAAAGTTATCGACAGATGGCGGAAGCCGGTACGACATGGTATGAAAATAGCTTACTTGAGTTTCGCCTAGGTGAGCTAGAAATGAATACAATGCAAATTGACAAAATATCAGTGAGTAAAAGTTAAAAACCAAAATCAGAATCCAAAAATCGCAATAAATACAGAATACATATTCTCGGAAAATGGATACTTCATGTTCTGTTTGTTTGATCTATCCATAAAATGTATGAAAAAAAAGACTACCTAACAAGTATCATCGGGGAAAATTCTCAAACCAGCAGATACACACTGACTGTTGCATAAAGCAGTGATTGAAAACCGAACACAATGCTAAAAACCTAAATGAAAAATATTAGACAAATCTATATTTGTAAAAGACGAGATAAGACAGGTACAGATTCGAACCCCTCAAACCTACCTTCTCATTCGACGACGATCTTCCATTACCGTTTAAGATTTTTAAGATATCACTGCACCGAATATATATACATCATCAGATATACTTACGGAGCAAATACTTTAATTCTTCTGTGTGGAAAGGCACGCATAAATATTCAGTCCTTAATTAAATTAGGTAACAAACCTTAAGATAGACGTTAAGCATGTTGATATCGGATCCATACATATGGTAAAAAAATTGCAGACAATAAGATGTGTTGGCAGGGACGGAAGCTGACTCTAGTCGTGCGGAGTCGTTGAACGTACGTGGGAATGAAGACTCAATATACACATACCCTCCATTGTCTGAAATCATATCATTATTTGGAGTATCAAGCAGTTTTTAAAATGTGTCCTTGTACCAGTTTTACAAGTCCTCATATTCAAAACATTATTTAAGAACCGATAATATAAAAAAAGCACCGGCCAGACATGCACGTTTCGGGTACTTAAATCAAAGTCAGTTGGCAGTTCTATTATTACATATAATTTGATTGTTCATATCGACATGTACACATAAAATTTATATACCAGTTTGTGTGGTGTGGTCAAAGGATGGTCCTGTTTCCAAAGAGTTTGTGCGTCTATAACCCAAGGTCCAGTCAAAATCATCATCTGGAACTTGGTGCCATGAACAAATGTCCCATTCAAAGGAACAGTCGTATTCGGAATGACCTACAATGTATGGAATTGCAAATAATGTTATACAGCTTATTAGAATTCATAACATGTGCATGTTCAATAATTATCCATGCTACATTCGTATTTGCAGTAAAATACAATTATAATTCACAAACCTGAATTCACTACTGTACTGTAAGATGAATAAAGGGATATGAAAGATGTTGAGATTTAAAACATTAAAATATACGGATTTTGTTCTGAGAGCTAGGCGTCTCTTAGATAAGCTTCTCAGTCAGGGATATGTTTGTGACCGACTAACATCGTCACTGAGGAAGTTCAACGGTCGATATGGGGAACTCGTCATAAACTATGATGTCCCACTCTCCAGAATGGTGAATGATATTCTGTCATAGACCATTTGAACTATTCAATCAAAGATTGTACTCTATGTCTTCCGAAATGGAAGTAATCAGATGTGACAGTTCTACCAAATTGAAGCGGCGGGTGTTGCATGCATGCAGAAGATGCTTACTCTTCCAGGGCACCTGGTCTCATTCCCATATCGGGAGTTCGCTTCTTCTCATATGGTGGAGGATTTTGTTTGTTTGCTTTGGTTTCCGGTTTATCCTGATTTTGTATGCCTTCGGTTTCTGATTTTCTGAGTTATCGATTTTGTGCTGTATGCAGGGAAATGGTCATTATCCATATTTGTCATTAAAATTTGTAAATTTATTCTTTGAAATTAAATTCTTAGACAGTCAATTTCTATTGTGAAAATCTAAAAGATACTTGATTCTCTTGAGCATCGGATAAGGTGAGAATATACAGTTAAAGTATATCATTGAGGGAGTTAGCACGATTCTGGTTCCCCGCGACCAGACCTATTTCCCGAGGCGAAGCCCTCAATGGTATACTTTAACTGTTTTATTATACCGAAACAAACATTATACATATGTATTGAAACAAACATATCTCTTATGTATACAGAAACAATCATTATACTGAAACGAACATATCTCTTAGGTTCACAGGGTTCAAATGAAAATTCTTATGATTTTGCCTTGCCTTCTCGACTGAATGACTGAGTAACGGAAAACATTAATTTTTGATGATAAGATAAACAGAAACATCATTCATCATACTCATACATGTTTAATTTTTGATTGTTTTATTTTATTGCGGATTGATTTATATGCTAAGCGGATAGGAGGCGGATTACTCTGCTCGCGTATTGATAGCGTCATCCGATCAACCTTCACATCTTCCGATCAACCTTCAACGACGCTGATTGGCTGATACTGACAAACCCCCCCAAAAGCTCCGTCCCATTTTGAAACTAACTCCCTAGGGAAATAGTCTTCTCAACTAACGTACCCCTTTGCAGGGAAATAGTCTTATCAGGCGATTTTCAGGGATTTAGTTAAATTTAATGAGTCTCAGTAGAGGTATAATAAATAAAAATAACATATAATGTAATCTAGGAACATCGACGTCATTTAACATGTTGAAACAAATCATTTTTATCAAACACATTGATATAATTCTCTCCAATATATGTGCTTTTCATACTCTTACATACATTCTGATTCACAGCAAGGTGTGAGACTCTTAAATTAACGAAAAAAGATAAGGTTTAAAAAATAAATACAAATTAAGGAGTAGTTCTACCTTAAGTGAACTGAACATTTATCTACCAATATTATAACCATACGAAAAAATGGCCCTACCACAATGCTGAGGTGTCGTGCTTGTCGGAAACGGTGAAGTATAGGGTACTTCTTGTATATTTGTTGTGACTGATTTACCTGAAAATAAAAAAGAGGAAACCATATCAAGAGGCAGTCTGTGAAAATTACAGACGCAATGTATATTCCTCAACCGGCAAGATCCTTTCCGTGAAATCTATGTCAAATAGCTGTCAGAAAGTTATTTCAGTTTGATCATCTTCATATTTTGTTTCAATATCTGCAAGATCTGATAGTATAGATAGATATCTTTTAAGTCAAAACAGGAATTTAAATATCCATGACATATTGATTTGAAATTTACTATCATAATTATTAAAATAAAATCTAAAGTATAACCTGAAACGTCACTTGAAAATTGATTGGATGCTGTACCCTGACTTGTCAGCCAATCAGAGTTTCCTGTTCTCCCTCTAAGATAGGATGTGCTTTGTGTATGGTCAGATCTATCATTTGAAAACTGATTGGATGTTGTACCCTGACTTGTCAGCCAATCAGTATTATCTTTTCTGCCTCTAAGATTAGATGTGCGTTGTGTTTGGTCAGATCTATCATTTGAAAACTGATTGGATGTAGTACCCTGACTTGTCAACCAATCGAAGTTTTCTGTACTTTCTTTAAGGTCGGATGTGCCTTGAGATTGATATATAATTTCACCCGTTGGTTGACTTGATGTTCTTCTCTGACCTGTAGAAAAAGTCCTTTGATAAAGTCATAACAATTTTAAAATGGCAGACTGATTTGATTTAAATGAGATAAAGAAGATCCTGACGACAATCTCAACAGCACTCACAAAAGAGCACCAATTGAGCATCGACGATTCTCAAGCAAGCTAGAGGTGGGACCAGATGCCCGGGAGAAGCAAGCGGCCTCTGTTTCGCTTGTATCAAACGAATGAGAAAACACTGCTGCAAATGTGAAGCTTTCTAGACAGAAATGTCTTAATATGTTGATCCAGACAGTCATGTTTTCAGTGGTTCTTAATTCAAAACGATTCAAATTGGAAGACATTATTTTGATTAGACGTCCCTTTGTCTTCTTGTCTTAATCTAAATTTTCTTACATATTATATTCTATTTTACAAAGAGAAAGCTGTAGGATCTAAAATGAAGAGTCAAATGTCATAAAAAGCAATACATTATGTATAACGGAAATCAAACTCCGTTTCCACAGACGCAATGTACCAGATGTGCATGTTTCCGGTGATGAATCTTTATCAGTTGTTATTCAGACTGACATGATACGAAGTTGAAAAAAAAAACAAAACAAAATAAAAACAAAAACAAAAACAAAACAACAAAGTAACGGTATCGTACACAATCATTTTGGCTTGCTCGAGTACCTCATTTAAAATAACTTTAAAATAACATTGTATGAAGAACATATACAAACAAAGAATTCTTAGCCTATTTTTATGCATTTTGCACTTTAACCAATTATTTCATTGCCGATTGTGTTTAACATCTTTCACAGAGGGCTTCCCTGGATGTAAGAGGTAAAGTGTGTGTCTAAAAAATCTTTATGAAACTGTATTTTGTGTGGTTGTATGGTCACATTGTCTGTCTGACTGTCTATTTGATTGCATCAGTGCTCTACTGTGGTCGCTGTGACGTGGTACATCTTCGAAATATCTTCTGTATCCATGATAACCACACCATTTGCTACTTGTTTACCTATTGGTCTCGTTGGTTTAACCGGCTGGAGATCCCCTTCCTTCTCTTATAGCACCTTTAGTAAAATACCGAAGCTCCCAAATACAAAACACAGAACTGATAAGGGCATCAATGACAAATATGACGTTATTACTGGTGACCTTAGTATAGTCAAGAACGACAAGTTGAGAGAATTGTTAAAAAAGGGTCCCAAATACAGAGAAAGTATGTCCTTTACATGGAACCACAATTTGAAAATTATCATGGACTCTTGTGAGGAATATGCAAGACGTTGGGCAAAGAAAGAGGATGTACAGCTCGACACTCTTTCCAAATGGATAAAATCCATCAGAGGGTTACTTTTATCTAGAATTAACCGATTAAGATCAACTTTGAACACCAGATTCGAGTCTATATTTAAAGACCCTGATGTTATCACAGAGCTCACCTAACTCCAAGAACATTATGTCATCACACCAGCGGACAAAGCCTCAAATAATTACACATTTACTTGCAAAAAGTACTATTTCGACAGTCTAGTTAAAGAGTTGGGTTTCAATTCGACACCTGGAAATCCCACTTACACCCCTACAAACCTTTGTGTCTCTGAAATAATAGATAACCACAAATCAGCTCTTGCTTCCTTTGGCTTCCAAACTAACAATTTAGATTTAGATTTACCATACTTATACTGCATACCTAAAATGCATAAGAATCCGTACAAACAACGTTTCATCGCTGGTTCCTCAAAATGTTCTACCAAATCGGTATCGATCTTACTCACCAAAGTTTTATCTGAAATCAAATCTGGGCTTCAGAAATATTGTTCGACAGTATATTCTCGCAGTGGTATCAACCAGATGTGGATTTTAAAGAATTCGAAGGAACTTTTAGAACATCTGAAATCCACTCATTTTAGTAAAGTTCATTCGATCAAAGCCTTTGATTTTTCGACACTTTACACTACAATTCCACATTCTAAATTGAAAGAAAGACTCGCAAAAATTATAAGTAATGCATTTACAAGTAAGAACGGTAATCGCAAATACAAATTTATTGTTGTGAACTATGACAAAACCTACTTTGTAAAAGAAAAGTCCGATTCTGAAAATAAGTACACTGAAACAGATATTATTCAGATGTTAAACTTTTTGATCGACAACATTTTTGTGGTGTTTGGAGGTAAGGTCTTCCAGCAAATTGTCGGAATTCCAATGGGGACCAATTGTGCCCCACTCCTTGCCGACATTTTTCTTTACTCGTACGAAGCTGAATTCATTCAATCTCTGGTCTCTGAAGGGAAAAGATACTTAGCTTCTGACTTCAACTTCACTTACAGATACATAGACGATGTGTTGTCCATCAATAATCCAAAATTCGCGGATTTCCTGAGCAGTATCTATCCTTCAGAGCTTGAAGTCAAAGAAACTACAGAGACAAATAATTCAGCATCCTATTTGGACATAATGTTGTCCTACGACACTGATGGTCACATGAACACCCCACTCTATGACAAACGTGACGACTTCAATTTCAGCATTACAAACTTTCCTTTTCTGAGTAGCAACATTCCTTCATCGCCTGCTTATGGCGTGTTCATATCTCAGTTGATACGCTATGCCAGAGCAAGTACGAAATATACGGATTTTGTTCTGAGAGCTAGGCGTCTTTCAGATAAGCTTCTCAGTCAGGGATATGCTTGTGACCGACTAACATCGTCACTGAGGAAGTTCTACGGTCGATATGGGGAACTCGTCATACACTATGATGTCCCACTCTCCAGAATGATGGGTGATATTCTGTCGTAGACCATTTGAACCATCCAACCCAAGATTGTACTCTATGTCTTCCGAAATGGAAGTTACCGAATGTGACAGTTCTACCGAATTGAAGCGGCAGGTGTTGCATGCAAGCAGGAGATGCTTACTCTTCCTGGGCACCTGGTCTCACTCTCATATCGGGAGTTCGCTTCTTTTCATATGGTGGAGGTTTTTGTTTGTTTGCCTTGGTTCCTGTTTTATCCTGATTTTGTATGCCTTCGGTTTCTGATTTTCTGGGTTATCGATTGTGTGCTGTAAACAGGGATATGGTCATTATCCATGACAAATATGGATAATGACCATATCCCTGTTTACAGTACAAAATCGATAATTCAGAAAATCAGAAACCGAGGCATACGAAATCAGGATAAAACAGGAACAAAAGCAAACAAACAAAAACCTCCACCAAATGAAAAGAAGCGAACTCCCGATATGAGAGTGAGACCAGGTGCCCAGGAAGAGTAAGCATCTCCTGCTTGCATGCAACACCCGTCGCTTCAATAAAGCTACACGAAAAGAACATGGAAGACCAAACATCAAAGACGACACCAAAACACTAAAAACAAAAGATTACACATAAAAAAATCAAATTAAAGGATAAATTAAGACATTAAGATACATAACATAAGTTCAACTGATATACCATATATGACATTTTTCAAGTTTAAATACTTCTGACGTCGTACTTTGCATTTAAGGGGCAACGTCAATGACACCTAGGGCCGCGATCAAAATTGGAATCGGAATTGTTCCAACTCTATACCTTCTTGAAGAAAATTTCAAACCAATTTACTTGCACCAGTCACGTGTTTGAGATATTAAATCCCTATCAGTGATTCTTCCAGCCAAAGTTTCAGATCTGAACACACAAGAGATTAGATGCATGGGGAATAAGCCTTCCTTCCCTTTTTGGCCAGTTTGCAGTAGAACTTCCGTTTTCGTAAACATCATACATATTTTTCTCTCTAGAAGCTTTTTGCATTTATGCAGTCAAATCCAAGACTCTTGAAAGATGTATGTTATGATCTTACCGAAAGGTTCAGACGTGGTTTTGCTGGGGTAGGTTGAAGTGGAAGACGAAGTATGGGTAATTGCAGTAACGTGATGTGCTGCAAATAACAGAAGTCAATATATTAAGCAGCATCGCAATTGTTTAGTTTTTACTTAATTCCAATTTTCGTCGATGCTCGGATTTGCTATTCGAGCGTCCATGATACTTTCTTGTATTGTTTCAAACTAATTTTACCTTCCACTTAAGTTTTTGGGATATCATTTGTCATGACGTTGTCGTTCTAAGATTTGATTCATGCCATCTGTACGCGATGCCATGTACTTGAACACTATAACGTAACTATTTTCAATATTCAGGAGCCATAGTTTTAACCAGTGTACACGATTGATCATTGATCATTGCGAAACCAATGTCAAGAATTATGTTTCAAGGAAAATTGGGAAAACTGTTGGCATTTTTCTTTGTTTTCATTTTATTTATTTTTATTTATTCATTTATTTTTATTTTTTTGCTTTTTTTTTTATTTTTATTTTTTTGCTTTTTTTTTTTTTTTTTTTTTTGCTTTTTTTTTTTTTTTTTTTTTTGTTTTGTTTTGTTTTTGTTTCTGTTTTTCTTTTCCTTTTGTTTTGTTTGTTTTTATTGATAGAATATAATTTACAGGGAAATTGCGACACTGACAAAAATCGGGAGGACCGAATAGATAAAACAGGATCTACGTTCAGTTTTTTTAAATATAAATATAATTATTCGTAGTGTGTTTATGTGTACAGGAATACAGTTAGGTTTTTTATGTACTTTTAAAGTTCAGTGAAGTTATTCTTCCTGTTGGTGGATCCTATAAATTATATACATGTATTTCTGAAAGGGATTATCTATAGAGCACAGATAAGACAGTCAGGGCTTAAAATCAAATTTGTTCACGGCCTTTCGCATAAGATATACGTAAAATACATGTATGACAATGTATGACTGTACTATTCAGAAAGTATATATCTTTTCTTGCTTTATCTATACTGTCGTGAAGCTTAAATATACCTTTCAAAAAATAAAAGTACGTACAGTATGTACTTTTTCAGTCATACAAGGTAACCCTAACGTAGAACAAACTCATTTTATCCCTCGCCAAGAAATGGCGGTGATATAAAATGATACACACATGTACAGTATATTGATGTTCTGTTTCAACTCTGTAGATTCAAGTACAGGTCCGCGTAAAAATCAGGCAGTCAAATACCTTCAAATTTTTGCAAAACTTTTCTCTTTCAAAATGAGCTCATATCAACCACAAAAAAATATGTCCCGAGGGAATCTACATACTTGGATTGGGAAAAAAAATGATAAAGGCACTAAATTTGGTTAAATTATACAGAAAAATTTTCAGCTGTTATTTTCTTTTTCATAATCCTTTATAAAGTATGGAATAAATAATTTTATCTCGCTTCACTATCGCTACTTTGAGAAATTATTTCATCTGTTGATTTGTATCAAATAAATGTCTCAAACAGATATAAAAGGTTTGCAATATATAAATATATATATACTGATGTACATGTATTACCACTGCCTGATTCGTACAAAGATTTCCAAATCTGTTTTTCCATAGAAAGGCCATTGCTTTACGTGCTGGTAGGAGTTGAGCCAAAAGTCACAAAACAAAACAAAATTAAAATACTTAACAGCAATTCTCTGTAAGAACCAAAGAATTTCAAAACATGTTGGCACGGCATGTCATGGATTTTTGAGATTTTTGGTATGGAAGCTCAATATGAAGTACTTGTATGTAAATCAACCCTAGTTTTTAAAAAAAAGGTTGTCGTTGCCATGGTAACCGTGTCTGAAGTTTCAAAAATCGGCAAAATCTATAGGACAAGGCATAATTGTAGGCTTCGTTACCATGGAAACAGGTACATTTTAAATCTTAAATTGTTTTGATTATTTTCTTTTAATACTTATTATTATGCATATTTGTAAAGTTTTTTACATTCATCTCGGATGCCTTATATATCAAGATGAAAAATTGGGCCAAAACAGGGTATCAAAAGGCTTTGTTTTGGGCACTCAAAGACCCTTTTTTGCATGTTTTTACTGTTTTACAAGGTTGAAAATTTCATAAAAGCACCAATTTTTGAAGTCCAAATTCTAGTTATCCAATTTTTATCATCTTTGAACTCTACATGAATATAAAAAAATAATTGGGCTAATTTGTCCTTTTATATGCAAAGCAGCATCAAATTTAGTTGCTATGGCAACAATCGGCTGAAAGGTTGCAATACGATGAATTTAAACACAACCTCTATCAAACTATCTACGAATGATATTGGAACAGAAGTTCATGTATACATCTATCAGAGGCGTTTTGATATAAAAATGACCTT
Organism: Pinctada imbricata; assembly: GCA_033119305.1. Lineage (NCBI taxonomy): Eukaryota > Metazoa > Mollusca > Bivalvia > Pterioida > Pteriidae > Pinctada > Pinctada imbricata. Next base: position 25,160,391 of record VSWD01000006.1, read on the forward strand.
GAAAATATTTCAAGGTCACCCACTGAATTTTCAAGGTCATTAAACTTTAATAGCCATTCTCTGTAAGGACCAAAATAGTTCGGCACGGCATGTCATGGATTTTGATGATTTTCGGTATAATGGGTATATATAGAGTACTGACCATGAAAATAACACTTTTCATCCAATGTGACCTCTGGTTGCCATGGTAACGAGGTCATTCTATTTATAGCACTTTTGGGACCATGAAATAAGCCAGCTCCGGAGACTTCGTTGCCATGGATACCACTGTAACAGCTTGTTCATCTTTATTAAATCTATTCTTCCTTACTTCCATTCTTACTTAGTACACTTAGTTATGTGATATGTATTACAGGAAGCTTATTGTATTAAGCCAAACTAAGTCAAAATGAAGCGAAAAATAGAGGTGAAAATAAGGGCCAATTTAGTGTGTTTTTGACCATTTTCAATCTTAAATATCACAAAAGGCACCAATAGGAGACTAGTGATTTTCATCAATGGAAATGTATGTTTATTGACAAATAAAATGAACGAAAAATTGGAGTGGGTATTTAAGAGTTTTACCTAAATTCTGTCGTCAAAGACCGTTGCCATGGCAACATTAGACCTTTTTGCTTGTTTCATATTATCTTTTGAAATTGATTTTATTCCTCTTTAGAGTTACATAAGATTGTCATAATGTATGCATGTATAGATATGACTTGTATCTTTTACATAAGAACAATTAAAATGTTCAAGGTCATTGGCTTGATGTTCAAGGTCATTTATACTTTGAGACTCAAATTTTGCATAAAATATTGATTTTTTAATTTTTTTTTGTTACTGATTTTAGTGATTTTTTTATTTAAATATTTTCATAGGTCATATATATTATGAAAGCACATGAATATAAGAAAGACAAATCTTAGAATTTATTGAATTGTAGCTATTCAATAGGAAAATATTTTCCCGTCAAAAAACAAGAAAAATACAGATTTTGTCCCTTTTTTATCAACATACTCACAAAGATTTTAGATATTCGAAGATGTGAAGAAACGTAATCAATAGTTCTAAGAAATAAGTGATACATTTATCATTTTATGGCAAATAACTGTTAAGTTCAATATTTCAAGGTTTCTAAAATATTGACACCTTCATTTTATGAAAAATCAGGATTTTTCGTCAAATCTGGTCACTTAAAGTTTAATGACCTTGAAAATTCAGTGGGTGACCTTGAAATATTTTCAAGGTCATTTTTATATCAAAACGCCTTTGATAGATGTATACATGAACTTCTGTTCCAATATCATACGTAGATAGTTTGATAGAGGTTGTGTTTAAATTCATCGTATTGAAACCTTTCAGCCAATTGTTGCCATAGCAACTAAATTTGATGCTGCTTTGCATATAAAAGGACAAATTAGCCCAATTAATTTTTTATATTCATGTAGAGTTCAAAGATGATACTAATTGGATAACTACAATTTGGACTTCAAAAATTGGTGCTTTTATGAAATTTTCAACCTTGTAAAACAGTAAAAACATGCAAAAAAGGGTCTTTGAGTGCCAAAAACAAAGCCTTTTGATACCCTGTTTCTGCCCAATTTTTCATCTTGTATACATAAGGCATCCGAGATGAATATAAAAAACTTTAAAAATATGCGTAATAATAAGGATTCAAAGAAAATAATCAAAGCAATTTAAGATTTAAAATGTACCTGTTTCCATGGTAACGAAGCCTACAGATATGCCTTGTCCTTTAGATTTTCCTGATTTTTGAAACTTCAGACACGGTTACCATGGCAACGACAACCTTTTTGAAAAAACTGGGGTTGATTTACATACTAGTACTTCATATTGAACTTCCATACCAAAAATCTCAAAAATCCATGACATGCCGTGCCAAAATGTTTTGAAATTCTTTGGTTCTTACAGAGAATTGCTGTTAAGTGACCAGATTTGACGAAAAATCCTGATTTTTCATAAAATGAAGGTGTCAATATTTTGGAAACCTTGAAATACTGAACATAACAGTTATTTGCCATAAAATGATAAATGTATCACTTATTTCTTAGAACTATTGATTACGTTTCTTCACATCTTCGAATATCTAAATTCTTGGTGAGTATTTTGATAAAAAAGGGACGAAATCTGTATTTTTCTTGTTTTTTGACGGAAAAATATTTTCCTATTGAATTGCTACAATTCAATAAATTCTAAGATTTGTCTTTCTTAAATTCATGAGCTTTCATAATATATATGACCTATGAAAATATTTAAATAAAAAAATTACTAAAATCGCTAACAAAAAAATAAAAAAATCAATATTTTATGCAAAATTTGAGTCTCAAAGTATAAATGACCTTGAACATCAAGCTAATGACCTTGAACATTTTAATTGTTCTTATGTAAAAGATATAAGTCATATCTATACATGCATACATTTTGACAATCTTATGTAACTCTAAAGAGGAATAAAATCAATTTCAAAGATAATATGAAACAAGCAAAAAGGTCTAATGTTGCCATGGCAACGGTCTTTTACGACAGAATTTAGGTAAAACTCTTAAATACCCACTCCAATTTTTCGTTCATTTTATTTGTCAATAAACATACATTTCCATGAATGAAAATCACTAGTCTCCTATTGGTGCCTTTTGTGATATTTAAGATTGAAAATGGTCAAAAACACACTAAATTGGCCCTTATTTTCACCTCTATTTTTCGCTTCATTTTGACTTATTTTGACTTAATACAATAAGCTTCCTGTAATAAATATCACATAACTAAGTGTACTAAGTAACAATGAATGTAAGGAAGAGTAGATTGTATAAAGATGATCAAGCTGTTACAGTGGTATCCATGACAACGAAGTATCCGGAGCTGGCTTATTTCATGGTCCCAAAAGTGCTATAAATAGAATGACCTGGTTACCATGGCAACCAGAGGTCACATTGGCTGAAAAATGTTATTTTCATGGTCAGTACTTAATATATACCCATTATACCGAAACTCATCAAAATCCATGACATGCCGTGCCGAACGATTTTGGTCCTTACAGAGAATGTCTATTAAGGAGGGATTCAACACCAAGATGGCGGCGGCATTATTTGTTTTTCTCACTTCCTAGGAAAAGTACAGCCCTTACTTCCTTAAAACATTTGATACCCTGATTGATATACAAATATGAGTATCCCGATGAAGTTTGAATAATTTCCGACGTAATTTGAAGAAATTATAGCGATTTTCAAAATAATGGACTTTAGGAGTTTTATCCATGAGCTAACCACAACGTCATTTAGACGTTATCGGGGGGAAATGGGGTCACAAACTATCGCATTCAAATTGCAAGAAAACATTAATACAAAAAGTATCACATTGAAACTTTACATGTATAAAATTAAAAATTCAATTTCATATTAGTGCATTCGTTGACAAATTTACATAACAAGGAAGCGGGTGTCACTCAATTGATAAAGGACGAATTTGGAAGAAAAAAAATGGAAAATGTAAAGCTTTGTAAAACTTTAATCCCAAATTTAATTTTTCTCATTTAATCATGAAATCATCCCTGGACACCGTTGAGAATTTTGTTAGTTTTTGACAAGGATTGATCCACAGGATTCCTAATAATCACCTATCAACTACAGTCATTTGGCTCGAAATTGCAATTTTTTGAGCGACGGTGTCATCTTTTATTCAAGTATCCTGCCTTTGCTTATAACACAATTCAGCTAATCTTTTCCATATGTAAGAGCAATACATTTATGAATGTTTTGGAAGTTAAATTAGAATTAATTTCCAATAGCTTTAAGAGAACCGGAATGACACTTTTGATATCATGACGTCATCGAGAAATTCACGGATACGTTGAAAAATGCATATTTCAAAGTCTCTTAGAAAATTTTCCTGTGGATAGAATCAAATGTAAGTTTGTATGATGAAGGACAGACAAAAAATGAATGATTTCAGAAATTTTGAGAAAAATTGAATTTGGCGTCAAAGTGTTCAATACCTCCTTAAATCTTCTGCAAATTAAATGTATTTTCTACAAGAACTAAGTAGAAATTGATAAATATTTCATATTTCATGTAAAAATATAAAAGTACTACATTGATCCAAGACATTGTATTATCTATCATTATATTGTTGACTAAAATCTATCAATAATCAAATGAAACAAGTTTCTGTAAGATTCCAAATAGCTACACAATATGAAATTGAAACTTTGTTTTATATGCTTGTTTGTTTTTCTCCCTGGCTGGCTGGTTGCTTTCTCAATTTCAAAATGACGCAAAACAGAATAAAAACAAGAAATGGCCTAAAATAAGAAAATAAAACATCAATGAGCAAAAACAGAAAAGAAATCATAATGTGTAATTAAGTTATGAATTTACACAAATGAAGATTTTTAACCCTTAAGTAACTATAAACAAGGAAGAAGGTTTATTAAAATCTTATTCTGTTTGTGTCCAGGTCACAGTGTTATCTTTACCCTCAAGTGTATTGCTAAGTAACTTAGTTACCATTGTGCGATATCACTTCTACATGTACCCAGAGTGAGAGTATTTCGAAATCTAATTTCAACATTTTATAAGCGTGTGATGCATATGTATGGATTTTACCTTTTTATCGTATACTACATGTAGGTCAATTATTAGATCTTTCATACAAAAGAACTTCTTAGACTATCAGATAAAGGATGTATTGAGTTCTTTTTTGAAAAATCAAAGCCATATTTATCTAACGGGGAAACTCATGGGTGGATAGCGTATCTACATGTACATGTACACAGGCGTTAGGACCCCTGAAATATGTTACAGTAACAAATTATAAAAACTTCCATTTTAAGTATATTTGTATTCCAAATCATTTAAGGATGGACCCCTCCCCTGAAAAAAATCCAGATTCGCCTTTAAACCGTCTGTGCTCTGCTTCAGTGTCCGTCATTATCAAGGTCATTTTCATTTTAAACTCGACGTTATTCTTCGATTTTAATGTTCACCATTTAAACATGATTATGAAATTTCAAATACGACTGTATTCCAGAAACAGATTTGAAACATTTATTGTTTATTTAGTTTTAGGATGTCTTGTTTTTTTTACACTTTTCAATACAAACAAAATGAAAAAAAAAAACAACCTTAATTTAGTACAATGTACCATACCATGTTATATTCAGAATTACAAATTTGAAAAGAATTGATATTGACATACTTGCTTGACTGGTGAGAAATATGAAAAAGAAAATAAATATCCGATTCATACTATCATACATGTACAACTTGTGTACAACACCTCTAAAATGATGTCAAAATACCACAGGTAACATTATGTGTATCATAACTTTATTTATTTTTGTTATCTGTTATCAGGATTGACCTGAGTAAACTTCCGCCTTATCACTCCTAAGGAACGAAAGACGAAATGCATGATATTTTGAAATATACAGGTATTGAACAACTTGTTGTATTTTACATGTACCTTCATGACATTGCAAAAATCATGAAGAGAACATGTCAAACGCCGTTCAATTTTAGTTACAAATAAAGGTATATATTTTTACTATGCACAATTTGAACTACAGGAGGTCGTACCCGAGTTAATATATATATAGCTGCCAATCAAATCGCTTCGTTTACTCTTTGTCGCGCTTACATAGGAGCAAGAGAATTGATATCCTGGTAGAAGGGGTTTGGTATCTGCGCCTTAAGTTTTCTGGTGGTTAAGGTGTCGGGGACAGTAATCTGTACGTTGCTGGTTAGAGTTGTCCCAGCGATACACATAATATATACTTTTATGATATTATGTGTTGTATTAAAACTATTCCATTGTCTGTGTTTTATATATATGTCTGTAGAGTTTATTTTCAAAGGAAAAATGCGACTCTTCCGACATGTTATCTTTTCTCCAAATTTGGCTACATAATCCCTTTGTTCTGTACAATTATAGAAATACTAAGCATGCATTTTATTTACGAAAGGTCAAATATGGTAACGTTTTATATCAATGTAGCCCAATGGTATGGATGTTAATTAAAATTTCAAATTAAGCGACTTGTTATTCTACTATATACATGAAAGACAAAAAAAAAATAATAATAAATAGATAAATAAATTAATAAGGATGTGTGCCTACCAAACAAATATCTGCCTCTGATGCCTTAAATCATATCAAAACATCTGGACTTACGACTCTAAGTAAAATGTGAATCGAATAGGTACATGTAAATGTAAAAGATAAACAACTAGAAAGGTTTCTTGTTGCGGTTGCAACAAGAGTGTCTTCCTCCTATACAATTTTTGGTTTGGAAATATGAAGGACGTCACATTACATGTATTTATATTATATCTTTAAGTTTTCAAATTGCAGTAACATTAAATTTTCAAACCGATAATTGTTGGTGAGCAACCATTTGATTTGGGGGGGGGGGGGGGGAAGGGGGGGGGGGGGCAGGAATTCTATTGCCAGCCGGTAAAATTTTTTCAGCAATTTTCTGAGCAGGCCATTTTTTTCAGCCATTACCAGAGTCGGAGAAAAATTTTCGCCGGTTCTTCGGGCCGGATTTAAACAAATTGTCAAATGTTGTGAATGTCTGTGTAAGTTAAACTCCCCGCTGTTACAGAGTATGAGTTAATAACCGTTCCTTCAGATGTCTCTTTGCAATTAGCGAATTTCAGACAGATTGTATGATGTTTAAAAAGAACCTTTTCTAGATTTTTGTGCCTATGCGTATTAGGTCTCTGGTAGATACAGCTATGTGAACAGTTTGTATTTATATTAATTAATTTTTTGACTTTAAATTGTCTGGCACAAAGGGTCAGCAAAAATTTCCATATCATGCAATGTATCCTTACTTTTGCATGGTCCGGGAAAAAAAATTGCCGGCCCTTTGGGCCGGAATATTTTTTTCAGCATTTTTCAGAGCCGGGATTTTTTTTTTTGCAAATTCTTCCTGCCCCCTTCCCCCATAAAAAAGGCGAGCTCGTAGCTGTAGAACCAATTTTCTTGAGAAGAGAAATGGTAATAACAAGTTACGTTCAATATATATATATATAAATACCATGAGGTTCTCGCTGTGCAGGTTCAAATTTGGACCCCCCCCCCCCCTTCCCTTTTTTCAAAGTTTATTTTGAATTTCCATCATGGCGACATCGTTCAATATAAACAGAACTGTGTTCGAAAAACGAGGGGAGAAAAGAATGTTGGAGAAATTGTTCATCAGTTTGTAAATAAACCAACCGAAAATTATGTTCGAACGTTTGCTAGAATTAGAAATTAAACTTGATGTTCAAAATACAAGATATCACTGACAATTCCACAACATTAAAACGAATTAAGTATTTCCTGAATCGTCATTGGACGGAAATCGTCAGAATTAAAGGACTGTATAGTTATTGAAGTTTAGAAACAGGTTTGTAGGTTAGAAATCGGAATCAAACTACCACTTTTTGTGTGTAAATTCTGGTTTGTAGCTGATCTCTTCTAAATTAATCAACTGTTTTAAAATCAAATTGTGTATATCGAAATGTATTTATGAAATGCATATTCATCATTGCCGTGAAATCGGAATTTGAAAATCTCAACACTGCTTTTCTCGAGTCGGACTCGGACTACCAATTTTAGTGTGCGCCCGATCTGTTGGCGTGAAGGTGTATCGAAATACCCAACTCAAAATTTCGATGCTCATATCTTTTCAACAGTAAGAGATAGGAAAAATCAGAAAGACTAAATAAGACAGATATATGGATAAAAAATGGGTAGTGTGATTTTGGAACGCGGTTCAACATTCAACATTCGAATGTTGAACCGCGTTCCAGAACGTGGTTCAACATTAAAAAATGAGCGATGTCTAATTTATATCAACCAATCATTTCTATTTAATAATTCATAAAAATAAAAGAGAAAATGTTATTTTTTACTGAACAGTAAAATAAGAGTCCGTTCTCCGCCTTTTAGTACGAATCTGAGATGAAAGCCAGTGCACCTCTACATATTCATGTCTCTAGAAAACAGCGAATTCCCCGGAATAGAGCGCTGAAATTTTCAGGATATCTAGATAATTGTCTGACTAATTGATGGTTAAAATGTGGTTATGGTAAAATTCATCGTTTACGAGATATAGCTCCCATATCTCGACCGGTATATTCATGAAATGCAGTGCAACTCTACATATTCATGTCTCTAGGAAACATCGAAGTCCCCTGAATACAGAGTTGAAAATTTCAGGATATCTAGATAAGTGTCTGACTAAGTGATGGTTAAAATATGGTTATGGTAAAATTCTTCGTTTACGATATATACATGTAGCTCCCATATCTCGGCCGGTATATACATGAAATGCAGTGCAACTCTACATATTCATGTCTCTAGGAAACATCGAAGTCCCCTGAATACAGAGCTGAAATTTTCAGGATATCTAGATAATTGTCTGGCTAATTGATGGTTAATATATGGTTATGGTTAAATTCTTCGTTTACGAGATATATAGCTCCCATATCTCACCCGGTATATTCATGAAATGCAGTGCAACTCTACATAATCATGTCTCTAGGAAACATCGAAGTCCCCTGAATACAGAGCTGCAAATTTCAGGATATCTACATAATTATCTGACAAAATGATGGTTAAAATATGGTTATGGTAAAATTCTTCGTTTACGAGATATAACTCCCATATCACACGCGGTATATACATGAAATGCAGTGCACCTCTACATATTCATGTCTCTAGGAAACATCGAAGTCCCCTGAATGGAGAGCTGAAATTTTCAGGATATCTAGATAATTGTCTGACTGATTGATGGTTAAAATATGGTTATGGTAAAATTCTTCGTTTACGAGATATAACTCCCATATCTCACCCGGTATATACATGAAATGCAGTGCAACTCTACATATTCATGTCTCTAGGAAACATCGAAGTCCCCTGTATACAGAGCTGAAATTTTCAGGATATCTAGATAATTGTCTGACTAAATGATGGTTAAAATGTGGTTATGGCAAAATTCTTTGTTTACGAGATATAATTCCTATATCTCACCTAGTATATACATGAAATGCAGTGCACCTCTACATATTCATATCTCTAGGAAACATCGAAATCCCCTGAATACAGAGATGAAATTTTCAGGATATCTAGATAATTGTCTGACTAATTGATGGTTAAAATGTGGTTATGGTAAAATTCTTCGTTTAAGAGATATAATTCCCATATCTCGGCCGGTATATACATGAAATGCAGTGCAACTCTACATATTCATGTCTCTAGGAAACATCGAAGTCCCCTGAATACAGAGCTGAAATTTTCAGGATATCTAGATAATTGTCTGGCTATTTGATTGTTAATATATGGTTATGGTTAAATTCTTCGTTTACGAGATATAGCTCCCATATCTCACCCGGTATATTCATGAAATGCAGTGCAACTCTACATAATCATGTCTCTAGGAAACATCGAAGTCCCCTGAATACAGAGCTGAAAATTTCAGGATATCTGGATAATTATCTGACGAAGTGATGGTTAAAATGTGGTTATGGTAAAATTCTTCGTTTATGAGATATAACTCCCATATCACACGCGGTATATACATGAAATGCAGTGCACCTCTACATATTCATGTCTCTAGGAAACATCGAAGTCCCCTGAATAGAGAGCTGAAATTTTCAGGATATCTAGAGAATTGTCAGACTGATTGATGGTTAAAGTATGGTTATGGTAAAATTCTTCGTTTACGAGATGTAACTCCCATATCTCACCCGGTATATACATGAAATGCAGTGCAACTCTACATATTCATGTCTCTAGGAAACATCGAAGTCCCCTGAATACAGAGCTGAAAATTTCAGGATATCTGGATAATTATCTGACTAAGTGATGGTTAAAATATGGTTATGGTAAAATTCTTTGTTTACGAGATATAACTCCCATATCACACGCGGTATATACATGAAATGCAGTGCAACTCTACATATTCATGTCTCTAGGAAACATCGAAGTCCCCTGAATAGAGATAGTCGGGGAGCCAGTGGGGACCCCCATGCACCCCCTTGAGTACTTTTTTTCACGGGTACCATAATGTTCCTTAGGGTCTACAGAATCGGTTTTCAGGATGTACTCAAAAATAAACTCATTTAGGCTATGTGTTTTTCGACCGTTTCCATGGCAACCCCCTGCTAAAGTCACGAAAGCACTATTGGTTAAGTAAAATAGCCATATCTTGGCCAAATGTTGAGCTTAACATCTGTAACTGGTATCAATATAACGAGGAAAGGTTGTTCTATTAATCACGTGATCATATGCAAAATAACTATTTTGCATATTCATGAATATTCATGAATTGAAATAAAAATGCTTGAAAAATATATAAAATCGACACTTTTCATTTAGTTTTTGCTCCTAAGCTCTATAGTTTTATCTATGATCGTTATTAGATTATATAATAAATACATACAAAGTCTTCTCTCTCCAATGACATGATATTTGGCTCAATATCTTAGTTCAATGGCTTCTAAATTGATGTTTTTACAGAAAAATTGCTATTTTAAGTAAAATAAGCTGATTTTTGTATACTAATTATAAGATATTTACTACTTATAAAATCGAATATCTGAACCTGTTTTCTGGTGTATTTTCATGTTTTTCTCATGTAATAAATGTTTACAAAACATGATATATGTAATTTTGGTAATTTTGGGGCAAAAAAACCATATTTTTCAGTGAAAAACAACAGATATCTGGAAATTATCTATAAAAGGCAAACAGTTCCTGTAATCTATAAATGAAACGTATATGCTGATGCAATTTCATGGTTCTAAGATCGGTTTTTGTGTTAGAAGTAAAAAATGTTACTTTTTTCTGCTATTTTTGGTTAAAATGTCGGTTTTTCATACTATATTTACAAATTTCTGAGAAATATTCTAAATATGATTTACAATTCAATTATACAGTATAATCAACCGATAGTATAGCAAAGCCACTCAATAACATGGTCTTTTAATAATTCAGTATCACCGCACAATAACATAGCAAAACCACTCAATAACATAGTAATTTGACCCTTTATAACATAAAAAACACATCTCAATACAGTGTAAACAACCAATGACATAGCAAAACCACTCAATAAAGACATTGTTTGACCCTTAATTATATGAAAATCATTAAATAATACAGCATAACCAACCAATAACATAAAAAAATCCACCCAATAACGTGATCGTTTGATCCTTTGTTATAAAAAACCACTTACATTTGTAATAACACAGCATATCCACCTTATTACTTAGCATTACTACATAATAACGTGATGATTTGATCCTTTATTGTAACAAACTACTCAATAACACAGAATTACTTCCCCAAAACATAGCATTACTAATCCATAGCGTGACGATTTGACACTTTATTTTAACTAAACCGCCAAATAACTTAGCATAACTACTTAATAAGGTGGTCGTTTGACCCTTAATTATATCAAAACCACTCAATTACACAGCATGAGCACCCAATAACATAGCATTACCACTCAAAATCGTGATGGTTTGACACTTTATTGTTACAAAACCACTTAATAACACTGCATAATCACCCAGTAACTTAGCATTACCACTCAATAACAATCTTTCCTCGTTCTCTCTATGGAACCAGGACTGTTTTAATGTGGATTTTAGCAATGTAAAGGGTCAAACAGACATGCTAATCAGTGATTCGATACAATAAAGGGTCAAACCATCACGTTATTTGGTGGTTTTGTAATGTTATTGGGTACTCATGCTTTGTTCTTGAGTGGTTTCATTATAAAACAGAGGCAAACGGCCACGTTATTGAGAAGTTATTTGGTGGTTATGGTGTAATATTAAGTGGTTTTGTAATAATAAAGTGTCAAATCATCACGTTATTGAGTAAGAATGCTGAGTTATTTGGTGGTTATACTATGTTATTGAGTGGTTTTGTTATAATAAAAGATCAAACAATCACGTTATTGAGTGGTAATGCTAAGTTATTGGGTAGCTATGCTGTGTTATTGAGCGGTTTTGCTAAGATAAGGATCAAATCATCACGTTATTTTATGGTAATGCTAAGTTATTGGGTAGCTATGCGGTGTTATTTTAAATTTTTGTTATAGCAAATGTTCAAACCATCACGTTATTGGTTGGTTATGTTGTATTGTTAAGTGATTTTGATATATTAAAGGGCCTAACAACCACTTTATTGAGGGGTTTTGCTATGTCATTGAGTGTTTACACTGTATAATTAAGTGGTTCCTATGTGATAAAAGGACCAAACGACTATGTTATTCAGAGGTTTTGCTATGTTATCAAGTGATTATACTGTATTATTAATTTGTGTATATATCATAAAGGGTTAAAAGACCATAATTTGAGTGGCTTTGCTATGTTATTGGTTGGTTATACTTTTTTTATTGAGTTGCTCTGTTACGTTATTGGGTGGTAATACCGTGTTATTCACGATTCATTGAGTGTTTTTGCAATGTTATTCTGTGGTTATGGTATGAATTTCTATATTTCTTACTATTTTATTTTTCTACTTTGATACTCTCATGATATGTACAAATAAATTTAGTTTCATATCCTATATTACAACAAATATAAATTATATTTGAAATATTTCTCAGAAATCTGTAAATTTAGTATAAAAAAAACCGATATTTTTACCCAAAATAGCAGAAAAAAGTAGCATTTTTGCTTCTAATACAAAAATCGATCTTAGAACCATGAAATTACATCAGCATATACGTTTCATTTATAGATTACAGGAAATGTTTGCCTTTTATAGATAATATCCAGATATCTGTAGTTTTTCACTGAAAAATACGGTTTTTGCCCCAAAATTACCAAAATTATGTATATCATGTTTTGTAAACATTTATTACATGAGAAAAACATGAAAATACAATAGAAAACAGGTTCAGATATTCGATTTTATAAGTAGTAAATATCTTATAATTAGTATACAAAAATCAGCTTATCTTACTTAAAATAGCCATTTTTCTGTAAAAACATCAATTTAGAAGCCATTGAACTAAAATATTGAGCCAAATGTTATGTCATTGGAGAGAGAAGACTTTGTATGAATTTATTATATAATCTAATAACGATCATAGATAAAACTATAGAGCTTAGGAGCAAAAACTTAATGAAAAGTGTCGATTTTATATATTTTTCAAGCATTTTTATTTCAATTCATGAATATTCATGAATATGCAAAATAGTTATTTTGCATATGATCACGTGATTAATAGAACAACCTTTCCTCGTTATATTGATACCAGTTACAGATGTTAAGCTCAACATTTGGCCAAGATATGGCTATTTTACTTAACCAATAGTGCTTTCGTGACTTTAGCAGGGGGTTGCCATGGAAACGGTCGAAAAACACATAGCCTAAATGAGTTTATTTTTGAGTACATCCTGAAAACCGATTCTGTAGACCCTAATGAACATTATGGTACCCGTGAAAAAAAGTACTCAAGGGGGTGCATGGGGGTCCCCACTGACTCCCCGACTAAGAGCTGAAATTTTCAGGATATCTAGATAATTGTCTGACTGATTGATGGTTAAAATATGGTTATGGTAAAATTCTTCGTTTACGAGATATAACTCCCATATCTCACCCGGTATATACATGAAATGCAGTGCAACTCTACATATTCATGCCTCTAGGAAACATCGAAGTCCCCTGAATACAGAGCTTAAATTTTCAGGATATCTAGATAATTGTCTGACTAAATGATGGTTAAAATGTGGTTATGGCAAAATTCTTTGTTTACGATATATAATTCCTATATCTCACCTAGTATATACATGAAATGCAGTGCACCTCTACATATTCATATCTCTAGGAAACATCGAAATCCCCTGAATAGAGAGCTGAAATTTTCAGGATATCTAGATAATTGTCTGACTAATTGATGGTTAAAATGTGGTTATGGTAAAATTCTTCGTTTAAGAGATATAATTCCCATATCTCACCCGGTATATACATGAAATGCAGTGCACCTCTACATATTCATGCCTCTAGGAAACATCGAAATCCCCTTAATAGAGAGCTGAAATTTTCAGGATATGTAGATAATTGTCTGACTAATTGATGGTTTATATATGGTTATGGTAAAATTCTTCGTTTACGAGATATAGCTCCCATATCTCACCCGGTATATACATGAAATGCAGTGCACCTCTACATATTCATGTCTCTAGGAAACATCGAAGTCCCCTGAATACAGAGCTGAAATTTTCAGGATATCTAGATGATTTATTGACTAATTGATGGTTAAAATGTAGTTATGGTAAAATTCTTCGTTTAAGAGATATAATTCCCATATCTCAACCGGTATATACATGAAATGCAGTGCACCTCTTCAGATTCATGTCTCTAGGAAACATCGAAGTCCCCTGAATAGAGCGCTGAAATTTTCAATATATCTAAATAATTGTCTGACTAATTGATGGTTAAGATATGGTTATGGCAAAATTCTTCGTTTACGAGATATAACTCCCATATCTCACCCGGTAAATACATGAAATGCAGTGCACCTCTACATATTCATGTCTCAAGGAAACATCGAAGTCCCCTGAATAGAGAACTGAAATTTTCAGGATATTTAGATAATTGTCTGACTAATTGATGGTTAAAATATGGTTATGGTAAAATTCTTCGTTTACGAGATATAGCTCCCATATCTCACCCGGTATATTCATGAAATGCAGTGCAACTCTACATATTCATGTCTCTAGGAAACATCGAAGTCCCCTGAATACAGAGCTGAAAATTTCAGGATATCTAGATAAGTGTCTGACTAAGTGATGGTTAAAATATGGTTATGGTAAAATTCTTCGTTTACGAGATATAGCTCCCATATCTCACCCGGTATATACATGAAATGCAGTGCAACTCTACATATTCATGTCTCTAGGAAACATCGAAGTCCCCTGAATACAGAGCTGAAATTTTCAGGATAGCTAGGTAATTGTCTGGCTATTTGATGGTTAATATATGGTTATGGTTAAATTCTTCGTTTACGAGATATAGCTCCCATATCTCACCCGGTATATATTTGAAATGCAGTGCAACTCTACATATTCATATCTCTAGGAAACATCGAAGTCCCCTGAATACAGAGCTGAAAATTTCAGGATATCCGGATAATTATCTGACTAAGTGATGGTTAAAATATGGTTATGGTAAAATCCTTCGTTTACGAGATATAACTCCCATATCACACGCGGTATATACATGAAATGCAGTGCAACTCTACATATTCATGTCTCTAGGAAACATCGAAGTCCCCTGAATAGAGAGCTGAAATTTTAAGGATATCTAGATAATTGTCTGACAAATTGATGGTTAAAATATGGTTATGGTAAAATTCTTCGTTTACGAGATATAGCTCCCATATCTCACCCGGTATATACATGAAATTCAGTGTAACTCTACATATTCATGTCTCAAGGAAACATCGAAGTCCCCTGAATACAGAGCTGAAATTTTCAGGATATCTAGATAATTGTCTGACTAATTAATGGTTAAAATGTGGTTATGGTAAAATTCTTCGTTTACGAGATATAACTCCCATATCTCACCCGGTATATACATGAAATGCAGTGCACCTCTAAATATTCATTTCTCTAGGAAACATCGAAGTCCCCTGAATAGAGCGCTGAATTTTTCAGGATATCTAGATAATTGTCTGACTAATTGATGGTTAAAATGTGGTTATGGCAAAATTCTTCGTTTACGAGATATAATTCCCATATCTCACCCGGTATATACATGAAATGCAGTGCACCTCTACATATTCATGTCTCAAGGAAACATCGAAGTCCCCTGAATAGAGAGCTGAAATTTTCAGGATATCTAGATAATTATCTGACTAATTGATGGTTAAAATATGGTTATGGTAAAATTCTTCGTTTACGAGATATAACTCCCATATCACACGCGGTATATTCATGAAATGCAGTGCACCTCTACATATTCATGTCTCTAGGAAACATCGAAGTCCCCTGAATAGAGCGCTGACATTTTCAGGATATCTAGATAATTGTCTGACTAATTGATGGTTAAAATATGGTTATGGTTAAATTCTTCGTTTACGAGATATAACTCCCATATTTCACCCGGTATATACATGAAATGCAGTGCAACTCTACATATTTATGTCTCTAGGAAACATCGAAGTCCCCTGAATACAGAGCTGAAATTTTCAGGATATCTAGATAATTGTCTGACTAATTAATGGTTAAAATGTGGTTATGGTAAAATTCTTCGTTTACGAGATATAACTCCCATATCTCACCCGGTATATACATGAAATGCAGTGCACCTCTAAATATTCATTTCTCTAGGAAACATCGAAGTCCCCTGAATAGAGCGCTGAATTTTTCAGGATATCTAGATAATTGTCTGACTAATTGATGGTTAAAATGTGGTTATGGCAAAATTCTTCGTTTACGAGATATAATTCCCATATCTCACCCGGTATATACATGAAATGCAGTGCACCTCTACATATTCATGTCTCAAGGAAACATCGAAGTCCCCTGAATAGAGAGCTGAAATTTTCAGGATATCTAGATAATTATCTGACTAATTGATGGTTAAAATATGGTTATGGTAAAATTCTTCGTTTACGAGATATAACTCCCATATCACACGCGGTATATTCATGAAATGCAGTGCACCTCTACATATTCATGTCTCTAGGAAACATCGAAGTCCCCTGAATAGAGCGCTGACATTTTCAGGATATCTAGATAATTGTCTGACTAATTGATGGTTAAAATATGGTTATGGTTAAATTCTTCGTTTACGAGATATAACTCCCATATTTCACCCGGTATATACATGAAATGCAGTGCAACTCTACATATTTATGTCTCTAGGAAACATCGAAGTCCCCTGAATACAGAGCTGAAATTTTCAGGATATCTAGATAATTGTCTGACTAATTGATGGTTAAAATGTGGTTATCGGGTGAGATATTGGAGCTATATCTCGTAAACGAAGAATTTTACCATAACTATATTTTAACCATCAATTAGTCAGACAATTATCTAGATATCCTGAAAATTTCAGCTCTCTATTCAGGGGACTTCGATGTTTCCTATAGACATAAATATGTAGAGGTGCACTGCATTTCATGTATATATCGGGTGAGATATTGGAGCTATATCTCGTAAACGAAGAATTTTACCATAACTATATTTTAACCATCAATTAGTCAGACAATTATCTAAATATCCTGAAAATTTCAGCTCTCTATTCAGGGGACTTCGATGTTTCCTATAGACATAAATATGTAGAGGTGCACTGCATTTCATGTATATATCGGGTGAGATATTGGAGCTATATCTCGTAAACGAAGAATTTTACCATAACTATATTTTAACCATCAATTAGTCAGACAATTATCTAGATATCCTGAAAATTTCAGCTCTCTATTCAGGGGACTTCGATGTTTCCTATAGACATAAATATGTAGAGGTGCACTGCATTTCATGTATATATCGGGTGAGATATTGGAGCTATATCTCGTAAACGAAGAATTTTACCATAACTATATTTTAACCATCAATTAGTCAGACAATTATCTAAATATCCTGAAAATTTCAGCTCTCTATTCAGGGGACTTCGATGTTTCCTATAGACATAAATATGTAGAGGTGCACTGCATTTCATGTATATATCGGGTGAGATATTGGAGCTATATCTCGTAAACGAAGAATTTTACCATAACTATATTTTAACCATCAATTAGTCAGACAATTATCTAGATATCCTGAAAATTTCAGCTCTCTATTCAGGGGACTTCGATGTTTCCTATAGACATAAATATGTAGAGGTGCACTGCATTTCATGTATATATCGGGTGAGATATTGGAGCTATATCTCGTAAACGAAGAATTTTACCATAACTATATTTTAACCATCAATTAGTCAGACAATTATCTAAATATCCTGAAAATTTCAGCTCTCTATTCAGGGGACTTCGATGTTTCCTATAGACATAAATATGTAGAGGTGCACTGCATTTCATGTATATATCGGGTGAGATATTGGAGCTATATCTCGTAAACGAAGAATTTTACCATAACTATATTTTAACCATCAATTAGTCAGACAATTATCTAGATATCCTGAAAATTTCAGCTCTCTATTCAGGGGACTTCGATGTTTCCTATAGACATAATATGTAGAGGTGCACTGCATTTCATGTATATATCGGGTGAGATATTGGAGCTATATCTCGTAAACGAAGAATTTTACCATAACTATATTTTAACCATCAATTAGTCAGACAATTATCTAAATATCCTGAAAATTTCAGCTCTCTATTCAGGGGACTTCGATGTTTCCTATAGACATAAATATGTAGAGGTGCACTGCATTTCATGTATATATCGGGTGAGATATTGGAGCTATATCTCGTAAACGAAGAATTTTACCATAACCATATTTTAACCATCAATTAGTCAGACAATTATCTAGATATCCTGAAAATTTCAGCTCTCTATTCAGGGGACTTCGATGTTTCCTAGAGACATGAATATGTAGAGGTGCACTGCATTTCATGTATATACCGGGTGAGATATGGGAGCTATATCTCGTAAACGAAGAATTTTACCATAACCATATTTTAACCATCAATTAGTCAGACAATTATCTAAATATCCTGAAAATTTCAGCTCTCTATTCAGGGGACTTCGATGTTTCCTATAGACATGAATATGTAGAGGTGTACTAGCATTTCATGTATATACCGGGTGAGATATGGGAGCTATATCTCGTAAACGAAGAATTTTACCATAACCATATTTTAACCATCAATTAGTCAGACAATTATCTAATATCCTGAAAATTTCAGCTCTCTATTCAGGGGACTTCGATGTTTCCTAAAGACATGAATATGTAGAGGTGTACTACATTTCATGTATATACCGGGTGAGATATGGGAGCTATATCTCGTAAACGAAGAATTTTACCATAACCATATTTTAACCATCAATTAGTCAGACAATTATCTAAATATCCTGAAAATTTCAGCTCTCTATTCAGGGGACTTCGATGTTTCCTATAGACATGAATATGTAGAGGTGTACTACATTTCATGTATATACCGGGTGAGATATGGGAGCTATATCTCGTAAACGAAGAATTTTACCATAACCATATTTTAACCATCAATTAGTCAGACAATTATCTAAATATCCTGAAAATTTCAGCTCTCTATTCAGGGGACTTCGATGTTTCCTATAGACATGAATATGTAGAGGTGTACTACATTTCATGTATATACCGGGTGAGATATGGGAGCTATATCTCGTAAACGAAGAATTTTACCATAACCATATTTTAACCATCAATTAGTCAGACAATTATCTAAATATCCTGAAAATTTCAGCTCTCTATTCAGGGGACTTCGATGTTTCCTAAAGACATGAATATGTAGAGGTGTACTACATTTCATGTATATACCGGGTGAGATATGGGAGCTATATCTCGTAAACGAAGAATTTTACCATAACCATATTTTAACCATCAATTAGTCAGACAATTATCTAGATATCCTGAAAATTTCAGCTCTCTATTCAGGGGACTTCGATGTTTCCTATAGACATGAATATGTAGAGGTGTACTACATTTCATGTATATATCGGGTGAGATATGGGAGCTATATCTCGTAAACGAAGAATTTTACCATAACCATATTTTAACCATCAATTAGTCAGACAATTATCTAAATATCCTGAAAATTTCAGCTCTCTATTCAGGGGACTTCGATGTTTCCTATAGACATGAATATGTAGAGGTGCACTGCATTTCATGTATATATCGGGTGAGATATTGGAGCTATATCTCGTAAACGAAGAATTTTACCATAACCATATTTTAACCATCAATTAGTCAGACAATTATCTAGATATCCTGAAAATTTCAGCTCTCTATTCAGGGGACTTCGATGTTTCCTATAGACATAATATGTAGAGGTGCACTGCATTTCATGTATATATCGGGTGAGATATTGGAGCTATATCTCGTAAACGAAGAATTTTACCATAACTATATTTTAACCATCAATTAGTCAGACAATTATCTAGATATCCTGAAAATTTCAGCTCTCTATTCAGGGGACTTCGATGTTTCCTATAGACATGAATATGTAGAGGTGCACTGCATTTCATGTATATATCGGGTGAGATATTGGAGCTATATCTCGTAAACGAAGAATTTTACCATAACCTATATTTTAACCATCAATTAGTCAGACAATTATCTAATATCCTGAAAATTTCAGCTCTCTATTCAGGGGACTTCGATGTTTCCTATAGACATGAATATGTAGAGGTGTACTACATTTCATGTATATATCCGGGTGAGATATGGGAGCTATATCTCGTAAACGAAGAATTTTACCATAACCTATATTTTAACCATCAATTAGTCAGACAATTATCTAAATATCCTGAAAATTTCAGCTCTCTATTCAGGGGACTTCGATGTTTCCTATAGACATGAATATGTAGAGGTGTACTACATTTCATGTATATATCCGGGTGAGATATGGGAGCTATATCTCGTAAACGAAGAATTTTACCATAACCATATTTTAACCATCAATTAGTCAGACAATTATCTAAATATCCTGAAAATTTCAGCTCTCTATTCAGGGGACTTCGATGTTTCCTATAGACATGAATATGTAGAGGTGTACTACATTTCATGTATATACCGGGTGAGATATGGGAGCTATATCTCGTAAACGAAGAATTTTACCATAACTATATTTTAACCATCAATTAGTCAGACAATTATCTAAATATCCTGAAAATTTCAGCTCTCTATTCAGGGGACTTCGATGTTTCCTATAGACATAATATGTAGAGGTGCACTGCATTTCATGTATATATCGGGTGAGATATTGGAGCTATATCTCGTAAACGAAGAATTTTACCATAACCTATATTTTAACCATCAATTAGTCAGACAATTATCTAGATATCCTGAAAATTTCAGCTCTCTATTCAGGGGACTTCGATGTTTCCTATAGACATAATATGTAGAGGTGCACTGCATTTCATGTATATATCGGGTGAGATATTGGAGCTATATCTCGTAAACGAAGAATTTTACCATAACTATATTTTAACCATCAATTAGTCAGACAATTATCTAAATATCCTGAAAATTTCAGCTCTCTATTCAGGGGACTTCGATGTTTCCTATAGACATAAATATGTAGAGGTGCACTGCATTTCATGTATATATCGGGTGAGATATTGGAGCTATATCTCGTAAACGAAGAATTTTACCATAACTATATTTTAACCATCAATTAGTCAGACAATTATCTAGATATCCTGAAAATTTCAGCTCTCTATTCAGGGGACTTCGATGTTTCCTATAGACATAAATATGTAGAGGTGCACTGCATTTCATGTATATATCGGGTGAGATATTGGAGCTATATCTCGTAAACGAAGAATTTTACCATAACTATATTTTAACCATCAATTAGTCAGACAATTATCTAAATATCCTGAAAATTTCAGCTCTCTATTCAGGGGACTTCGATGTTTCCTATAGACATAAATATGTAGAGGTGCACTGCATTTCATGTATATATCGGGTGAGATATTGGAGCTATATCTCGTAAACGAAGAATTTTACCATAACTATATTTTAACCATCAATTAGTCAGACAATTATCTAGATATCCTGAAAATTTCAGCTCTCTATTCAGGGGACTTCGATGTTTCCTATAGACATAAATATGTAGAGGTGCACTGCATTTCATGTATATATCGGGTGAGATATTGGAGCTATATCTCGTAAACGAAGAATTTTACCATAACTATATTTTAACCATCAATTAGTCAGACAATTATCTAAATATCCTGAAAATTTCAGCTCTCTATTCAGGGGACTTCGATGTTTCCTATAGACATAAATATGTAGAGGTGCACTGCATTTCATGTATATATCGGGTGAGATATTGGAGCTATATCTCGTAAACGAAGAATTTTACCATAACTATATTTTAACCATCAATTAGTCAGACAATTATCTAGATATCCTGAAAATTTCAGCTCTCTATTCAGGGGACTTCGATGTTTCCTATAGACATAAATATGTAGAGGTGCACTGCATTTCATGTATATATCGGGTGAGATATTGGAGCTATATCTCGTAAACGAAGAATTTTACCATAACTATATTTTAACCATCAATTAGTCAGACAATTATCTAAATATCCTGAAAATTTCAGCTCTCTATTCAGGGGACTTCGATGTTTCCTATAGACATAAATATGTAGAGGTGCACTGCATTTCATGTATATATCGGGTGAGATATTGGAGCTATATCTCGTAAACGAAGAATTTTACCATAACTATATTTTAACCATCAATTAGTCAGACAATTATCTAGATATCCTGAAAATTTCAGCTCTCTATTCAGGGGACTTCGATGTTTCCTATAGACATAAATATGTAGAGGTGCACTGCATTTCATGTATATATCGGGTGAGATATTGGAGCTATATCTCGTAAACGAAGAATTTTACCATAACTATATTTTAACCATCAATTAGTCAGACAATTATCTAAATATCCTGAAAATTTCAGCTCTCTATTCAGGGGACTTCGATGTTTCCTATAGACATAAATATGTAGAGGTGCACTGCATTTCATGTATATATCGGGTGAGATATTGGAGCTATATCTCGTAAACGAAGAATTTTACCATAACTATATTTTAACCATCAATTAGTCAGACAATTATCTAGATATCCTGAAAATTTCAGCTCTCTATTCAGGGGACTTCGATGTTTCCTATAGACATAAATATGTAGAGGTGCACTGCATTTCATGTATATATCGGGTGAGATATTGGAGCTATATCTCGTAAACGAAGAATTTTACCATAACTATATTTTAACCATCAATTAGTCAGACAATTATCTAAATATCCTGAAAATTTCAGCTCTCTATTCAGGGGACTTCGATGTTTCCTATAGACATAAATATGTAGAGGTGCACTGCATTTCATGAACTTAAGTTTTAGAGGGTGTCACCTTTACTCTAAACCCGAAAATGTCCCTCCTCCATTTATTTTTTCTATATTTGGATATATGTCAGTCACGTGATCAAATATTATAACCTGTTTTTACATGAAATCTGTATTTTCTTCGAAATGATTTTTTACGTGAAGATGATCTATAAGTAATAGACTATTGAATTCATCTATCAATACTATTAATTTTTGTATATTTCTAAATTTCCACCCTGGACATCTCAGATTCGTGCTAAAAGGCGGAGAACGGACTCTTATTTTACTATTCAGTAAAAAATAACAATTTCTCTTTTAGATTTATTGAATTATTTAATATAAATGATTGTTTGATACAAATTAGACATCGTTCATTTTGAATGTTGAACCGCGTTCTGGGACGCGGTTCAACATTCGAATGTTGAATGTTGAATGTTGAACCGCGTTCCAAAATCACACTACCTAAAAAATGATAATATTGAAATTTTTAGGAAACTTCATAAGCTTAATTTTTGTTTACTATTATAAGCAAAAAAGTGTCTTCCTCCTATGAACTTCTGAATTTGGAAATATGAAGGACGGTGAAGGACGTCATCGTAATAAATCGTTACAGTGTGCATCTAGCATTTCATATCTTGCATGGCTGTCGACTTTCAAAAAGAATGGAAATTGTAGATAGCAAAATGCGAGATATTTAAGCTTACAAATAGCAAAACATGAAATTTTCGGTCCTTTTGAGTAATTCGACGCTCCCGTCAAATATTTGAATCTACTAAAAGACATGATAAAAAAAATAACAGAGACCAAAAATAAAAAAGACCAATCTAGCTTTTACTCCAAACGTAACGTTGGAGAACTTTCATTGTCCTAGCTTACAGGGTTCTTGAGAAATCGCTGATCCAATTTTCCACGGTTACGAAAACAATAGGTCTTCCGACGGAAGTCGGAAGACCTAAAAAAGAAGAAGAAGAAAAAGAAAAAGAAACACCTTATTCAATCAGGTTTTTTTTTTATCTCAAAACCCGTGTATTTGTTTCACATCTTTTATCATGAAAAATCTTCGCTACGAAAGGAAACAAAATTCTAAATTCGATATGAATTTCCTCTTTTCCGACATGAAGGGATATACTTTTTTGTCGTAAAATCGTTTTTTTTTTTAGGATGAAAATAAAATACAATAAAAATACTATATTTTTTTTTCCGTACGTTTCGGCCAACGGCCTTCCTCAACGGATTAAAATGGCCTTCCTCAACGGATCAAATGTTACATCATGAAAATAAAACAAAATCAAAAAAGCTATGCTCATAATTTTAAAGGTATCCGTTGTACAATCTGACAATAGAGTCATTTAATGTAGCAATTTGATAATCTCCATTGTAACAGTGTAAGGTTTACACTTAAGCTGGACTTCCACTGTCGCGAATGCAGAGGCGATAGAGCTACGATTAATCGTCTTGATTAAATCCTCTCATTCGCGGGCATTCTCGTTTCATCGTGTCACTATCGTGTCATGGTCTCCTACATTCTTCTCTGTTCGCGGCACTGACGCGAATGCTTCAAAATGTTTAAAACGTTCGCGTATGAATTCTTATTCGCCTCACACTCACGGCACATGAGCAGCGCATTCGCCTTGCACACTCCTCCATTCACAGCGCGTTCTCCTCACATTCGCATGCATTCTTGTTCCCAAGGTGGAGGAGAATGAACCACGATAGAGCCACGATAGAGCCCCGACACGAAAGAATCTGACGTGAATGTGATGCGATTGCACCGAGAATGTGACGCGAATGAAAAATTAAACGCGAATCAGCAACGATCTTAACACGATAGTAACACGATATTGCTACGATAGTACTACATACATACACGACAGTGACAATGATAATTATCTCAGAAGTGATGTAAAAGTGTGCAGATCAATATTTTGAAAACTTTGAAAATGCCTTTCAAGAGAAAACATCCTGGAAAGAGGTCAAAGTCAACAAAGGGCATTGTTGCTCCTTGATATGTCAAATGATTCTGATTTTGCTCACATTCTTGTCATGATCGCAGTGCTATCGGGTTAAAGTCGTGTCTCAATCACCTGCATCGCAGCGCTATCGGGTTAAAGTCGTGTCTCAATCTCCTGCATTCGCCTCTAATTCGCCTCAGTGTCTTTTTATCGTGGCACATTCTTCTCTATTCTTATTACACTCGCCTCACCATCGTAGCGGACACGATTGTTCAATCGCCTCTGATTGTAGCTCATTCTCTTCTTCATTCGCGACTGCGGAAGCCCGGCTTCAGCTACGATGCCCTACGATGTCCACGATTGAGCAAAATCGTGGAGCGCCACCATTCTATAAATAAAATTGGTCTTCACACGCTCTCCGACGCTCCATTACGCTCTGGCACGAGCAGTAGCGATTAATTACGATTGTAGGTAAGATCTGTTACAATTTTCATCCCGTTCTCTGAAGCTTCATTACGTTCCCGTTCGATTACCACGATGAGCTATTGCGCTTTGCCACGCTCTATCACGGTTCCCTGAGCTTGTCAAGTTTTGTTGCGATCTGTTACGATGCAGTACTACGATGCGATAAAAATTGCCGCGATTTAACACGATTTGATATGAAATAGACTACCAGTTTGAATACCACTTGCAATATCCGAACAGGATTTAGCTTAAAGGCCCCTTCACATATGGACGAAAGCCCTCCGACGTCAACTTGCGCAAACTTGCGAATAAGGTTTTTGCAAAATTCGTTTCCGTTTGCATATCAACGTTATACTTCGTTGTCGACTTCGCGCGGATTCGTTTGTGTGCGTCTTGATTCGTTTCGCTTAGTTCTGTTCGTCGTTAATTTTTGAACATGTTCAAAATTTCTCAGCGAATTAAATTTTCGTCCATCATTCGTAAGTATTCGTCATAATGCGCTATAAGGCGTTAATCATTCGGTATGCATTCGTTATATGTTCGTCGACGTTCGCAAGGGACTAGAATGTGACCTACTGTTTTGCATATTACACAACGTATTTGCATTCCAGGCAACTGAAAGCGCACCTTTTCGGTATTTTACTTATTGGTGCGACCTGTAACGAATAGCGACGATGCGTAAATAATTCAATCGGAATTAAATGGCGAATAAAAACGAATTATTGCGATAGGTTAACGATACGAAACGAACAGCAAACGTTTTAGTAATAATCATTACGAAGGGTTACTACTCCATACGAATAGCAACGAAAACTTTGCTTTTTTAAACATCTTACAAATTTATTTATTTTTATTGTGAAAAGGGAATTATTCTAGGAATTATTTGTTCAAAATGGAAGAAACACAACGTCTGGTTCTTCTGTGTACAACTGCAATAGCCCATTAGGTAGTGCTACGGCAACAACTCAACACCTCAACTCAGTATATCAGATGCCCTATCAGACGGAGAAGAGAAGATCTTGAGAAGACCATTGCTGCATCACGACATGTGGCGCCAATTTTGAATTTATGATCATCTCATGGTTGATCTCAGGAGAGACAATCCTAGATCCTTCAAGAAATTAGACTTTTTGTCTGCTTATCACTGCTTCTGACCCCCCCCCCCCTCCCCAAAAAAAATTAATTGAAAAAAATATAATAAAAAAAAATAAATAAAATTAAATTAAAAATAGAATTGATAAAGAAATCTATACTCCCAAAACAATTCAATCTTAATGAACTTCTGTTTTCTGAATGGCCTTGACCTATAAGAGATTAGTAAGAATTTCATGTGTTTGTTAATTTATTTTTCATATTAATAACCTGAAACGACAATTTCATATACCTGTATATAACCTTGACCTTTAATCCTATAATTACCTTGGAGACCTTTGAGGGAAAGCTCAGATCATGCAAAACATTTTGTGAAGTCTGCTGAATTAGTATTTTCATATCCTATATTACATTGGTTAACAAATGACCTTGATCTTTAAGAAATTGCCCATTTTAGTGGCATGCCCAAAAGCTCATACTCAAAAACAATTTGTCGATGTATGATGATAATATGAGCAACCTATACATAAGAAGTTGAGTGTGATCCCCTCTTGATAATAATCATAACTCTTATATAATTTCATGTATAAAACACATGGGTGTATTTTTCTAACATTGTAATTATATATTCTTTCATATCATTTGGGCAAGAAATACATTTTAATGAATGTTTGAAATATTTCATGCTGTAAATGCTATAATTAAGCTATAAAGTGACCTTGACTTCTGAACGACATTAAGTGACCTTTGACCCAAACTGGCGTTATCCAAATGAACTTCTGAAACCAAAAAATCAAATTCTGATGTATACATACATGCAAGCGCGGATCCAGAGGGGGGGTCGGGGGGTCCAGACCCCCCCCCCCTGGAATTTTCGAAACATTGCTAAATTTTTGTTATTAATATTCATATTTCATAAGATTAAGACCCAATTCCCCTTTTGTTGTCATGATACTGTATTTGAAAAATATATCGTCAATTTGTATTTGACATCTTTCATTTTGATAATATTTTGCCGTCAGTTTTTCAAAATTTTTCTCTGGCTCGCTTCCGCTCGCCATAATTTATTACAACATGTACATTATTTTCAAATGATGCTGCGCTTTCCTATATACATGTACAACACATATACATTACACCTTGGTCAATAAACAAGGGCACTAAAGAAACTGAAAAAGACACGAATAGTGTTCCAATTCTTGGAAAAAAATTTTGCTGGCTCGCTATCGCTTGCCATTTGTTGTATTAACATATTAGAACTGACAATCAATTCAATCAATTACTTTGATGTGAAAATTAAAAATTTTAAGCTGTTTGCTCGCCATTGCTCTCCAGTCACCTGTTTTATTAATAATTAGAGACAGAACTGACAATCATCAATCAATAACTTATTTTCTTGCGTTTGCGGTGTTTTTTTTTTTTTTTTTTGCTCTTCAAAAAATTCGGACTTTAGGACCCCCCCCCCCCCCCTGAAAAAAAATCCTGGATCCGCCCATGGTCATGTATTATATAAAGATGTACATGTATGAGCTCAGACGGACAGATAGAGAGGTGGACTAAATGAATGACTCACAGACAGCTTTTTTCGGTGATCATAAAAACATCAATAATTTGTTTTCAACAAATAGTTAATGGAGTTTATTTTCACGTTAAGTGTATATTACAAAACCAGCCAGATAGTTCTCACGGACTACTAGGCCGATTTTCTGGCTGCTTCCTTCCCGATACTCTACACGTACCTTTCCCCTTTCCTCTTGGCATAATTGTACTATCGTGGAAATGTCGCGGCTAGCTTCGGAAGAGTTCGTGTAAATGCGCAACGCTGCGTAAACTTTCGCATATTTACGCTCCTAATCGCAAGTGAAAAAACAAATACACAATGCTCATTCTAACGTATCATAGCGCGAAGTCGTTACAATTCGCAGTGATTCGTTTCTTATTCGCAATAAGCAGTTCCAATACGTTTGCATTTCGTTATGATCATATTTTTGAAGACCGTTTTCGTTAAAATTCGTCAAGTTTGACAAATTTTACTCATTCGCAAGACTTCGTTCTATGGATTCGTCATATGTGAAGGGGCCTTTAAAACATCCAGGAGATGAAGATTTTATATCGTAATACGCTGGAAGTGGCGTTGATGAACCCTATTTTCTCTTTCTTTTTTCGATTAATAACGGTAACATTTTTGCTGAACAATTCAAATCTTTGATTGCGTCTATATATTAAACTCGTTCGAAGACAATTAATGCAGCACCTCACTGGTTATAAAGACTTCTTTTTTAGTCTTCTTCAGATGATAGAAATTGTTGCAGATGTTAAAAACTCTTGTAACCCCCCCCCCCCGCCCAAAAAAAAAACTGTTTGTCTTATAATAATTTTCATTATAAGAATAGTGGAATCGCAACGCATCTTGTAGATCGTTGATTAAATTGTGGAAACCGTAACAAATCGTCAAAGAGCGTGAGTGAAATCGTAGTGGATCGTAGGAGAACGTGTTTCACCAAGATCTTCTACGATCGGATATTATGTTCTGTTTTGTCAAGGTCTGCCACGCCCCATTACACTCTATCACGATGTAACAATCAATCGAGATATTCGTAGCAATTTTTTTGAGAATCAAAAATTTTGCCACGATCTCTGCGATTTCCTACTATCATCACGATTCACCACGCTCTCTTACGATCGTCACGATTCGACCCCACGCTCTCTTACGATTCCTACGATTCACCTCAATCGGGGCGATTGTGGCTAATGCTAGGTTAACACTTAGCCACGATGCCCTCCGATGTCCACGATTGAGCAAAATCGTGGAGCTCCACGATTCTATAAATAAAATTGGTCTTCACACGCTCTCCGACGCTCCATCACGCTCATATCCGCGCTGTAGCGATTTGTTACGATTGTAGATAAGATCTCTTACGATTTGCATCCCGTTCTCTCAAGCTTCGTTACGTTCCCGTTCGATTACCATGATGAGCTATTACGTTTTGCCACGCTCTATCACGGTTGCGATCTGTTACGATGCAGGACTACGATTTGCCGCGATTTAACACGATTTGATATGAAATAGAAAACCAGTTTCAATACCACTTGCAATATCCGAACAAGATTCAGCTTAAAATCCAGAAGATGAAGATTTTATATCGCAAAACGCTGGAAATGGCATTGATTGACCTTATTTGATCTTTCTTTTTTTTTTATCATTAAAGGTAACAATTTTGTTGAGCAATTCAAACTCGTTCGAAGACAATAAATGCAGCACCTCACTGATTATCAAGACTTCTTTTCTTAGTCTTCTTCATATGTTAGAAATTGTTGCGGATGTTAAAAACTCTTGTAATCCATAAAAACGGGTTGTCATATTATAATTTTCATTATAGGAACATTTGAATCGCAACGAATCTTGTAGATCGTGGACTGAATCGTGGAAACTGTAACAAATCGTCAAAGAGCGTGAGTGAAATCGTAGTGGATCGTAGGAGAACGTGTTTCACCAAATTCTCCTACGATGGCATATAACGATCTGTTGCGCTTTGTCAAGATCTGTTACGCTCTACTACGCTCCATCACTTTCACTACGCTCCACTACGCTCTATCACGATGTAAGGATCAATCGGGACAATCGTAGCAATTTTTTTGAGAATCAAAAATTTTGCCACGATCTCTGCGATCTCCTACGATCATCACGATTCCACCACGCTCTCTTACGATCGTCACGATTCAACCCCACGCTCTCTTACGATATCTACGATTCACCTCAATCGGGGCAATCGGGGCGATCTTGGCTAAGTGTAAACCTAGCATAAGTGTAAACCTAGCATAAGTAAGGGTTATTCTACTGTCTCCGAGAGCGAAGCCCGAGGAGCAGTTGAATAACCCACCTGTTGAACGGCAATTGTAAGGCCATCAAACAATTATCATCAATGAAAGGGTAATTCTTGATTGATAGCTAAAGAAAACTACTCATGGTAGTCAGTCAACGACTCAGTCAATCATTCAATCATTATTTCAATCAATAATCTAATCATTTCTATACAATTGAAATTATTGCACCGTCTTGAAGGGTGTCAATTACCGTCTACAACGTAGACCATGCAACAAAGTATGGTAAACTGTATGCCTGGTAAGATACTACATATATATTGTCTATATATATCTTGAATAGTAATAATGCCCTGGATATATTTGTAAGACGCCCAGGTCTTGAAAAGCAAAGGGAAAAAACTCTTCTACAACTTAGGTATATTGTACATGATATATAGAGAAAAAAAGACAATTTAAATGCTTCATAAGTTATTCCTCTTTGTTTTTCTAGCCACATTATTTCTTGGCTATGGGCATTATTGCCTTTCAGAAAATCTATATCCCATAGTACCTTACTAGGCATTGTACATCGGATATCTTAAGAGAAAGGAGATGATCTCCAACAACCCTCGGTTACAGCACCCACAGCAAAACCCCTAAACACCCGATGCTAAAAAGCATAAAGCACACATGCACAAAAAGAAACGCAAAAGGCAAAATGAACGCCAAATAATAAGAAAAAGCCAACACAAATGACTACACATAGACCAACGAGACAAATTAGCAAACGATGCCGACGTAGGACGGCCATCTGCCACGCTAGAAGCAGACGGAGTGATTATCCGGATTACGTCAGCACATCCCTCCCACTTTTCCGCTAACCCAGATGTCTCGAAAAAAGCACAATTGTGGTGTAAAATAACCTCCTCACTGAGAGATGACCATACAATCAGACAACATAACACAGGGGCCCAAAAACACAGGGATGAATATGTAAATGGATATAAAAACAGAAGGCGTACAAAATAAAGTCCGTGCTCTGTCGGCTGTAGCGAGATCATGCATGTTACATGTATAACCCGAGGAGTCAGAGATGACAGATGAACGGGGCCCTGTCTTCTCTAAAGAGGTTTGGGCAGGACCAGTCATGAAGTCCTGTCGTCACAGTCAGTCACAGTCAGTCAGTAAGAATGCGCTTGTACAAGACTGTAGATTGGTCAAGTAACAAGCCAAGTGACCGTCTGGTGACGGAAAGATCACATCCACGGTATAAAAGGCGTCTGATGATCCTAACACAATTTCGATGGTATGTTTGTCTACAATTGATCTTTCTTAAGTTGTTAATTATGTCACCATAAAATACAGGTTGTGAAATACCCATTTCTTTTGGGCCATTCAACCAAAGATTGTACTCTATGTCTTCCGAAATGGAAGTAACCGGATGTCACAGTTCTACCGAATTGAAGCTGCGGGTGTTGCATGCAAACAGGAGATGCTTACTCTTCATGGGTACCTGGTCTCACTCCCATAGCGGGAATTCGCTTCTTTTCATATGGTGGAGGTTTTTTTTTTGTTTGCTTTGGTTCCTGTTTTATCCTGATTTTGTACGCCTTCGGTTTCTGATTTTCTGAATTGTCGATTTTGTGCTGTATACAGGGATATGGTCATTATCCATATTTCCCATTGTAAATCTATGAAAATCCAAAACATCAGTACGTGAATTAGCATACTTGATGAGGTGCTTGTCATTTTTGAACCTTTTTCAAATA
Organism: Pinctada imbricata; assembly: GCA_033119305.1. NCBI lineage: Eukaryota > Metazoa > Mollusca > Bivalvia > Pterioida > Pteriidae > Pinctada > Pinctada imbricata. Next base: position 25,192,525 of record VSWD01000006.1, read on the forward strand.
CTTTCAAATAGACCCTAGATTATAGGGATATCGTTATTGTCTATAAATTCGAATGACTCAAACTCATAACATTACACCCTATGCAAAAATAAGAAAGTCACATTTTTACATTGTAGAAACAATTTTTAACCAAAATTATTTGAAAGCCGTATTAGTTTCACCCAATGAGCAATAATATGAGAAGTAAAATATGTAGTATCCATGCATAAATTTTCACGATTTTGGACCAGAGGTACAATCGACTTTAAATATTAAACAATGAGATCCATGAAATCAAAGTCTTTTTAATCATTTTGTATCTATTTTTTTATTCATTTATTTATATATTTACTTATTTTTATTTTGCAATTGATTAGGAATGACATGGAAACATTTTTTTTCAAGGCGTACTTCTTAGGGATCCCCTAGATTTTGTCAAATGCCGTGAGGTGCTTACGGAAGCCTTAGATGATTATACGAGAAGATGGTGTAAATCAGAAGGAGTCGAACCGCATGCTCTGAATGACTGAAAAAATCTCATTTTAGATATAACGGATATTCAAATAGATAACTTTCATAAAAACCCTCATCTATTTCAAAATCCACGTTCCAAATCAGAAAGATATTTCAAATCCAAACAAAGTAACTTACATGAAAAATATGTCTTTGCACCAGCTGAAAAAGCAGCCAACAACACCATTATCATTTGAAAACGTTACTACAATGTACATATCAAATTTGTTTTCGGAACTTTCGTCTACTAATACATACAATACATCGTATATCAAAAGCAATGAAAGTCCATCTAACATTTAAAGCAAGCATAACTGTCCTCATTCAATATCTCTATTTCTAAATTGGACCTCCCAACACTATATTGCATACCGAAACTGCACAAGTCTCCTTACAAATTTCGATTTATTGCATTCTAGTAACTGCTCCACTACAAATTTGTCTAGAAACCTGACGTCAGCACTAACTGCTATTAAAGAACACGTAACTATACATTGTGAAATGGTTCTAAACAGGAACGATGTATATTTATTTTGGTCTGTTCAGAATTCAGGGGATGTGATTGACAAAATGATATCTGGAAATTTCCAAGCCAATACGATTTTTTCATACGACTTCTCTAATATGTACACCACACTTCCTCATGACAAAATTAATTATCGATTATCTAATCTCATTAAATGGTGTTTTGATCGATAGCGGAAAACTTACATTTGTACATCTGAATCGACGGGTTTCTTTTCCTCGACAGACTACAAATCATACAAATTATTGACAAGTAGTGACCTGTGTCCTTGTCCTTCCTCTTGGACAATATTTATGTTAGATTTGGTGAGGATCTATATAAGCAGGTTGTAGGAATTCCTATTTGATACTAACTGTGCGCCTCTTGTTGCAGGTTTATTTTCATACACTTATGAAAAAGAATTTATCCAAAATCTTCAAAAGCAAAGAAAATTTGATGATCTGAAATGTTTCAATAATACTTCCAGGTATCTGGATGATATTCTAACTATTGACAATCCTGCTTTTGAATTATATAAGAATGACATTTATCCACAAGAATTAACACTTAACAAAGCAAACGTTTCAAATACAGAAACACCATTGGACCTAAATATCAAAATTGTAAACGGAAAGATTCATACAAGTGTATATGACAAAAGGGATTATTTTGGATTCAACATAGTAAATTTCCCCTGGCTTGACGGTAATGATCAGAGATTACCGTCATACGGCATTTACATATCACAGCTCATCCGGTACGCTAGAGTATGTTCTGCTATTTTGGATTTTCACAGTAGAAATTTACGAATTACCAAAAAACTTTTAGGTCTAGGATTCCGCTTTCACACACTAGTTAAGACTTTCTGGAAATTGTACAAAAATTACAGTCAACTTCTTTTAAAATTCGGATCTATACACGCGACAGAGTACATTACTTTGGGGGTTACACAACCTGTCTTTTATGGTGATATAATAAACAAAATAAGAAGGATAAAAGGTAGGCAGCATAACCATCGAAAATGCGTCAGAATCATCAAACGCCTTTTATACCGTGGATATGATCCTAATGTCACCAGACGGACACTAGGCTTGGTACTTGACCAATCTACAGTCTGGTACCAGCGCATCCTTGAGACTTGCACTCTGACTGACTGTGACGACGGGACTCCATGACGGACCCTGTCCAAACCTCTTTAGAGAAGACAGAGTCCCGACCACCTGTCCTCTCTGAATGTCAGTCGGACTCCTCGGGTGATTACATACATGAGCTCGCTACAGCCGGCAGAGCACGAACTGTATTACACACGCCCTCTTTTATATCCATTTACATATTCATCTGTGTTACTAGGGCCTCTACGTTTTTGTGGTCTTGTTTGTGTGAGGTCATCTTACAGTGAGGAGGTTCTTTTACACCACAATTGTACGTTCTTCGAAACCTCTGGGTAATTGAAGAAGTGAGAGGGTTCTGCGCACGTAATCCAGGATATCCACACCATTTGCTACTTGCGTGGCAAATGGCCGTCCAAACTCGACACCGGTTGCCCATTGGTCTCGTCGGTTTATGTGTAGTCTTTTGTGTTTGGTGTTTACATGTCGTATGTCTCTTTTGTGTTTTTGCATCGGGTGTTTTGGTGTGTTGCTGTTGGTGCTGCAACAGGGTCTTGTTGGAGATCCCCTCCCTTCTTTCATAAAACAACTTCCACCGTCAGTGCCTCAGAAAGCTGAGCTCGTTATTTAGATATATGACAACCATAATTATCTGATAAATACAAAAGACATTTTTTAACACAAAATTTATCTAATTGTAAATGAACGACGTAACATATTATTTGAGAAATGCCATAATGTCCGATTAACATTATCTCATTGAGTTTCGACTACAACAAAAATATTTATGTAGTACATGTATTCCATCACACAAGTATTGACCCTCCGAACACAGAAAAAAATTGAGAAATTCTATGAATTCACAATGCAATTTCGATATTTGACCGAGGTTCGAAGCTTGTTTGTCCGAGATAAAAGCATTGTGACGTCACAAAATTTTGTATTTTCCGGCAATGGGAAGAGTCAATTTAGGCATTGTGAAAATGTTCGGGGCTTTTTTTTTATTTCGCTTTAAGGTAATAGATGCAAAATAAACGAAATCAAGTCCAAAATATTGAAATTATGTGAATAAATTATTTTATATTTCTCTATCGCTTTTGATGTTGCGAAAATTTTCGTACTATAATGGTAGGCATCGGGAAAGGGATTTTTTAATAGGGTTATTTTTAGGAGTTGATAGATGATACTTTAAAAATCAATTGTGGAAGATCTACACGGTGGATTTGAGATTTTTCAGTGCAATTTGATAATTATCAATTTTCAGAATTTTTCCATCCATCCATATTTGAGCCCCCATCATTTTTCTTGCGAAATATGGCCGAACTATTAGTTTTTCCATAGACTTCAATGTAAACTCTAAGGGCCGATAACTCTTAAAGGAACTAACTTTTTTTCAAAAACAAATTTGTGAAAAAAAATTCAATAAATTCTTAAATCATATTTATGTCATAAGTTGAGAATTCAAAACTCAATAAATGGGTGAACTAATCATCCCTTATTATACATCTAACGCCAATATGTCATACATGACATAATTCACTCCAGGATAACCACATCGTCTGCTACTTCCGTGTCAGATGGCCGTCTTAAGTCGGCACCGGTTGCCTATTTGTCTCGTTGGTTGATGTGTGGTCTTTTGTGTTTCATGATTCTATGGTGTAAGTTGGTATTCCTTGTCACTCTTGTGTCTCTGTCTGTCAATTAAGAAGTGCCCACCCATCCTGCAACGTCTTGCAGTATTCGTGGACATAACTTTTGCAGTCTTTGGTCATATTTTATTGTTTGGATTGAGGATCACTGACTCAGGTAAAATACCCGTAACGTGCATATCTGCTCCATGCTGCAAATTTATTTGTTCTTAAATGACGCTATGTATTTGAAGACGTAAACTTATGCCTTTTAAGAAGTTGCATTCTTCGTTCAGAATTGGTGATTTAACAGACAAGCGATGTATGTCATAACTGAATGAGATAAAATGGCACTGTGTATATCAGGTAATGAATCTTTCATAATAAAAGCGGATCCCAGCCATCTACACGCTGCCTGGCAGTCACCTTGAGAATACATGACGATTCCTACACACATTCTGGTATCAATGATATCTTTATAATCAGTCATATCATCAAGTCGATCTAACAGACATCTGATAGATTTCTTAAAGGCAGTCTGATTCTGTAGCCGTATGTTGCAGAGGCTTTCAAGACAGTATGTGTATAATAAAGAATCCAGCTGAATGTTTACTTGTTTCGTACTTGTTGATACCCAAATTCGTAGTGGCAAGGGAATGGCATTTAGAATTCCAACGTGTAGGATATATGTTGGAGAATGAGCTTTTCTGACCTTATAGTCCATGGTGTATCCTCTCCCACACATAGCTTCTATGTATGTTACCATCTTATGACGATCAAATATATGATCTACAGCATACGGTGGATACTCTGATAATAGACGTCGTATGTGTGATAAAGCTGACTCTGTTTTTCCAATCAGATACATGTATGTAGCCGCTGTCAATTTCCCTCTTGACACATCTGCTTTGTACACTATTCTGAGGAGGGTATCTATATCTTTGTGCAGACGGTTATTACTCTTATTAATTTGGGACCCACTCAATAGACGATGAATCAGCTTTTGACAACAAAACACAATTCCAGTACGACAAATAATTTTACCTGTTTCCCATACTGAACTATGTTGTATACAACGTGAAAGTTTAGACAAGATAACCGTTTCAGATTCATCTGTGACATATTTCGATGTGACATTGTTTAGCAATGAGATGGTATATAAGTAAAGTAAAGAGTCTAGAAATAAAGCATCTTGATATAGTTCTAATTCGGGTGCTGAAAAATCTTCCAAGCAGAACGATTCACCGCAGAGACGAATTGCTCTTGAAATGCCCATGCCATGTACAGATCTTATTATGTCAAGTAACGGTCGACGATTTACACGGTTTATCTTTCGTTTTATCATATTGTACTCAGGTATGAAGTAATTTGGACAATATCCGTGATCAACGTAATCATAAAGTGCAGAAAGACAAGCTTTCAAGCATGTTTCCATATTTCCTGTACGCCAAAACTGTGTAGACGTATTCTCGGCGGTATAGAATAGAGCCGTTTTCATAAAATAAGAACACAGTACACCCGGTCTTTCTTTTTCTATAACTCGTTTTAGGCATAATCTTAAAAGATTATACGTTAGAAATTGCACATGGTTGAATGAATGAATCAGTGTCCTTTCTGCAACTGAGAACGATATTCTCCATTGATGGAGATGGAATGGTGATGTTTGATCTCCAATCGGTACGACATGACAACCGTCATTCATAATATTCTGTATCACCTCAACTGATGGCCAGTTATGTGAACGGTTTCTCGTTATCCAATTGCTTGCTATATCGGGCCAAAAAGAGCATGGAATACAATGTGCACAATCATACTCATAATGACATATAACTCGTGACCGACATGGACCATGGATAGATTCACCTATTTTAAGGAAGTTTTTTTTCCATAGTAATGAAGACAGAAACGGCATTTCATCCATGGCAAGTATCATGGTTGAAGGACGTGACTGTTTCACGTCAAGAAGTAGGCAGTAACCCGGTGAGCACTCAGAAGGAACCATCACTAGATCATACCTCTGTGAAGCCTCTCTATATGATTTCACGACACGATCATGGATACTATACATCATCTGATCATCATCAGAGGATGGATAGTGCACACCCTCACCAAGACTCCCACTACATATGACACGTAAATGGTCATCACTATGGTAATAATTCTTGAGTTCCTCCCTCATTAGAACGAAACTCCTCCTCATGCGCACATGTTTCTCTGTTCCAAATAAAACACTCAAACGCTCGCAGAACTCCATTGTTTCCTTAAAATTCAAAATATATAATTGTACAATTAAGAAAGAATTTCAGAAATATATATTTCACTACGAACATTGGTAACTTTCAATAATAAAGACCCATTATCAAGACTCTCTCTCCACGGCATGTCATGGATTTTCATGATTTCCTGCATATTGGGTATATATTATGTCCTGATTGCAAAAATCAAAGTTTGTGGTCAATGTGAGTTTCGGTTGCCAAAACAACGGAATCAGCCTTTTTGTACTACTTTAAAGAGAATGAAGTAGCCTACTTTTGGATACTTTATTGACATTTTACCATTGTAGCAGATATTTCATTTTCGTACCCTTTGCGCTTCTTTACCTCCTTTCCAACGAAATGCACTCAGTTTTATGATAGATATATTACAGGACGCTTACTTTAAGTCCCTTAGAATATAATGAAAGAAAATTGAAGTTGGGATCATTAAGCTCTTTTCTCAATTTTGTCGTCAAAACCGTTGCTATGGCAATGTTAAGCGTTAAAGCTTGAATATAGTACCATCTAAAATTGATTTAACTCCTGATAAATACTACATGTACTTATGACCTTGAAAATATACATATGAACTGATAAGACTCTTTGATTTAATTTTATAGCCTTGCAAATTTCCACGGTCTTTGATTTGAAGTTTAAGGTTACTTAACTTAGACTAAACATTTTTGATAATTATGTGACATTTCTGATTTTCGTCATTTTGTAGCATTTTCTTCTTTAATTTTCTAATAACTTAATATATATCTTTTGAAAGATGATGGATTTAAAAAAGAAATTCCCTGATTTCACCGAATTTTTTTATTCAAGTATAATTTTTTGTTCAGGCGAAAAAAAAAAAAATGCTTTCTTTCGTTGATATCCACACCTCAATTTCAGAAGGCCACAGAGTTGATTGAACTCTTTAGTATTGACGAGGGTTAAAAACCCGAAACGTGCATGTCTGGTCCATGCTGTAAATTAATCTGCTTTTAAATGAAGCTAACGAATTCGGAGACTTTTAACATTGATCCTTTTTTTCTACGACAACTCACAATTTTGGTAAAATCTGATCAATTTTAATAATTCAATTCAGTGACCTTGAAAATACAACACATGGCCTTGAACAGGTATCAAGGTCATCTCTACATAATTTTCTGTAAAAAAAGACACATCATGGTACCAGCCAACTTTTTTTACATTTTCTTGAAGTTCAAGTACAATATATATTGAACATATAAAAGAAAATCATCAACTTTTATGAAATTTTACGCCGTAAAGATACACGAAAAACAAGCACAATATGTTATCTCAAATTAAAAAAAATGAAGGTTTCAAATCCTTATTTAGGCACTATCGTTGACCTCTTATACAAGAGGCTTAGCGATGAAGTGTGAAAACCATTTTAGATATTCATAACAAGGAAGAATAATAGAAAAAAAATATTGGTTATTGCAACTGATAAATGTACCCGTTTCTATGGCAACAGAGGCTAAAAATACTCTTATGAAATTTCTAAATGCTTCAAACTTTGAATATGGTTACCATGTCCACGACGCTCTTTTTCTTCAACTGAAAGATAATTTTCATCTTAGCACTACATATTGAACTTCCAAACCAGAATCTATGACATGCCGTGCAAACGTGTAATTGAATGTTTTGGTTCTACAGTTAATTGCTCTTTAAATGTTTAACCAGGACAGAAATAAATTATGTGATATGAAGATGTAGCTCATGATATGACGATGTCAATCTGATAATTATTTCGTAGGGTTTTCTTCTAGTTAACGTGTAATCATTGATTAAGTCCCTGTGATTTTTTGAAATAGATTTTAGAAAATCTACAATTCAAACCCGGAGTCGGACACTTACCATAAACTTAACATTTTTTCTCTAATGTACACCTGTTTCTAACCCATGACTTTGAAGATGTCATGAACAAAGCAAGACAATAAATGTTGCAAGAGGTTTGGAGGCCTATTTCTTCTCAATACACATTTCAGACTCCATATTCGTTTTCTTAAATATATGATTTACGATCTGTTTATATCTTTATCTGTATCTTCGTATATCTCTCCTTAGTAGGAGCACCTCCGAAATCATGAAGTAAATATCATATTCGTTTAAGGTAGAGCCTACCTCAGGTCTCAGATGCTCATTTCCATATATTCAAAGCTTATGTTAGACCTGATGTAAAAACAAAATATGATCCATGTATTCATGGTTATACCGAGAACTAAAGCCGTTTGAAATTTAACATTAAACCCTATGTGAAAGGTAAGAAAAATCCCTTTTAGAGATGATAAAATGTAACTATAAAAGTTCTTTTCCCAAAAACATCTGAACAAAATTCTGAAGACAAAAAAAAAAGGGTATCCAGGCAAAAATTACCTGCAGGTCTGACCTGAGGGATACTCCACTTTAACAAGCACTGGAACATTCGAGGTACTTCATAGCTCTTACAGAGATCTGCAAAACTTTTTTATCATAAACATCATCAATAAAGGATAGTTATTTTCATCCAAGCGCGGATTTATCGGGTGGTCCCTGGACCAGAACCGCTTCCCTTTAATGTGGCAAAAACTGCTGACTTATCCGGAGTACCTCATTCAAATGTTATCCACGCTTGCGCGGGTCCTTTTCTAGTTTAAGTAATTTACTTTATAAGAAATTTCCACTTCTACCCTTTTGGTTATTTCATGTAAAATTTCATAATTACCGGATATTCTATTCAAAGAAAAGGAAAGAATCACCAGCATGACCACCCTGCACTCACCCACAAGAATTCGACACATAGATGACATCAGACAAAACTACAATGAGTTAAAGAAGATCCTGACGATAATCTCAACAGCACTCACAATAGAGCACAAAATTAAACATCGATGGACCCCTAGCAAGCTAGAGGTGGGACCAGGTGCCCGGGAGGAGTAAGCATCCCCTGTTGGCTAGCCGCACCCGCCGTCGATGTTAATAAAGCATGGAAATGAAAATGTATAAAATTCATGCACTGTCTTACATTATGTCTATATAGAAAGTGCCATGGCGACAATGTCAGGGAAGTATATTCAAAACACTTACTGTCAAACCCCTCGCGGGGAACTTTTTTACGAGCTCCACACGGCAAAGGGCATAAGTGTGACACAAATGAGTTAAAGAAGATCCTGACGATAATCTCAACAGCAGTCACAATAGAGCACAAAATTAAACATTGAAAACAAAAACATTTGACAAACCACAACAATATTCACTAGAACATTATACAAAACTGTCGACACAGACGTACAGAAACACCAAGCATTAATGAGAACGTATATAAGGAAGGAGACCAATGTGCACCAAGCTCCGATTACTATTTATCCTATCCAAAGTACTATCTATCCTCATGCTTTGTATCTGAGATATGTTAAGTCCTCTATTTTGTCTATATTATTTTGATTTTTGTCGTCTTTCCATTGGCTGTTTTATTTTTTATTTCTTCCTTAATTTTGTTTTCATATATACATCGTCTAAGGTTGCAAAACACGCATTTACCATAGTGAAACAGAAGGAGTAGGGCCAAGACACCCCTAAATCGGCCCTCGATTTTTCTCTGGAAAAAAATTCCATGAGAAAGACTTGATATCTCTCATGAAAATACACGAATGTTTACCGCTTTAATGAAAATAAAAATGTCACCAAACAAAGTGCCATTTAACTGTAAAGACGTCGTGATGTGACGTCATTTTGACGTTTTTGACAAAATATGGCGAATATTGCTTGGAATTTCGTCTTTTGTGGAATAATTCAACGTGACCGCATACGTAAACTGAAATAAAACGTTCATGACAAAATGATATTATGATAATCTTTCACATTTAATTTTTTCATCCTTGTTGATGCATGCGGCCATTGCTAATTTAATAGAAATATGTATTTTCCGCATCATTCTGCGGAATATGAACTATTTTGGTGTTTTCAAATGGCTAAAAGCTATTGATAAACGCAATGTTCATAATATATAGATTCGTGATTCAGTAGAGAACGTTTCGAAATGTCAGATCAAAATTAAACATTCTATGAAGTGCAATGTTCAAAATTCTTACAATCAGTAGAATTGTTGAATTACCTGATCGAAGTCTATATGATTCTTCTTCTATTGATATTTCCCTGGAAAATCATCTTGACTGACATTTGTACTTTTTCTCTGGGACTTTTTTGTTTTGTTTTACATAAAACAGATGCGGAAGGAAAGACGTCTATATTAACCGACATCCGCTAAAAATTTCGAGTTTTCGAAAATAGGAAATTGACTTATACTGAAAACAATAGATACTTTAACCAAACATTGGTATAAAATGAAAGATGAGCTATTTATAAAAAATATTATAATAATAAATTCAGAGGGGAAATTATTTTCAATATACGTGTACATTACGTTTTTGTGTCGCCTGCGAAGCATAGTGACACTTAGGGATCTCTTTGTCCGTTGTCCGTCTGTCTGTCAGTCCGTCCGTCCGTCCGTCTGTCTGTCTGTCACACTTTGGTGTCACAGCCCATTACTTTTGAATGGTGAGTGATAGGGCTTTGATATTTCACATGTGTATTCCTTGTGACAAGACCTTTCTACACATACCAAAATGTTTGACCTAGTGACCTCAACCTACATATTTGACCTTCTTTTCAAAAAAATTAAGATTGCTTATATCTTGTGATTGGTAAGTGATAGCGCTTTGATATTTCACACATGTATTCCTTGTTACTAGACCTTTGTACACATATCATAATTTTTGACCTTGTGACCCTGACCTAGATATTTTACCTACCTAAAAAAGTTAAAATTTGCTATATCTTTTGAATGGTTAGTGATAGGGCTTTGATAACTCACATGTGTAATGCTTGTAACAAGACCTTTCTACACATACAATAATTTGTGACCTGGTGACCTTGACCTACATATTTGACCTTCTTTGAGAAAAATAAGATTGTATATATATTTTGATTGGTAAGGGATAGGACTTTGAAACTCCACTAGTGAATTTCTTGTAACAAGACGTTTCTGCACATATCATAATTTTTGACCTTGTGACCTTGACATAGATGTTTGACCTACTTTAGAAAAAAAGTTAGAATTCGTTATATCTTCTGTTAGATTAGTGATAGGGCTTTGATATTTCACATGTGTATTCATTGTGACAAGACCTTTCTAAACATACCATAATTATTTACCTAGTGACCTTGACCTAGATATTTGACTTTTTTTCCAAGTATTGCGTATATCTTTTGATTGGTAAGTGATAGGGCTTTAATATTTCAGACATATATTTCTTATAATGTGACCATTGTTTTGTTACCAAAGTATTTACGTAATGACCTTGACGTGGATGATTGACACTATTCTCTGAAAATTTGAGAGTGACCATATCTTTCAATTGGTAAGTAAGAGGTCTGATATTTCACATATGAATTTCATTAGACAAGACTCTTATAGTGATACCAGTGATTTTGAACCATGTGATCCACCTCCTAGAATAAGCCGCTTCGCAGGCGACACAAGCATTCCTTGGATTGCTTTTTTCTTATTATATGATAGCTTTTTAATCTTCTGATTTCATTGTGAATATTTAGGGAAAATTTAAATCAATATGAAACATGTTAGGGTTTTTAAGTTCACCTGAGATTCATGGCGAATTGTCCGTCGTTGTTAACTTTTCATATTTTCAACTTCTCTAAAACAAATGAATGGATTTTATGGCATTTGGTAGGAATGATAAACTCGTGGTTTTTCGTTCGGACCCGTCAGCATCAGATCCACCACAGCTTTAAGTAGGCCACAGGATATTCCCTCCTTTGACAAGTTTCTTCAGAACCGAAACATTTATCGACAAACTAAAAATGTTAAATGTCTTCAATTTCAATACCTGCTTCATTTAAAAACATAATTACAGGAGCATCAGGATTATCCAGAGGGATGTCTAAACCAGACTTGTAATATTTGGTAACACTCAGAAATCAAAATTTTGGCGTCTTTTGGAACTTTGTCCGAAATGCTCATTGTTTAACTGTTTCTATGAATAACTCTATTAATGTGTAGTTTTGTGCACTTATTTACTGCTTTTAAAATTATCATATTTATGTTATTTGAAAGTTTCATGTTGAATTTGGTTGCACATTTTTATTTCTCAGATTTTTAATGATTTTTTTTCCTTGAGTTGAATACGAAAGGGGTTATTTTCAAACATATTGAAATTCACCTCAACAACAAGTGACAAATTGCAGGTTTATAGTTTACATAGTCCCCAACAAATGTTGTTGTTTTTTATCCAGACAGGTCAAAAGCCGGTGCACCACAAGCAGGAGTAAGTACGATGGTAAGCCTCCCTTTAGAGATATTATTCTTTAGCAAAGGGATAAGTATATTCTAGAAGGATGTCTTAAGATTAAGCGATCTTATTTATGGTTCCATGTCGAAATCAATTTTTTAAAAAACTGAAGATTAGAGTATTTTCATCTCAGTTTCAGTTAAGTTTACAATTCATAGTGAACAACACGTTTATGCATAATCACAGGTATAAAGTTTCTATTTTGTCAAACATATAAATCGATAATAAATGCAAACTGAAATTGATTATACATAAAGCAATTCAAAACACATTTCATGTACAAATGATCAAATATTTCGATTGTGAATAAGGATTAGCAATCAAAACTAATTTTTAGAATACATGTTTGTTTCCCGGTGTTTTAAGTAATTTATTATACCTCTACTTTTTTCCTATATAAAAAGATACTCATTAAAACTAGCTGTAACTCGCCTGATGAGACTATTTCCCTGCAAAGTTTACAGGGTACGTTAGTTGGGAAGACTATTTCCTTCGCGAAATAGCTTCGAAATGGGGCGGAGCTACAGCGCGTGACGATATAATAAAACAGTTAAAGGTTTCCCCTCGGGAAATAGGTCTAGTCTCGGGAAACGAGAATCATGCTAACTGCCTCAATGGTATACTTTAACTGTATAAAGATAATAAGGCACGGTCCATTTGATATTCTGGGGGGGGGGGGGGGGGGGGGGGGGCTTGGGTTTTTTTTCGAAAAAAATAATTTTGCTCTCAATTTTGATGAAAAAAATAAATTTGCTTATGATGTGACAAAAAAAAAAATAATCTTGCATTTTCAAAAAATCTGAATTGAAGAATTACCATAAAATTTCGCTTAAATCCTTGAAAATTTTCCGGCTCGCTTCGCTCGCCGTAGTTTCAAATTTGTATAAAAAATTTTTGGCTCGCTTCGCTCAACATATCTTTCTATCAAAACATTATTTATACATTGCAAAGCTCCTATATTTGAAGATATCAAAAGTTATACATGTATGTGAATGAAAAAGGCCTTCCTTAAAAGCTTAAATGTATTATCAATATTTATGTATTGCTATTAATACATGTTGCATGTATCCCATAGAGTCTATTTTTATGTTCTTTTAAGCTTGGAAGGAGAACTTCAGTTATTCACCAATTGACAATTCTACATTTAAAATTTGTCTAGGAGACCTTCCCCTCAGACCCTCTTATACATGTTATATACCAGTACATGTATCTTATATAAAATATTGAGAATTGTATTGTAAAAATCTTTTCTCTCTCTGTTGAAAAGTAAATTGAATACTTGCATGAAAATAAACTAATATATTAATATTTAGAGTTTCGAGTAAAAATCTATTGATAAAACACAAACATTTTTAATAGGCACATCACTTAATTGTTAAAAAAATGTCCTTGCTCCAACTTTGGAAGAAAAAAATAATTTTGCCCCGGTCCGGGGCGAAAAAAATAATCTTGCTCCGACAAAAAACCCAAGCCCCCCCCCCCCCCCCAGAATATCAAATGGACCGTGCCTAATTGATTTGAAATCCACCTGTTATTTTGAAATAGAATCAGATTCCATACATCACATTCAAAAGGTTTACAAATGAAAACATATATAAAACAGGACTTTCTCACGAGAATAGAAAAATATGACAAACAGACGGAGACACGAAAGACAGCTTTATCTCATGATCAATCTCAAGAGTCCAGTGCAAGTACAGAAAGCATTGTATGTTGCGCCTTAAAGCAGCGTCGTCCTGAATAGTGCAGTTAAGACATATTGAATTATTAAACCTCTACCGATTTTTTCCTATATAAAAAGAGACTCATTAAATTGAACTAAATCCCTGAAAATCGCCTGATAAGGCTATTTCCCTGCAAAGGGGTGCGTTAGTTGAGATGACTATTTCCCTAGGGAGTTAGTTTCAAAATGGGGCGGAGCTTCTTTGGTGGTGTGTCAGTATCAGCCAATCAGCGCCGTTGAAGATTGATCGGATGATGCTATTAATACGCGAGCAGAGTAATCCGCCTCCTATCCGCTTAGCACATAAATTAATCCGCAATAGAATAAAACAATAAAAATTTAAACATGTATGAGTATGATAAATGATGTTTCTGTTTATCTCATCATCAAAAATTAATATTTTCCGTTACTCCGACATTCAGTCGAGAAGGCACGGCAAAATCATTAGAATTTCCATTGGAACCATGTGGGTCTAAGATGTTTGTTTCAGTATACTGTTTGTTTCGGTATACCTAAGAGATATATTTGTTTCAGTATAATGTTTGTTTCGGTATAATAAAACAGTTAAAGTATACCATTAAGGGAGTTAGCACGATTATGGTTCCCCTCGACCAGACCTATTTCCCTCGGCTTCGCCTCGGGAAATAGGTCTGGTCTCGGGGAACCAGAATCGTGCTAACTCCCTCAATGGCATACTTTAACTGTATAATATCGCATGAATCATGTTGCCTATGTAATGAAATTTAAAGAAGCTAAGTGACAATTATCGAAAAACAAGCTTAAAGCTTATTTAATTTATCCGGCTGTCTTATTGAAAAAGAAAATCATAAAGGAGTTTCACCCGTTGGCCGCCTTATCATAATTTTGAATAAGAAAACTCATTGTATGTGTCGCCACTTTGGTAAAAATTCAATAGAAAACTTAGATGAAGAGTATACAATGTAATTCGACAATGCATTCCATTGATCCAAAAGCCTGCCAAACATAAGCATTTCTAGTGAAATGTGTTATTGCAAAAGAAAAGCAAAGCGAATACTGAAGGCCACAACACCGACAAAAAGAAAAGAAAAAAAATGAAATATTTTCATAACAAATAATACAATGAACTTTAACATTTGAAAATAAAAATCGTTATACATGTACTGTCGGGTTATGCATAACTGCGTTTCAAAAATATGATACAAGATTTCCCCGTCGGAAACACAAAAAACAGTATAGTATCGTCTAATTGACCATTTCAATAATTATCAAAGAAGAACCTTAGGTATTCAGTCTCAAAGTCCAGACGGCAAGGCAAGTTAAACGTCTTCAAATTCAATATTATTAGAATTTCCATTGAAACGGTTGCAAACCTCGGAATGAATAACATTTCGAAGCGAAATCAGGTGGCCGGGGAGAGTCAGCGTCTCCTGATTGCATGCAACACCCGTCGCAACAGCTTCATGAAAATTTGTCAAATATGTCAACTAGGTTGTTATCTCTGCGCATGCTGGTGGATTGTTTAGTACCCGATCATATCGCTCGCATAGTGTCACAAGTGGACACTTGACGTGATGGCCGTCCTAAGTCGGCACCGGTTGCCCATTGGTCTCGTTGGTTTATGTGTAGTCCTTTGTGTTTGCTGTTTCTGTGTTGTGCGTTGACGTTCCTTGTCCCTTATGCGTCTCTTTCCGTGCTTGTTGCATTGGGTGTTTTGGGGTTTTGCTTTGGGTGCTACAACCTGGTGTTGTTGGAGATCCCCTCCTTTGTTCTATATTCGTAAAATCAACGTAAAATCTGCCAAAATAATAATGAAAATTTCCTGAAACTTTGGGGTATTTCCCTGCTTTGATGGCATATCTTTCTTTGACAGAAAATCTAGGTCAAGTTGCTCTTGTGATATTATTTTGATTTCCTCCTTTTCGGCCTCGCGCATCACCATTGGTTGTTGAAATGTGGGTATGGTGCACCGAAATAGTAGAACATATATTCCAATATAAAGAAAAGTCCTTTTTAGCTGACTATATTGTATATATTTCCATATTTTAGTAAATACTCCCCCACTTTTCTATAACTGCGTTTCACAAGGTACCTGTCGGATCCACAAAATACAGTAGGTTCCTGCTGGTGGATTGTTAAGTCATAGTTCGACAACTGTCACAGTGTTTCTGCACTTGAGTTGAAATATATTTGAATATTCTCCGCTTCAACAATTAAATGAAAATCCCTTGAAACTAGGGGTATCTCTGATTGTATAGCTCAGTCTGTAAATTTAAATTCAGAAAATTTATGTCATGTTTAGACTTCTGATCTTCATTATTCGGCAAAATTTGGATTTCCTCATTTTCGTAATCGAGCAATATTTTAAAGAAATAACTTGTTTAAATGTACATACTGTGCCATGAAGTCTTTCAGATAATAAGCTTCTCAGTCAGGGATACGTTTGTGACAGACTAACATCGTCACTGAGAAAGTTCTACGGTCAATATGGGGAACTCGTCATACACTATGATGTCCGACTGTCCAGAATAATGGATGATATTCTGTCATAGACCATTTGTACCGTCCAACCAAAGATTATACTTAATATCTTCCAAAATGGAAGCAACCAAATGGAAGCGACGGGTGTTGCATCCAAGCAGGAGATGCTGACTCGAATTTCGAACAATTCTATCAAAATGCGCGTACTATCATGTACAATGCACTGAAATGATACGTACATGTATAAAACACGTATTTGAATATTGAATATCGTAAATATAAATATCTATCACATCCGAAAGTATCATCTTCTTATAGAGTCATACGAGGGGAGATCTGAATTAATTTCAGCTTCAACATTTGTATCTGTTTGCTGGAAAGCATGACAATCAACTGAATCAGTTGATATGCTGTTATTGGTGCATACATCCTCCACTATCACAGGATAAGGAATTTCTAGCGTTGGAAATTCAAGGGAATCATATGAGGGTGGTAGGTCACTCTGTGATTCACTAGTATTTGTTTCTTCGGTGATAGGATAAGATCCTTCGCTCGTGTTTATCACATCTGAAATATCGAAACAAGAGTTGTTTAGTTCCGATACAGCTCTATTGGTAAGCGTCTTCAAATTCAATGATGACAAATATGAATCATGACCATATCTCTTTATACAGCAAAAAATAAATCGATAATTCAGACAATCATAAACCGAGGGCATACAAAATCAGGATAAAACAGGAACCAAAGCAAACAAACAAATATCACCATTTAAGAACAGATAATTTGCAGCATGTACCAGACATGAACGTTTCGGGTACTTAACCCTCGTCATTGATCCTCAATCTAAACAATGTAATATGACCAAAAAGTGTGAAAGTTATTATGTCCAAAAATGTACCGAGAGACGTAGCAGTATGGGTGGGGTATGATGCTATAGGACCCACGTTTTAGAAATTTCAAGAAATTTTGATAACAAAATTTTTCGAATGCGTTGAAGAAGCCCCTTACCAAAGTTGATCGAATTTGGATACATGTGCCCTCGGGGACTCCTTGTCCACCAGCAGTGACACTCACCAAGTGGTACAACTGTTAAATGTCTTCAAATTCAATAGCTTCATTTAAGAACATATCAATTTGCAAGATAAGGCATTTTTACACTGCATCACGTTCCTCGTTAGTGATCCTCAATCTAAACAATGTAATATGGCCAAAAGTGTGTACGTTATTATGTCCAAAGATCTACCGAAAGACGAAGCAGGATGGGTGGGACATGATGCTACAGCATCAACGTTTTAGAATTTTGTAAGAAAGTTTGATAACAGAAAACATATTTCAAATAAAATGAAAAACGAATATTCAAACAAAAACTTCACAATGCTGCGTTAGGGCTGCGTACGACATGTTTTTCCATTACCAATTGGAGGATAAAATAAATGCATATCAGATGTTTAAAAGCAATAAAGAATACAGATAAACAAATGAGACCAATGGGCAATAGGGGTAGACTTAGGACATTTGTCACTTTAGTAGCAAATCATTTGCTTATCCAGGTTACGTGCACAAAAAAAACTTCCGTTTGTTCAGTAATCCAATGGTATCGAATGATTGTTAAGTATAAAGGGATTTTACTTAATTGTTTCATTGAGATAAAAAAAACCCAGAAATATAACTACACACCAAAGATCCGATACTTTTCCAAAGATACATGTATAAACATATAAAATTATGACAAAATAAAAACATCAAATGGATTATGCATTTACACTCGACTTTTGGAGGCAAATGGAAAAGGCATCGATATATAGCTCACCGAGCACAGGGAAACACACCCGTATGATTGTAGCACATGATAAATATATGGACATTACAAAAACAACATAAAAATGGTCATGGATGCACTCAACAACACTTCCTTCGAATGGGCCAATACTTATGCACAGAAGATAAGGAAAAATGAAACATAAATTGCAACAAAACAATCTGACCCGTCTCCGACTTTGGTCGACCATCAATTATAAAGGAGAAGGATTATCCCGATTCCGCACATACATTTTTTCGACATTTTTTTATACTTGGCAGTCATCCAGAGATGTTCAAACCCATCTCAAACATGTCACACATTTTCTCAAATCTTTCAAACCGAAGAACGAAACGTACTTATAATTTTTTAAGACCGAATAGATTTTGTCAGAAAAAGACACAGTATGACACTTTTCAAGATCTCTGGACATCTGAGCCACACAGCTATTTTGTGTAAAAACGTTTTAGTTGTAAGGTTCCTAAATACAATAGACGTAGAATATTAGATGAAAAAAAAGTATATCTGATTATTTGATTCAAATTTTGCATAGCAAGCGATATTGTCATCTTAAAAATGCGATCTCGTTTCTAATATGGACTATTTTTCCTTTTTAGGAATTACATGTACCATCTCAAAAGTGACTCTTTCAATCTACTGAATTAATGAAGAAATTAAGATGTGGTCTTATGAGTGATTTTTTTTCCGAAAGAAATCTCGAATATTCTCCGAATTACCGAGTCATTAGTGATGCTATTAGTTTTGATTTTTATTGAATGGCAAGATACTGAAAAAAAAAAATATATGTTATACTTACCAGACGTTGAAATGGTAGCCATATTAGTGAAATTATTTCGACTTATGTATCTCACACTGCTCGCCGATCCATTTTGTTGAGAGTTTGATCTTTCATTGCTCAATTGTATGTCGTGTTTGCTTTTTCAAAGTAAAAAGAAAGAGAATAATTGTGCCGAAGCATATTGAAAAATTTTCAAGACCTCATCTGTAGCTTTTCACTTACAATCACATGTCATGCCCGCATTGAGTAATTAGTGGTAAACTTGTCTATTTTTTAAATGACAAAACAAATTTTAGTACGTAATCGTTCTCATGACGTCGGCCTTGCTCTTTCAAGAAGATAAACTTGATTAGTTTGTATACCTTTTATGTATCAAGACTTTTTCAAGAAATATTTCTGTTATAGATATCTTAAAATATCAAAGTTGTAGCGCAACCTGAGTGAGATATGACGTCACCTTTTTTACTTTTTTTCCCTTATTTTGCTTGTGTGCAACCCCTGGACAAAAAGATTTTACCGAGGTATACATGTACCAATCACGGTTGAATAACAAGTGATATGCAAATATTCTATAGCTATTCCATTAGAATTCCCTTTGATTAAACAAGGCAAACGCTGTCAAAATCTACTTTAAATGCATCTCTTTTAGGCATATCATATGGTCTCCAATATCAGTTGTATTATGTCAAATATGGATAATGACCATATCCCTGTATACAGCGCTAAATCGATAATTCAGAAAATCAGAAACCGAAGGCATACACAATCAGGATAAAACAGGAACCAAAGCAAACAAACAAAAACCTCCACCATATGGAAAAAAAAACGAACTCCCGATATGGAAGTGAGACCAGGTGCCCAGAAAGAGTAAGCATCTCCTGCTTGCATGCAACACCCGCCTCTTGATGGCAATATATCCTTATCAAGAATAGAAGTATATTCAGAATACACTGAAACAGAACATTTTCTATGCTCACTGCATGTTATGATACGGTACACGGAAAATACAAAATTTTCTGTTTAAGTGAATATGGATTTATGGCTCATTCTTCAATTCTGAAAGCCGTTGTTTACATTTTTATCAGTGATAAGTTAGTTTTTTCTTGCGTTATGCCCTCTTTTTATATCCATTTACATATTCATCTGTGTCTCTGGGGCCTCTACGTTTCGCGGTCTTTTTTGTGTGATGTCATCTTACAGTGAGGAGTTTGTTTTACACCACAATTGTACGTTCTTCGAGACCTCTTGGTAATTGAAGAAGTGAGAGGGTTGTGCGCACTTAATCCAGGATAACCACACCATTTGCTACTTGCGTGACAAATGGCCGTCCAAAGTCGGCACCGGTTACCCATTGGTCTCGTCGGTTTATGTGTAGTCTTTTGTGTTTGATGTTTACATGTCGTGTGTCTCTTTTCCGTCTCGTGCTGTACTCGTCTTTTGTGTTTTTGCATCGAGTGTTTTGGTGTTTTGCTGTTGATGCTGCAACGGGGTATTGTTGGAGATCTCCTCCCTTCATGTATATTTGACGGGCCGACGTCATGCTACGATTCCAGTAAATTGCATGTGAGCAACAATTTCATTGTCAGTTTAAAATCTTATTTTTTATAGAGAAGTAATTAAAGTTAAAGAAATGACTCTAATTATTTTTCTGTCTATACATGTATAGGTGAAGAAACATCAGTTTGTGTCCGATTGTCTATTTCTTCGATAGAAATGTATTTAAATATAAAAAAAGATTGGCTGAGATTGAAATGCAATTCTTATGCAACGCAAAATAACAATGAATGTCATGCAATAAATTGAATCCAAATTCATGCTTCTATTTTTCAGGAAACTTGTTTGATTTGTAACATCCTCACCAGGGCTCTAGGATGTGAAATAAAAGAACTTCATTCATAAATACCAAATCAAATAAAAAAAATAATTTGAGGTACTCTATTTATCAATATGAATTATTCAATAAAATCAACTTAAACTTTTATTTAATACCTTACCATTTTCTATAGACCTTCCTTATGCAAAGGACTGCAGAGATAGCCAGGATAACAATACAAATAGCTATCCCGATTGTTTCACCAGGTCTGTTTGTGTCATTCTCTGTTTAGCAAATGATAGAATTTAATCGATAATTATAACATTTCAAGTGCCATTTTAGCTCATCGAGTGTCCTTCAAATAGCTCTTTTGATGATAGCTTTTGTTGAATCAATTAAACAGAAGCGTTCGGTTCTGCTATTAGTTTTGTTGTAGGTGCAACCGAGTGTGTTGGAGGCCCCCTCCTTGCTCTTGAAGTCAATACAATGTAATGTGGGTCCAAATGACTGTTTAAAGTCAGACTATCAGTTCGAACATGTACAAAACTATTCCTTTCAAACATACATATTGAATCTTTTATATATAGCCAAAGGTGCCTCCCTTTGGGTAAATGTATATTTTTGGCAAAAAATTGGATACTTATCAGGAGATTATTAGGAGACTTATCAGAAGACGCTGAATCTCCCCGGGCACCTGGTCTCACTTCAGAATGTTATTCATTCCGAGGTTCGCAACCGTTCAAATGGACATTCTAATGCCTTGCCTTCTCGACTTTGAGACTGAATAACTGATAGGTACTTCTTTAATAATTATTCCTTCGTTTGATGTATTTTCATTCCATTGTAATGGACTTTTTGTCTTTATTTTTTTCTTTCTTAGTCCATTAGAGTGCATGTGTTCTTATTTTCTCTTAGTTGTTCCTTGTTAGATTGTTTTATTTGTTTGCTCTTTATCAACTGTTGTTACTGCAATATCGTTTAATTGGCGATACTTGCAGATGGCCGTGTCAAGTGGGTACCTATTACCAATTGGTCTCGTTGTATAGCCGTAAAGTTTTTTTTCATCAAATGCCTTACAAATCATGCAAATATGAAATTACAAATGAATGTCAAGATTAAGTATAAAAGTTCTAACTATTATAAATTGCATTCTTTTTCTTATGTCAAAAGCATCTTTGGTACATTTTCCTAAATAACGTTATTCTTAAGAAAATGGAGATGAAAACACAAATTGAAGACAGAGGTTCGTTGGAATAGTTTCATATATATATGGTTTTGAAAATGTTTTCTCTTAGACTTGTATAGGCTGGACATTTAAGATTAAAATGAAAAATTCATTTTCGACGTCTGTTTTAGAAATCTGGCAAATCTTCTATCTAAAGGAATATGCTTATATTGACCTATTTCAAATGATAAACAGTGTAATTGGCGACTTCATCTAGTTATATTTCTTATATTGATCGTTAATCTTTTTTTTTCATGAGTGGTCTTTTTGTCTTTTATGTTTTTATGTATCGTATTGAATTTTATGTCTCCTCTTGTTTTCTCTGTGTATTCATAAACATGTTGTTTCGATGTTTTGGTGTGGGAATTGAAATCCAATCCAAAGCGTCGGGTGTCGCATGCACGCTGCAGATGCTGACTCTTCCTTGGCACATGGTCTCACTCCTAATTGGGAGTTCGCTTCTTTTCATGTGGTGGAGGTTTTTGTTGGTTTGTTTTGATTCCTATTTTATCCATTTTATCCTGTTTTCGTATGCCTTCGGTTTGTGATTTTCTGAATTATCGATTCTGTACTGTGTAATGAGATATGGTCATTGTCCATATTTGTCATTGTAGGAGATCCCCTCCTTTGTTTCAGTATTCATAATAACTGTTTTGTCAAGGGACATGTATGTGATCAAATATGATTATATAATTGTTTGTAATTTACCAAGGCGAAATACAACGGTTCAGCTCCCGGAGAGGGCTGCATTCATCGAATCCGAATTTCAAGGAGAATACTGTATTCGAAGGGGGCAAACCCATTGTATTTACAGTGGTAAAAGTAAAATGATTTTTTTTTATTAAATAAAGTTCAAAATCAACTACCGGTATGTGTAAGTCATGAAAACATTACTTTCATACTACAAAAGTCTATCTGACCCGTGTTTAGCTAATGGTGAAGTTTTTGAATTTTATATCTACCTCGAATAACGTCAAACGGGTAGATATTACGTTTGAGCATTTTATCCAACTAAGGTACATGTACCAGCCAATCAGAAAAGGAATTGTTTCCATTCATATTTTGATGACATTTATATAGGTACGTATGAGTAAAAAAGGATATGATATCAATTACCTTTATATGGTGTATAGACTCGATAATCTGAAATAAGAAAATGTAAAGTTACGTTTGAGAATAGTTATTTCTTGGATGGACCGAAACTATCTCAATTCAATTAAGCAACGTTAACTTTTAAGTCTATTTTTTCAACGATATTAACTTCGCTCCATAATGCTTGTTTCAACATAAAACTTCTTAAAAATACAATATTTATTTAAATCTTAAATGAAAGAAAATTACACTCGCTAAGGATTACTCGATTTGTTTTCTACATATTCTGATTCATCCATTTTAATTAATGGGTTTGTTTATGCGATTTTGTTCCGTATTGACATAGCAACCTGCTCTTATACGAGATCCATATCACTTTCTTCATATTAGTATTGTTTTAAGTTTAATAACCTTTTTACAGCTCTAACGCCTTAAACATGTTAAAGAAGCTTTGGTTTGAAACTTTATAAATTTGACATGATTTTGCTGGTTTTTTTTTCAGTTTATTATGTCAGTCCAAAAAGAATATCGAAACTCGAATATCGAAGAGGTCAACATCGCACATGTAGCACCATCCCTCCGATCCATATGTATATAAGGTCATACATTTTATTAAGTTAATCATCCCTACAGGAAATTTTGAGCAGCGCATTCGTTGCTAAGTAGCTACACAACATTCAAAAAATCAAACTAGAGGGCGCTTCTAATATAAATTCTGCTATGTCTAAAAAACCACCATGATGAGAATTTACGATTCGAAACACGAGTCTTGTGCATTAAGATTGGTTTTGACTTATATTTTTCTCATGGAGGCGACGAGTTGGAAAAATACCATCATATTGTTGAATAAATTATACAAAAATTAAATTGTTGGTTTAAACAATATATAAAAATTAGAAATACGTCAATTAAGTCATGAGTAAAGTAGGGCAAAATCAGTATGACATCTAATTGATTATCGGTACAAAAGCTTTCATAGTCACATATTTCGCTTTGAACTACATGTATTTGCTTTTGGGGAAAGTTTATTTTATATTTCAGTCTTGCCATGTGCATGGTTTCGCTGTGGTCAGCGCAGAATGGAATTCCTGGACATCTTTTGAACATTGATCTAAGATTGAATGGCTGTCATCATCATCAAACGAGATATATTTACCTGATATGTACATCAATGTGTATAACGAGACAATCACCGAATTTGACAAATTTTCATGGAGCTGCTGTGACGGGTGTTGCATGCAATCATGACTCTTCCCGGGCACCTGGTCTCACTTCGGAATTCTTAGGTTCGCAACCGTTTCTATGAACATTCTAATGATTTTGCCTTGCAATGCCTTTTCGACTCTGATACTGAATAACTGATGGGATCTCCTTTAATAATTATATAAACTATCTCTGTAATATTACCTATTAATCCTTTTGAAAATTAAATAAGAATCAGTCGACAATGTTACATGTTCATTGTACTCATTGTACTTGTTTGTGTGATGTCATCTTACAGTGAGGAGGTTGTTTTACACCACAATTGTACGTTCTTCGAGACCTCTGGGTAATTGGAGAAGTGAGAGGGTTCTGCGCACGTAATCCAGGATAACCACACCATTTGCTACTTGCGTGACAGATGGCCGTCCAAAGTCGGCACCGGTTACCAATTGGTCTCGTCGGTTTATGTGTAGTCTTTTGTGTTTGATGTTTACATGTCGTGTGTCTCTTTTCCGTCTCGTGCTGTACTCGTCTTTTGTGTCTTTGCATCGGGTGTTTTGGTGTTTTACTGTTGATGCTGCAACGGGGTCTTGTTGGAGATCTCCTCCCTTCTTTCTATTATTTAAAGCCTATCCGAAAAAAAAAGAAGACGAAGTCGGTTCTGTAGTTGCATATACTTAAATAAAACTTCGTACCTGTTGTTGTTTTTGTATCCTGGTACCCTGAAATTCAAAGATTCTGATATTGATCAAAGAACGGACACTTAAATAAGATGACAAATTCTGCAATAATATTATCTTGAGGTAATGCGATCTTCGAAAAATACTACAATTTTAGCGATTCCGTGAATTTTAACGTCGAAATACATTACGCCAATTGATGCATGAATATTGACCTATTTTTGAAAAATAAAATTGGCGCTGTTAGCTTACAGGAATTGTTTTCTATCCTGGGGAAGATGAATTCATGAAAATTGACAATTTCATCATAAAATGATCGCAAAGCCTAAGACAAGATTTCAGTTTCATAGTTTCGATTATAGGAATGTTAAACGTCTTCAAATCGAACTCTCATAACAAATATCGAATGGCATTACCAAAGAACGGTCAAAAATAGCTAGAAAAGAATGCTTCAATGTCATAATAATCAAGCTTACAAGGACAAAAAAAAGAATCTACGTAATCCGGATAACCACACCATTTGCTAATAGCAGATGGCCGTTCAAAGTCGGTGCAGGGTGCACATTGGTCTCCTTCCTTTTATGTGTTGTCATCGATGTTTGCTATTTCTGTACGTCTGTTACGATTGCTCGTATGATAATGATGTTCTAGTGAATATTGTTGTGTCTTTTGGCGATTTGTAGTTTTGAATGATGTCATTTATGTGTTACTTTCGTGTGGGTTTGTTTCGCTGGGTGAGTGCAAGGTGGTCATGTTGGAGGTCATTCCCTTTCCTTTGTAATTATATTGAGAGACTTACATGAACCACAACTAGATCCACAAGAACAATGTCTACAGTTTGAGTTGTACAGGCAAAAACAGTCAGTACCGGCATCTTTATCTGAAATAAATTATAAGATGTACTCTTTGTATAATCCATGAAAATATCGAGAGAACAGTCATCTGTTGAAGAGTTGAACACACGTTATAATAATAACCACGCCGTTTGCTACTGTTTTACGGATAGGAATCATGGTTTGTACAGACAGCAACAGTCTATTACAGCATCTATATCTGAAATAAATAAATAAGATGCACCCAATGTTACATGCATTAAAACATCGAAATAGCGGTCAACTACATGAATGGCAGGGTTGTCCGCTTGATATTCGGATAACAACGTATTTCGCTATTTAATTGAGGTTGGCGGTCAAAATCCGGTGCCGCTTCTGATTAGTCTTCCTCAATTTACATATTGTCATGTTTCATATTTTGGAGTGTATGTCTGTCTGTCTGTCTTTCTGTTTGTTTGTTTGTTTGCTTGCTTGTTTTTCAAAAGTGTGTTGGTCACACATATTTAAGCAAAGTTTGTCAACTTTTGATTGTCACTGTAATCGAAGAGTGACATGCTCGGGTTCATATCCGAGTTGTACAATTATAAAAAAAATTGAATAAAAATAGGAAGCTGAATTTTCGCTAAAATAGGATTTTGAATTACCTATGTACTTATGTATCAGGTTGTAGCATAGAAGTGTTTAAACAGTGTTTAGAAATTTTACATGAAAAAATAAATACCAATTTGACTCACAGATGATAGCATAGCAGCGTTTAGGTTGGAAAGGATAGATGTTTTGACCAGTGTAATTCATTCTTTCTACATACTTAAAACTACAATTAAATCATTCAGCGACGCTAAACTAGTTTCATAGCACCCTTTGTGTTATTCAAAAAACAACGAAATGAAAACCCAGCTGCTACCATTCCTTTTTCAGATGAATGGCTCCAAATTTTGTGAACGGTTAATGTAGAGGCCATATAAAATTAAAATGTGGTCATAGACTATTGGTGAATCAGTGCAAAGCTGTTCTTCTCCTGCAATTTACTATCTATGTAGATTGAAAGACAGCTTTTAAGTTAGGACGTTAAGGTTTAAAAACTGTATTATCAGAGAGTTAAAGAAGATCCTGACGACAATCTCAACAGCACTCACAAAAGAGCACCAAACCGAGCATCGACGGATCCCTAGCAAGTCAGTGGTGGGACCAGGTGCCCGGGAGGAGTAAGCATCCCCTGTTGGCTAGCCGCCACCGCCGTCGATGTTCATGCACGGAAATGAAAACAATATATAATGAATACATGCACTGTGGTTTCGTCTATATAGAAAGTGTTATGGCGACCATGTCAGGGAAAATATTAAAAACATTTACTGTCAAACCCCTCGCGGGGAACCTTTTTACGAGCTCCACACGGCAAAGGGCGTAAGTGTGACACAAATGAGTTAAAGAAGATCCTGACGACAGACAATCTCAACATCACTCACAACAGAACACCAAACTCTCTCGACTTCAACTAAGAATAAGGATAACGAAAAAAACGTGTATCCAGAGAACGACCAAATGAACATTACATATATGTATCAAGGCCTGAGTGCGGCTGGCCAATAGGGGATGCTTACTCCTCCCGGGCACCTGGTCCCACCTCTGGCTTGCTAGGGGATCTCCATGCTCAATTTGGTACTCTATTGTGGGTGCTGTTGAAATTATCGTCAGGATCTTCTTTAACTCATATGTAACAAGGCCTGAGTTAAACACCTTACTTTGAAATATCATATGTATTGTATCATTGCCATCTCATATATCCTTTGTAAAGATGAAAATAAATGAGGTGCAGAATGGACAAAAATAACAAAATATGAGTTAACTTTTTACTTTTAAATCTTCTTTTGTAAAAAAATGAAAGAGAACCTAAAATTCCGAAAAAAAAAATCAGACGGTTGTTATGTCAGTATAAAAGGTATAATGTAAAACGTTTGTCAACCTCGGTGATTCATCAATAAAACGTCATGCCACATAGATGGACCAATTTGAAATATGAAAACACTATCTCTAATTTTTCAAACGTAGGTCATATCTTGAGGTAGAACATTCATCGGGTCTCAGATGCTCATATTTCCTAAATAACTATTTTTTACAATATTTTCATTTCCATATATCCAAAGCTTATGTTAAACCTTATATACATACAAAATATAATTTGCGGTTTTATGATTATACCGAGAACTTAGCCGTTTGAACTTTAACATTGGACCCTATGGTAAAAGTAAGAAAATCCCTTTTTAGAGGTGATAACATGAAACTCTAGAAGTTTATTTTCCCCAAACCATATTAGTTTGATAATCTGAACAATATTCTGAAGAGAAAAATTAGGGTATCCAGACATAAAATTTCCAGCAATTCTGACCTGAGGGATACTCTACCTTAAGTTCATAGTCACGAAGTCAACTATTTGGTACCAAATTATAGGCTCGATCACAAAAATACACATGCGAAAGACAAGGGTTTATCACATGCAATCAATGAGTTATTGCCAATGTTTTGAGTTCCTCAAAAGTAGATCATTATCGAGTCAAGTTAAAAAAGTCAAATGTTTTACTAAAAGAAAGAATCTAGCACAAGAAATGCACAGGTATAAAAGCCTTGGCCTATCACTTACCATTCAGTGATGATTGTCAATTTTAATGCTTACTCCTCCCGGACACATTGTCCCAGCTCTTCCTTTCTAGGGGTCCGTCGATGCTCAATTTGGTGCTCTATTGTGAGTGCTGTTGAGATTGTCGTCAGGATCTTCTTTATCCAATTTAAGGTTTTTCAAAAGAAATTTCCATGTAAATTGAGATGAAGGTCACAGAATAAAGAAAAAAAAACCACGGTACGAATGGAAACTTGAAGGTCTTTACTTTTAATCAATCCCGTGCACAACAATCCCCTTCAATTAAACAAGGTAATTCTGTCTTAATCGTCTTTGTTTGAATTCATTTTAGGTGTTTCAAGTTACCATAATTATCATTTATATGATTGTTATCTTTTCTGGTCAAGAAAAGAAGTATATTCGGATAATTCTTAACGGAAAATTCTGTATCTTTTATGCTCAATATCATATGACGTCGTTAGCCTTCTCTGAATATATCTCTATTCTTGATAAGAGAACATTACCATTATTAAAATGATAGTGATGGGCATATGATCGACCTAAAATTAATTCGTGTAAAGAAGATTAAGGCAGCTAGTATTTACCTTGTTCAACCAAATTGGGTTCCCGTGCACTAAAGTAATTGCGTAGCTCGTGTTATGCGACCGTGATTAACAGAATTTAATCATTATAGATTAAATTGAATTATAAAAGTTATCGGCATAATTTAAATTTATCGACTATAATATTGTTCTGAGTTATCGTACTTGTTTTACCATTGAGTATAAATCACATCGTATACCGCTACTCGGCCCATTGCTGTTGTAACTTCTTACCACCCTCCCTCCCTTTATGAACGATGATACTGCTCTTTGTATATTTTACATTGCAGAAAGGATTCTCTCAAAAGTCATGGCTGGTTACGGACTAGATCATCTTGGACTCTGAAGTGCATATCAGTGGATTCATTTCTTGATGATTTGGACTGCATTTTTTCTGCGTCACCAGTAACTGTTATTTCAGTGTTAAATTGTCTATCAATAATCTATTCTAATAATCATCAATTTTTAGGATTCAATGAGGAATGTCTGTTCCCAGGATTCCTCATTACACCTTATCTACCTCAGTTTGATTATAATTTATTTGAGGATGCCCAAATAGACGTTGATGTCTAGGCTCCTTTATTTTTACCAGCCATGGCCAGTTTATGCCAATTCACATATTAAATAATATCATCACTGTCTGAATTTGTGTCTTTGTTCAGTTTTTAACTTAATATTATGCACATGTTTGTCTGTCAGTCTGTCGGAAGTCTGTCAATTTGCACAAGTACGTCTGTCTACTTTGGTGTTAACCAAGTTACATAGTATGCTACCAAGTCATAGCATAAAGTCAAAGCGTAATCAATCAGTCATAGCGTAATGTCATATAGCGTAACGTCAGTCATACACCATCCCTCATTTTATATGTTCTATATTACATGGTTCTCCTTTTTATGCTTTACTGTTTTGACGTAATCTTTTATAATGAGTGTATTTTCAGCTTTTTAACAAGCGGACAGGATAAAAATGATATATGCCGAAGGTCTGCTTATGGAGGACATAAAATAATAGAAATAGATGCAGCTGTTGTTATTCTTCGAATGTTTTTGTCTCCTTTAATTGCAGTTACAATCTTGTTAATTTAGAAAGAATTTTTGATTTGTACTCACCACATTCTGAACCATAATAACGACGGAGACATTCTGAACAACCATGGGTATGGTAACAATACATAACATCTCTACAGTGACATTCCTCAAGTCCTCTTCCAACCCCTTAAAAAGACAAAGAATTTATATGAAAATGTACGACCAAGATAAATGATTTAAAAGAGAGGTTCACGTCACAAGGTAGAACAATTCTTGTCAGGACTTCATGACGGGTCCTGTACAAACCTCTTTAGAGAAGACAGGGCCCCGACCAGCTGTCCTCTCTGAATTTCAGTCGGACTCCTCGGGTGATCATATGCATGAGCTTGCTACAGCCGGCAGAACAAGGACTGTATTTCGTACGCCTCCGGTTTTTTATATCCATTTACATTTCAATCCGTGTGTTTCTTGGGCCCCCGCATCATGCTATCTGTTTCTATGTTTATCTTACAACGAGCAGGTTATTTTTCTTCGAGATCTCTAGGTAATCGGAAAAAAAGAAGGGTTGTGCGCATGTAATCCGGATAAAAACACCGTCTGCTTCTTGCGTGGCAGATGACCGTCCTAAGTCGGCACCGGTTGCCCATCGGACTCTTTGATTTAAGTGTGGTCTTTTGTGTTTCGTGTTTCTATGGTATGTGAGTGGGTGTTTCTTGTTCCTTTTGCAGTTTGACATTAAGTGTTTTAAATGTGTTTTCCTAGACATGGTCGCCATAGCACTTTCTATATAGACATAACCTCAGACAGTGCATGTTTTGAAGATATGCGTGAACATCGACGGCGGGTGCGGCTAGATAAAAAAGCAGGGGATTCGTACTCCTTCCGGGCACCTGCTCCCACCTCTAGTTTGCTAGGGGTCCATCGATGCTTAATGTGGTGCTCTATTGTGCGTGCTATTGAGACTGTCGTCATGATATTCTTTATCCCTTTTGCATCTCTGTGTGAGTGTCTGCTCTGTGTTTTTGCATTAGGTGTTTTTGGGGTTCTGCTGTGGATGCTACAGCAGGGTGTTGATGGAGATTCCCTCCTTTCTTGTCAGACGACATACACATTTGTAAGACCTGTCTTACTTATGTAATGGTGTTATATAGGATGGATCGTGATTATCAACAAGTTCCACAATTTATGAAGAGATAAATATACTGACACTTTCTTATCTATTCCTATACTGCATTCCTGTAACAAAGAAATGCATTTCGACTCTGAGAAGAATGTTAAACGTCTTCAAATTCAAAAGCATCATTTAGGAACAGAGAAATGTGCAGCATGGTCCAGAAATGCACGTGACGGGTACTTAACCCTCGTCATTGATATTACGATTAATATGTTACGATGGAAATGAAGCGACAATATGGTTGGTGATGACGCAAAGTATAAATGCGATATGATGACGATAGTAAGATTGCAAGTATATGTACAGAAAATTCATCTGAACTAAACAATAATCGTCACAATAGGAATTGACCTACTGTTTGATTTGGTTTTATGTATCTTTTTAAATCTATTTAGTACGTTCAAATTAAGACTCATGGGGTTTTCTGGGAGTAAATTTTATTCAATATCTTCAAATAAATGCTAATTCCGTCAATATCGGTCCGTGCTTTCTTCATTTAACAACAGGGGATGCTTACTCCTCCAGGGCACCTGGTCCCTCCTCTAGCTTGCTAGGGGTCCGTCGATGCTTAATTTTGTGTTCTATTGTGAGTGGTGTTGAGATTATCGTCAGGACCTTCTTTAATTCATTAAGATAAACTGTTCCATGTTTTTTTCTGCCTTTACGAACCCTTCAGTTCGTTTGCGTTCGGCTACGTTAAGTTTGTTCTTAAATGAAATATCTCTCGTAAGACATGCAAATTGAGAGCGTGTTATTGGCTAAGTTTAAATGACCAAAGAGTGTGAAAGTTATTATGTCCGAAAAGACAAGGAGCTACATGTAAGTGCAGAAAGGTTTAATCTCGCCAATGCAATAACGTTGTTCGTAAAGATGTCCTCAAACTTTAAAGCAACCTTGCGTTATGGTTACGGGATACAAATTTATTCGATAGATTGATATGTTGAAACAAATTGATATGGGACGTTTGGGTTAGATTTTGACCGAGTGTACTGGTTTTCTGATCGAAAGTAATACAATAGGTGCAGTTTTGCTCCAACAGGCGTCTGTCTTTTATAAAAGCATTTCAAAATATTATTCAAACAATTTATAATTTAAAAGGAGGTGGAAAGGGTGAAAGGGAGGGGGAGGAAGGGGGTGGGAGAAAGGAGAGGGAGGAGGGAGGAAGGGGTTGGAGGACGGTGAGAGGGGAGGGAGGGAAAGGGGAGGGAGGGGAGGAAGGGGTTGTGAGGAGGGGGAAGGATGAGGAAGAGAAGGGGAGAAGGGTAGAGAGGGAGAGGAAGGCGGGTGGGAGGAAGGAGGAGGGAGGGAGAGAGGGGTGAAAGGGGGCGAGAGGTACCCCCTGTCCGCCCCTTACCTATTTTACTAAACATTACATCCCGTCGACAGCCTTATTGATTGTCAGACTACCACTAGGAGGACTGTTTAATTTTACTCTACATAAAGTTAGTAAACAGAAACTATCGAGTCAGAAGTGAACTAATGTTAAACGTGTTCAAATTCAATAGCGTCATTTAAGAACAGATAAATCTTTAACAGGGTACGGTTGCAACACTCTAAAAGCAAAACACCGATACACCCGAATGCGAAAGCACAGAGCGGAACAGAGAAACAAGGGACATAAATGGGAAAGGAAGATCAAACAAAGAAATTTCGAATTACCTCAAAATAGTTCCAAAATGCATTTTAAGAAATAAAAACTATCTTATATCCATTTTTGTCGAATGTTAGATGAAAATGGTACAGCCGGTTGGATTAGTACGAGTTTAAATATGAGCGCAACATAATTAAGCTCCTCATGTTTATATTCAAGGATAAAAGAACTTACTTGAAACAATTTGTATTAGTATACAAATACTGAGTGATTTCCAATCCATTTTATGATTGTTCCTACATTCAGGACCTAGTAAATTTTAAACTAGCACAGGCATTGCATTTAATTCCGTTGTCGCCAATATTTACATCGAGCATGGTCGATTATGAAATACGTACGCGTAAGACGAAGCTAAAAAAATAACGTATGAAAAAACTTCCGGGATTTATGAGTTTTAATTTCAACAGTGCTCATGATATTATATCAACCCTACATTTAAATTATCAGCTGGTTCGTCATATGAGAATAATTGGTAATCATATGGAACAATTCCCTTCATGTGAGAATAATTGGTAATCATATGGAACAATTCCCTTCATGTGAGAATAATTGGTAATCATATGGAACAATTCCCTTCATGTGAGAATAATTGGTAATCATATCGAATTATTCCCTTCATGTGAGAATAATTGGTAATCATATGGAACAATTCCCTTCCCAAACCCGTATTTGACTCGATACGCGCGGCATTGACTCATACATGTACAATGTACAATAGTCTTCAATACTATACTCACCAAGTTCAATAACCTGATAAACCAAAAGAGAAATGAGAAACCCATATCACTACTGAATGACTGAATCTATATCTATGTCGGAATTGGTATAGGCCACTTCAAACAATGAAACCTTCATAAATTCTGTTCCATGTACTTAGTCAAGAAACATATACAGACAATCTCTCACTTACTACGCTACATCATTCTTTTAACGAAGGATGAACTGCATTTTTGATGGTATTTCGACTGTGAAATGAAGCCCAGTGCAGAAAGGTTCAATGTTACCAAAGGATTATTTACTGTGATCTCAAGGGTGTCTTTGACCTAGCTCTAATGCAGTGTATTTATCAACAGGTTTTAAATTTATGTTTACAGAAATTTATAAGGCATGCTTAGTTAGAATTCTTCATGGCACAGACAAATGAAGAAAGAGCGTCAGTATCCTGTATGGTCATAAGAGAATACTGGTATCTATAGAAATACAAGACTTCCGACGAATTTTCAGCTAGAAGTAGCATTTCTGCAAATTTTGCATTTGAAGGGCAAAACGAGGGTATGACCATAAAGATTGATTTGTATACTTCCTAAAAAAATCAATAATTCACACAAAAAGATCTCATAACATAACCTTATCGTCTGCCAAAGTTGGACTGTTTTCTACTTTCTGTCTTGAACCTCCATTGCCAGATTAGCTCGTCTGAATCATCCAGGTGTTTGACTCTGCTTACAGTGAGCAGAGTAAAGCCTCTGAATGAATCAGTATTTGTGCAATCTGGCAATGGAGATTCAAGACAAAAAAGTAGAAAACAGTCCAACTTTGGTAGGCAAGTAGGCTATGTTGTGAGATATTTTGGGTGAATTATTGATGTTTCTAGGAAGTATACAATTTAATCTTTATGGTCATACCCCATTTTGCCCTTCAAACATGTCAAATGCAAAAATTGCAGATGCTACGTCCAGCTGAAAATTGGTCGGAAGCCTTGTCTTTCTATATACATATATTCTCTAATGACCTGTAAAGGGATATCATACAGGATATTGACGCTCTTTCTACATGTGCCTGTGCTTAATGGTACACGGTAAATTAAGACCTCATTAAGGCGCAAGATGAGGGAATTTCTGGTGACGGCTTCTGATTCATGCACACTAGTTGCCTCGATCACTCGAGGAAAATGTCTTGACAGGAAAGCATTAAAAATTATTTATCTACGATACTAATATTTTGGGAAAAACGGGTTCCTTTGGCATACAAGCATACATGGTATCAACGCCAATGACTGATGATGGAATTGAAAATATCAACTGAAAAAGGCGCCATTTGGCTCTAATAAACGTAAGTCTAACATTAAAATAATTTTTTTTTAATTTGTTTAAAATTTGTTTTGAAAAATTTTTGAATCGATGAGCGATATAAGTACCCTACCGGCATAGATCTATGTCCTGCAACTCGGCCTAAAGTATAGCAAAACTTTTAACTTTTTGCCAGTCCGAATGAAAGTTTGTCAAATACTTCGGACTGGTACTTCTCAACATCACTGAAATAAATTCTGGAGAACTAATCCAATGACCAAGACTTTTTTCTAAAATTAGATTAAACGAAACCAAACTTGAACTTGACTTGGGTGCGGCTAGCCAAACAGGAGATGCTTACTCCTCCCGGGCACCTGGTCCGTCGATGCTCCGTTGTGTGATCTATTGTGAGTGATGTAGAGATTATTGTCAGGATCTTCTTTAACTTAATTGACTGGTATCACAGACGCACTCAGATGCAAAAAAAACCCCAAACAAATTGATCATCTGCAACACACCTGAAGAAAAGCCTGGAAAACTAAAATTTACTAACATCTGTTATGTCCAAGGGTCATAACTTCTGTAAAATAGGTAAACTGAAAGAAAACTCAGACTTGATCTAGACTTCATCATACTTGGATGTATTTAAATACCAAAATTAGATCAGATAAAAAATTGAATTTCACAAGTCAGAAAGAGACATTACTCATTAAAAAAGAGTCAACCATGACCAACTTTTACTTGCTCTGTAACTATTCAAGACATACCTGTGTATCGAATTTCACCTCAATATTTGGACTACAAAAAATCCAAAACTGAAAACTGAATTTCTTAAGACATCAAGAGGCATAACTCATTCAAAAATAGGCCAATTATAACAAACCTCAAACTTGCTCTGTAACTATCCAAAACCAAGCTGTGTATCAAATTCCATCTTAAAATCTTTATCTACTACAGAGAAAAGTCCAGAAAATTGAATTTTGTAAGTCATCGAGGGGCATTATTCCTTAAAGAAAGATCAACCATGACCAAACTCAAGCTTGCTCTGTAACTATCAATGACCAATCGAAGTATGAAATTTCATCTCAATACTTCTATCCATTACAGAAAACAGTCCAGAAAACTTGAGAAAGGACAGACGGACCGACGGACATACAGATAGACCGAGAAGAAACTAAGAGTCCCCTTCGGCGTAAGGGGACTAAAAATTAAAAAAAAGAAGAGAAAAGTGTTTCGACAGGTCAATGGCACAAATCATCACTTTGGTACAAAGTCACCGGTAAGATTTATTATCATTTTTTTTATCAAATATCA
The DNA here is from genome assembly GCA_033119305.1 of Pinctada imbricata. Taxonomy (NCBI): domain Eukaryota; kingdom Metazoa; phylum Mollusca; class Bivalvia; order Pterioida; family Pteriidae; genus Pinctada; species Pinctada imbricata. Next base: position 25,228,888 of record VSWD01000006.1, read on the forward strand.
AACTTACCCTTATCACGCTTCATTCTACGTCATATAAGTAGACATCAATTATTTCAAACGAGAAATTCCGAATTCCCTAAAATAGTGCTTAAACATTAACAAGGAGATTGAAAACGCATTTCGTATCCATTCTAAGAAAATTTGAAGGCTGGTTTGGTTAGTTAGTTAAAATATCAACACGCCTTATATTTAACACTAAAAAAGTTCTAACATGAAACAATTTGTTTCAAAAACCAAATATAGAATAATACCTTAGCTAATACTCTCTATGATATGCCTCGTAAATTTCAAACTAACTTATAGGTAATGTAAAGAATGCTCGTTGTTTACGATGTTTACACCGACCACGATCGATTAGAAAAATAAAGTTAGAAAAAATTCTTGGATATTTGAATTTCAACAGTGTGCATTATATAAGATAACCTCTATGTTTATATTGGCTGATTCGTCGTGTGAGAATAAACTTCTTTCAAGGTTTTTGCTTTCACAAAGTAGTAAAGACTTTCTGGAAAGTTTACAAACCTCTTTTGAAATTCGAACCCATACAAGCAACAGAGTATATTACTTGGGTATTTCACAACCTAGTGACATGATTAACAAACTGAGAAGGATCAAAGGTAGACAGCATAACCATCGAAACCATCGAAAATGCGTCAGAATCATCAAACGCCTTTTTACCGTGGATATTAGGCTTGGTACTAGAACAATCTACAGTCTTGTACCAGTCCATTCTTTAAACTTGCACTCTGACTGACTGTGACGACAGGACTCTATGACGGGCTCTGTCCAAACCTCTTAAGAGAAGACAGGGCCCCGACCACCTGTCCTCTCTGAATGTCAGTCGGACTCCTCGGGTGATAACATATATGAGCTCGCTACAGCCGGCAGAGCACGGGCTTTTTAAATCAATTTACATATGCATCTGCGTTGCTTGGGCCCCTGTGTTTTGCGGTCTTGTTTGTGTGTGGTCATCGAACAGTGAGGATGTTGTTTTACATCATAATTGAACGTTCTTCGAGACATCTCGGTAATTGGGAAAGTGGGAGGGTTGTGCGCACGTAATCCAGGATACCCACACCGTCTGCTAATACGTGGCAGATGGCCATCCTAAGTCAGCACCGATTGTCAATTGGTTTTATCTGAAGTCATTTGTGTTTGATGTTTCTATGTGATTTGACGTTTCTTTTACTTTGATGTTTCTATGATATTGTACCTTTTAAAGTGCAAAGACTGATAGTATTTAGATTCAAGTGACAGCATCAATTCATTTATAATTTTTTTCATCATATTTACTATTCACTTAAATGAAATGACAATATTTGGTAAGTAATTTATTTAAGAAATGAAAGTTATTCAGATGGTTGTTATGGGGAATTTATATTACCATCTGGATTTTGATAAATTGAATGACGCCCGGTAGGGCGTCATGATAAATTTATCAAAATTCAGATGGTAATATAAATTCCCCATAACAACCATCTGAATAACATTCATTTCTTATATCTACATTCCTCATTTGTCGTTTTTATCAGTAAAAAAATGCCTTTCAAGTTTGAATTTCCCGCTGTCTTTGAGAGCGTTACTAGGAAGGCGTAACTAAGGAAGCGGCTTACTGTGTCAAGAAGCAGTGCCATTATGCGAGACGTAATTTCACTAATGAATTTTCAGAAAATTCGCATGTATATTTTCGAGAAATGTTTTCTTAATAAACGAGTCTTACGATGTAAACTGTTTCCTATTTGGTCTCCAATCGTCAATTTCTTCGCGTGCATGCATATCGAAGGTGTTATGTGATTCGGTTTCAAAAATGGTTCGCCAGGTGATCGTAGTTTACAGGCGCCTGTCTCTTAAAACTTAAACCTACAAGGTTAGTGATTGATTTCCGTGATGACAAAATCTTGTCATTGAGTTAAAAGTACATTCAAATGATATTCCGATTCTCATCGGTGGATTCTAAGGAAGATACGAGGAGACGAGAGACGTATAAACATCGACAGTTTCACTTTGTCCCAGATTCCGTCATACGTACATGCATTCGCGGCACTCGTGCACAGGGTCTCAAAGAAATTGTGTTACAACTTCTTACATAAGTTAAACGCAGGGTTAAATGTAACATCTTCGAGTACAAATGTACATTGTTACAGGCGTTCACTGTAAGTACATACAAAAATCGAGTTTGTATCTGCACAGCATTGAATCAAACGTGGTTGTTTTGAAATTGAGATTTGTAATGATCTGCTTGAATTGGTGTTTGAAGGACTGTTTTGACCTGGCATGTGCAGTTAGAATATTCAGCGTCTTAGAATACAACTTCTCTACAGGGCTCATGCATAGCTAAAAAGAAGTTCGCCGTTCAGGTTTTTCATAACGCAAAGATAAATTAGTTTCGATTTATGTTGTACTTTGATTTAGGAACAAGACACCAAAATGAATACTGCACTACAGCTTTTGACTACTATTTGGTATTTCTTTGAAAAAATCTTTGTATTACACTTTATTTTATCAATTATCAATGATCAGTATAAAATTTTGATGCCTTAGCAACCGACATGGGGGCTGCCATTTTGTTTATGAATACGATTTTTTGTATTACGACGCAAGCCATTTGATTGGTCAGGCAGATGGTAATATAATTTTGCAGATGGTAATTTATGGGCAAATATCAACCATCTGCTTAACATTGCAGCCTATAGGGAGTAAAATTCAGAATGTAAATATTTGAAAATAAAAGCACGATATACAAATAAACAGTAACCGTTATATGATATTGTATGTGATACCGCAGTTATTCTTTATCTTTAAATACAGTTGTAAATATAAACTAATTCTTTTGATGAAATTTTTGAATCAGAATTCAGGCATTGGAATCAGAATTTTGATTAAGAAAATTACCAAAATGTATTGAATGCGGCGCTCGATTGAAAAATTAAATTGAAGAAATAAGACGTTCATTCATTTAAAAATGCAATCCAATTGATGCTTAAGCCTGCCAAATGATTTCTTGTCATTTTCATTACAAAAGAGAAACACGGTGATCAATAAAGACATTCACATCGACAAATGATAAAAAATATAGAAAATGTTTCCGCAACAAAGAGACAAAGCACCTCGAAGTTAAATATTCAGCAAAGAAGCAAAAGTGAATCCCAAATGGAGATGAAATCAGGTGCCAAGGGAGAGTAAGTATCTCCTGTTTGCTAGCAACAACCGTCACTTTCACCGTGTAGAGTCAAAACCGTGTAGAAAAAAGTCATATCATGAATGATTTGTAAACTTCGGTGTTTTTGATGGTCTAATCTTACATGTTTTTCATAATGGAGGATACCGAGATGCTCTATGTTTAACATTTTCATTGCATTGCCCAAAAAGATTTTGCAGTGACAAATCAGACGCTCAGTCGTTCGGTCTCCTTATCCTCAGAACGAGATGGATGTATTTTCAGCTTGCTCTCGATTAGATTATCGATGGCAATATGAATACACCAGTAGCATGGACTGAAGGAATATTACCACTTAGGAAAGTGAAATATGTAATTTCGAAGTTGGAGTCTTCACGTTTGTTATATTGAAATATTTAGGTGACCATTGTCTTCAAGAGATAATTTGAGATCTAAATATGAGTTAAAAAAGAAAATCCTGACGAAAATCTCAACAGCACTCACAAGAGATCACCAAATTTAGCATCGACGGACCGCTAGCAAGCTGGAGGTGGGACCAGGTGCCCCGGTAAGCACCCCCTGTTGGCTGGCCGCACCTGCTGTCGATGTTCACGCGTGAAAATGTAATCAATATCAAAAATACATGCACTGTCTGAGGTAATGTCTAAATAGAAAGTGCTATGGCGACAATGTCAGGGAAAATTATTCAAAACATTTACTGTCAAAACCCTCGCGGAGAACTTTTTTACGAGCTCAACACGGCAAAGGGCATAAGTGTGACACAAATGAGTTAAAGAAGATCCTGATGAATTAAACAAATTTTATACTTTTATTATAAAAAATTGGATGAACAATTCTAAATCCGCTGTGTATTCCCATTGTGTTTATCGACTTAAGTATTAAATGTTTTGTAAAAAGAAATAAAGTGTGTGACTTGGAGTCATAAGCAAAGATTGAAATATTCAATGAAATAACGACATAAATCTATCGGCATGAAAAATACGCATTCTTGAAAATAAGGAAAGATTATGAAACGATACAATATACCAACATAAATTATTCATTGATCGCATCGTACGTATATTTTGCCTAACGCACTGGTTCGAAAATGAATGTACACTTGTAGAAATGATAATTGAAAATCGCTACAGAATCCGACATAGGTTTGGCGATAGAACATTATGATTTCTCATCGTCTTAATGATTCGTATGAGGGGAGATCATAATGAACGTCAGGTCTTGAATGGACAACTCCAGGATGTTGGTCAGATGAGGAAGGAATAGTTCCACAATCTTCTTTAAATGTTGTGTTGACACTTCTATGATGTTCCTGATTGTAACCGGCCACAGGATAGGAGAAAGTGTCTTGCAGACAATCGTACGATGGTGGTGGTTCATACGATGGCGGCCTTGTGGAATCATCGGGGTTGGCTTGGAATGATATGTTGGTATTTCCTGCACCTACATATAATTTATGCATATTATAAATAAGCTCGAAAAATCATGATTAATTTGGATGAATTCAGTTCAAGCAATTCCGAATTTTTGAATTTACATTAAAGAATATCAAGAATTGTGAATCTGATATGTTTTACATCTAGAGCTTAGAAATTGTTAGGAAAAAAATCGTTCATCTGATACATGTACAGAGAATATCGATTTAGAATCATAACGTTTTAAATTCAATATTAAACTAAAGATCTTTTTATACTTAGAATTCAAGGTTAATTAAGATGTTCACATTGATATTTCAAAATCATTACAGTATAAGAAATATTGACATTGGATTTTGAATTGACTAATATTACGTAAGTGTTCCAATTTTTTTTAACCTTCTTGAAGAAAATTTCAAACCAATTTAATGCACCAGACACGTGTTTTGAGATAGCAAATCTTTATCAGTAGTACTTAATTAATTGCTGTACTAATTTTCAGGCACAGCCAAATGTCTTTTAATAGCGTCCTCTAGTAGAATCTTTCAATTTCAAATTATGTATTTTGCAAATAATGTGCGGCTTTTAACAAATAATCAAATTATACACAGAACAGATGAAAACACAAACATATAGGTAGATCAAACTGCAGTCAATGCTGATTTAGGATTTTCACTTTACTTCTTCTTTTAAATTCCCTTTCTGTCGCCTTAAAAAAAGCTTTGTTTTGGCCCTATATCAATTTGTCATCATATATATTATTTTGCTATTTTGGAAACATTTCCTTTCATCCAAAAATATCACCCTCTGCAAGGAAATAGCACACATCTAAATTAAAAAAAAATAAATAAATAAAACCAAAGAGCACCACTGACATTAGATTTGGCTGTGTCTGAAATGACAAATATTGATAATGACCATATCCCTGTTTACAGCACAAAATGACAAATATTGATAATGACCATATCCCTGTTTACAGCACAAAATGACAAATATTGATAATGACCATTTCCCTGTTTACAGCACAAAATGACAAATATTGATAATGACCATATCCCTGTATACAGCACAAAATGACAAATATGGATAATGACCATATCCCTGTATACAGCACAAATTCGATAACCCAGAAAATCAGAAACCGAAGGCATACAAAATCAGGATAAAACAGTAACCAAAGCAAACAAACAAAAACCTCCACCATATCAAAAGAAGCGAACTCCCGATATGAGAGTGAGACCAGGAGCCCAGGAAGAGTAACCATCTCCTGCTTGCATACAACACTTTGGCTAGATCCATCACTGATGAGGAATTTGCCATCCAAAACACGTGTCTGGTGCATTAAAGATTTGTTGGAAATTTTCTTCAAGAAGGTAACTTTACGTGTTGGAACACCTCTGTATTATTTTAAACTCAAATTGTTTAACTATTATACGTCTTAAATTATCTTATAGCTGTAAGATAAAAACAAAATAAATACGATTTTAGAAGAAGATAAAGAACATGACGACGTTGCAGTTATCACAGTGTACCATAAACACATGAGATGGCATAGGGGAGACACCGCTCACAACCCCCCCCCCCCCCCCCCCCCCAAAAAAAATAGAAAAGAAACAGGCGGAGATGAGAACAATTACATATAGCTAAGACGATCGCACAATAGCGGATTTTCCAGTAGATTCATTAGGCGGGCAGACACCAGACATCATAAAATTTGGAGTTATTTTCATTGTAGCGTCATAATTAAAAACATGACAACGCATAAAGTCAGTGCGATCAAGTATGACGTCACAATTAGAAATGATGGCAAATGTATTTATGTCTGGGGTCTGTGAATATAAAATCAAGGTTTAAAACGGTCATAGATATTTTCTGGAAAATGGACTATTGAAACATGATAAACTAACCGAGTGAAAATGCTCGTTAATTGGTAAATTGATATTTTACTTAACGTCCGGAACTTTTTCTGAAAGTACCTCCCCATCAGGTATGAAAACACACAAACAAATTAATAATATGACTGAAATGGGAAAGAAATACTGCGATAAAAAAAGAAGAAATTGTTATAAAAAAGGGTATTTTGATTTTATTTCAAGAAGATGCTCGATCATCACCTGATAATGATAATGGTATTGACATTGTTTGGTATTCAATGACAAGATCATTTATGAAGACGAAGATTGATTTAAGACTAATTTCTTGGCATTTCAGAGTGAAATAAGAACAGTTACTGTGTTTGTGAAACATGAATTTCCCGTCGACATTTTTGTCAGCGTTGATTCCATTTCCTGTAAGGTAGGTCATACTATATTGGGGAAAGTAAATAATTAAGTTATTAAAAGTAGGTCAAAGGTCAAGGTAAAAAATGTGGGTATCAATGGAAATGTCTTGGTACAAGGAAAACACAGGTGAAATATAAAAGCCCTATTTAAAGTGATGTGAAATGTTCAAGTATTTTTATAAGTACAGTAACTAAAAATCATGGTAAAGAAGTCAAATTTTTGTATCAATAGAAATGTCTTATTAAGGAATACATAAAGCTGTATCAACTGTCTCAAAAGTTGTACCCGATTTTTTTAAAACGTACATTTTGTAAGTCATAGAACAAGGTCTACTTCATGAGGCCAACAAATTTTGGTATTCATTGCAATATAATGAACAAGTCATGTGTTTATCCAGAAAATACGCGCAGTACTATTCCGTTAATCCGATCCGGTATTGTAAAGTATTATAGAGAATTTTAATTCCTTATAAAACAGTTAGGAAGTTTTTCATAATCTCATCCGTCTATGAATTTGAAACCAATCTAACCTTTATATTTACCAAGTCGAAAACACAAATATACCTCAATTCAAATTAGAACACTCACCGGATGATGGGATGTCCTCTTGGCTCTGAGCACTGATTACCAGGATATGAACTTGTCTAAAATTCTCTCTTTGCTGCTGTCTCAATCTGTCATTGTTGATGGCTCTCTGTCTCTTTCTTTGAAATGATAGAGTTGATAGAAATACAATTACATGTACATACACGATAGAGAATGGGTTTCAGTATTTATAACGAAAGCCATTTAAATAATACTATTTTGAAAGGGAAAACAGAGCGGAATGATCCTTTAGCAACCTCAACATACCTGTAAATACATCTACAACAAACAGAGGCAACTGCAAGGAACACTCCAGTAGCGACGATTGCAACAATGGAACCGGCTCCAATACCCCCATGTTTGTGAGTTTCTGCAGGATCAAATACACTCATAAATGAAATAAAGAAGATCCTGACGACAACCTCAACAACACACAATAGAGCACGAAATTGAGCTTCGATGGACCCTTAGCAAGCTGGACGTGGGACCAAGTGCCCGGGAGGAGTAAGCATCCCCTTTTTGGCTAGCCAAGTAAACTTATACATGTATCTGTCTCTTCAACGCATTTGGAATTTTCTGTAACAAAATTTCTTGTCATTTCTAATACATGGGTCCTGTAGCATCATATCCCATCTATTCTGCTTCGAATTTCGTTACTTTTTGGACATAATGATTTTAACACCTTTTGGCCATATTACATTGTATCACTCAGGATCACTGACGAGGGTCAAGTAACCGAAACGTGCATGTCTGGTCCATGCTGCAAATTTATCTGGTCTTAAATGATGCTATTGAATTTGAAGACGTTTAACATGAATCGATGAAAGTTAAAGAAATTGAACATCGGTGTAGAAAGGGATGTTTTTCTCACTTCACATTTTCTCCAAACTCTAATTTTCTCTTAACGAACATGAATTCCATGTACACGGATATTTCATGCATTCCTTTCCTATATTATCTAATTTCAAATTTAAAACATTCTTTTTTGTTAAGGTAAAAATCAATAAGATTTGATAAGTAATACTGTTTGTTGATTTTACATATATTCTCTTGTTTCGTTTCTGAATTTAACATATATAGAAGCCATAACTGCATTCTGAGCAAATGAAATATTTAGAAAATGAAAAGTTAAATAAAATTTTATTAAGAAATGAAAAGTTAAATATAGATTTTTAAAATATTCCACAAATGACAGTGAAATGAACGGAAAAAAAATATTGAAAAAATGAAAAGTTAAATATTCTAAAACAAAAATGCTACTTTAAATATATGTACCTGGAAACTGTGTCGGTTTCGGATCTTCTGCAAATGAGACATTTTAAGGTGTTGAAAAAATACAACGGGAGGCAAAAACTAATTATTGTCCAATCCTTACATATAACTATTTGAATCTTTTTGATATAAATTGTTCGACTCTTAATATGCTAAGGAGGAAGGTAGCTATCTGACCAAAAACATCATTAAAAGTCCAATTTGAAATAAAACCTGTGTATGTGAAACACAAATGCCCCCACTGGCATCTTTGTCATTGTTAACAGCATTTATAGTTGAAATGTCAAGGTCAGTGTCAAAGGTAAACATGTCTCAATGGAGGTGTCGTGTAGCAAGGTATACACATGTGAAATAACCAAGCCCTATCACTTACCGTTCAATTGTAATACCAAGCGTTGAAGTTTTTAAAGGATAGGTCAAAGGTCAAGGTCACGAGGTCTACATGTTGGTATCAACTGAAAGGACTTTTCACAAGGAAAACACATATGAAATATGAAGGCCTATCACTTACCATTAAAATGTTACGCCCGCTGTTGAAGGTCTTGCCACGATCAAACAGACAAACAGACAGACAGAAAAACAGACGAACAAGCCAAAAAATATTTTTCCCATAACCTTTGATTCCGAAGGCACAAAAATCCTAAGATAATAGAAGAAAATTGAAGACCCAAAAGGTAAACAAGTAAAGCTGGATTCTCATCCCTTGATAATGTGAAGACTATATTAAGAACGATGTCGCAAAGCTAAAGGATTTTCAGAATTACAAAAAGGTCACATCGAAAAACCGTATAGAACACGAAAATAATAATTACACATTTCGAGTTCTTTTCTCACATTGTAACTCCTACTCACCACACCTATTTCCTTGCCATGAGCTGTCCTCACAAACACATGTAGCGTAAAATTTGCAATCAAATTCAAGAGCGCAATGGCACGTTTTCTCAGAATAGAACTCTGTTATTAACAAAGGAAAAATTATTCAAACTATCTACAGGTTTTAGAAAAGACTTAAGGAGATTAAGTAAAAATAAATAGGATGTATGAGAATGAACAATATAGAGGTGCTCGATAACTAAAATTTATACTTATTCTTCTAAGAAAGAACGAATTTTTCAAACTTTACGTTTACGCTTTTATATGATTTATTAGATATAAATTAAAGTAGCTATGAAATGTATATCATTACATTCAAAATTGTTCTATGTAGCTTCAACTGTTATCCTATCCTCGGAATATGAGCTGATTTGTTCTATTCCAAAGTAGAGAAGATAGTTGCTTTATTTTGATGAGTTTCCTTATAAAGATTCTTTCGTTATCATTATCATCCAGTTTTCTCTCATACGAGTGTTTCATTTACTTTAACAAATTGTTTTCTCACCACAACTTGCGCCATAATAATGCTCCATACATTCCTTACAATACCCAGTGTTGTGAGCGTTGCAGTCTTTGGGATCTTTACAGTGACAACCACTTGGTCTTTTTCCATATCCTGAATCATATGAATCAAATCAATTCCGGACTATTAACCTCTGTAAATATGCAATATGTCCATACTGATCATAAAAATAGCTTTAAACAGCGGCCATAAATTGATTTTATATTTGGAAAAGGCCAAAAATACATGTATTACTATAAAAATATATGTCAGCGACTATTTTTTCTTCACCATCCTTATTTTGCTATATGACAGGATTTCATGTACAGCTTAAACACAGAGATTAATCACACTTCCCGATTGCTTAATTTTCCATGTATTATCTATACATTGTACCACAGAAAATGGATTTTGACATTGATTAAGCCTATTTCTAAAGACTTAACGATGACCTGTCGATTTTTCGTAAACACCGAATTAGATCCCTGTAATAACCTATAACAAATAGAGCAACATGGAAGTATGATATATCCCTGTGAGCTTAAAATAGACTGATGTTGTTGAGAAGTTATGACTTACTTAAACAAGCTTGAATCTCTTCATCAGACCCATCATAACAGTTGCTTTCCCCGTCACATACAAATGCATCCAGTATGTATGTGTTAACAAGGATACCCGATCTGCACTTAAATGTGTGACTATCCCGCACATGGACTTCATGGAAGAAGATAATAAAAATTGATTGATGTAAAAACAAAGAACATTAATTACTACAGAAATTGTAAAAACAGGATCAGTAATTTTCAAATTAGGCATACAGTCTGAAAGTAATGGTAAAACAGAGAAGGGGACTGGGGGTAAAATAGTCAATTTAACATATAGACTGATACAACGTAAATATTCACATTAAAACAAACAACAATCAACAAAGACATGGTAGAAGGTTAATGTATAATTTTTGAAAATTATCTGTCTAGTGAGAGTTTTCCAAAATAAAATGTATTACAAACTGACTAACAATAGACGTGACTCTATGACATATACTTTCAAATCTCATAAGACGACTTGGCCTTGATGCTAAATTGAAAATTGACTGTGTTTCTTAAGTAATTGATCATAAGCTAGCTTCAGTCAACAGAGCATAGTCTGTGTTTCATATGTCAAATGCTTTTGTCATCCATGAATTTGGTAAAGACGATTTGTTACTAGGGATCCCTAAACATTTTTTTCAGATCTTACGTTTACTTCATTCAATTTCAAGTTCAAGTTGATATATTTGAAGTTTGTGTTCATATGATCTTGATATATGCATAATTATGTCTATAATTTGTTATTAATATTGAAGCTGACCTTTCGCATCCTTCATATATGACTTGTATAGATTTATATTTCAGTGATCAATGTCGAAATGTATGTTTTATTTCAGAGCACCATATGCACATTTCAACTAGCAACATTTAACCAGTTATGCTGGGAACCGAAATAAAGGATATCAAAATAATTGAAATACGGAGAGAAAAATTCTAAATATGACCAAACATTTATAAAAAAAAACCAGCCACAGAAATAGCTACGTGTACACCTTCTGGGAGATACCCCTTGGTTTGTGGTTTTGTTTTCCCTTAAATTTGGTGACGGAGAATCTAAAAATATATTTAAAGTCCGCAGACGAAACACTGAAACTAGGCGAATGATATCTTCGGGGACTTTTAGTCAACCAGCAGAGATACCAGCCTACTGGCTGAAATTATCATAATGAAATATATGTTCTATTCTGATCTGATTCCAGTTCTGTTTACATGCATATCTACAATAATAAGGAAGTGTTCCAACTCGATACCTTCATTAAGAACATTTCAAACAAATCTTTTGTGCACCAGACACGTCTTTCGATTTTTTTAGATTCCTCATCAGTGATGATTCCGAGGTGCTTTTCAGGAGCCGTCAAAATTCATTTCAGTAGCGCCCTCTGGTTTTATCAAGTGATGGATTCCCAGTGATACTTTAGGCTCTTACCGTTCTTATCTTTATGTTGTGAATGGTCTCATATGCCTCGTTAAATTGTTCGTGTTACTTTTTCGATGTGTCTTGTTTTTTTAACATCTTGCGTGTGTATTTCCGTGCTTTTTGCAGCAATATTTTGGATTTTACATGTTGTCCTTATCTCTCATAATGGTTTACCTGTCACATTTTTTAAAGTAGTTGTTTCGTAAAGATCGAAAATGAAATAGACAACATGCATTACATGTCCATATAAAAAGTCCCCTCACACGATACGAAAGTCTTTAGTGTATTTTAGCGACGTCCTTTAATATCAGTTGAAGTGGTGGGTGTTGCATGCGAGGAGGAGATGCTCACTCTTCCTGGGCACCTGATCTTACTCCTTCGCAGGGAGTTCACTTCTTTTCATATGGTAGATTGGTCGATTTTTTTTTTTATTTCTGTTTAGTTCTGGTTTTATCCTGGTTTTGTATGCTCTTGGTTAGATAGTTTTTCGATTAACGATTTTGTACTTCTTGATATGGATATGATATTTATGGTTGAATTCAGACATACTATACCTTTACTCGTACGAAGCTGAATTCATTCAATCTTTGGTCTCTGAAGGGAAAAGATACTTAGCGTCTGACTTCAACTTCACTTATAGATACATAGACGATGTTTTGTCCATCAATAATCCGAAATTCGCAGATTACCTGAGCAGAATCTATCCTTCAGAGCTTGAAGTCAAAGAAACTACAGAGACAAATAATTCAGCATCCTATTTGGACATAATGTTGTCCTACGACACTGATGGTCACATGAACACCTCACTCTATGACAAACGTGACGACTTCAATTTCAGCATTACAAACTTTCCTTTTCTGAGTAGCAACATCCCTTCATCGCCTGCTTATGGCGTGTTCATATCTCAGTTGATACGCTATGCCAGAGCAAGTACGAAATATACGGATTTTGTTCTGAGAGCTAGGCGTCTTTCAGATAAGCTTCTCAGTCAGGGATATGTTTGTGACCGACTAACATCGTCACTGAGGAAGTTCTACGGTCGATATGGGGAACTCGTCATACACTATGATGTCCCACTTTCCAGAATGGTGGGTGATATTCTGTCATAGACATTTTGAACCATCCAACCAAAGATTGTACTCTATGTCTTCCGAAATGGAAGTTACCGGATGTGACAGTTCTACCGAATTGAAGCGGCGGGTGTTGCATGCAAGCAGGAGATGCTTACTCTTCCTGGGCACCTGATCTCACTCCCATATCGGGAGTTCGCTTCTTTTCATGTGGTGGAGATTTTTGTTTGTTTGCTTTGGTTCCTGTTTTGTCCTGATTTTGTATGCCTTCGGTTTCTGATTTTCTGAATTATCGATTTTGTGCTGTATACAGGGATATGGTCATTATCCATATTTGTCATCAAAGGATCTAAATATACGTCGAGTACGAAGAGAAATTAGTATTTGTTCAATGTCTTCGGAAGAGATATGAGTTAGAAATCGAGCAGCTTCATTTCAATATTTATGAAATTGCTAGTGTTTCGGTAATGTTTCACCTCCGAGTCGGGAACTTCAACCAGGAAGTACACTGTATAGGAACATGTAGCATCATTCGAGGTGATTTCACCTTCGCTACTTTCTCGGCTTCGTACCGCGAAAGTTTATCTCAGTGAATTTGAATACCAAAAGAATAGCTCTGTATTAGCAGAGATGGATTCGCGAATCATTGTCCATATGAAATTGTTTTCTTTTATAAAGCACATGTCCCAGCAAATGAATCCACTTACACAGTATATAGGAAACAGAATGATTGACAATAAAGACATGTCAAGACACAGATGAGGAGTACAATATAATTGTTTAAGAATAGATATCAAATTGTGAACTTACGTGATATGATTAATATGACAAGAAAAGGGCACAAAACGGTCCAATCCATATGAATTCTTTGCACAACCTCTCTGTATCAATTTAGAACGGATACAGGAAAGCAGGAAATCAAAACAGAATACCATTGCAACTACTACCCTTATCTAAGGTGCATGGGTGCATATATATAGAGAGATCGGGTCTTTTCGGTGCAGACAGAAAACTATTTCTCAACCTTAATACCAAGGGGATTGTTCCATAAAATAACGATTCACAGGTAATGTATATGTTGAAGTTGTCCTGTGCGTCTTATTCGTGACGTCATATAATATTAAAGTTCAGAGCCATTTTTCCGTTTGTCATTTTGCTTACCTATTATTGAACTTCGCCGGTCCTTTCTTTTGTTCATTGACATTCTATTAACTTAATGTTAATGAGTTTCGCTTGTTTTAATATTGCATCGCGATGTTGTGACACTTAAGGTAGAGCATCCCTCATGTTTCAGATGCTCATATTTCCTAAATAACAACTTTTACATTATTTTCATTTCCATATATTTAAAGCTTATGTTATTTCTTAATCCTGACACACGAAGAAAATATAATTCGTGGTTTCATGATTATACCGAGAACTTAGCCGTTTGAACTTTAACATTGGACCCTATGGGAGAAGTAAGAACAATCACTTTTCAGAGGTGATGAAATGTAACTATAAAAGTTTCTTTTTCCAAACCATATTAGTTTGATAATCTGAACAATATTCTGAAGAGAAAAAATAGGGTATCCAGGCAAGAAATTACCATCAATTCTGACATGCGGGATACTTTACCTTAATATAGCCCTAGTGTCGCCGAATAACAGTTATTATGTATCAATTAGATTCAATATTCAAAAAATAAAATACTGTTGTGATGTCAAAGGTTGTCTTCTCGTACAAGAACATTTCACAAAACTAGCTTTTTACGCTCGAGTTTACGTTCTAAAAACTAGGGATAAAAGTTCATGATAGAAAATTCGATCACTGAGGGAAGTCCCCTACAGCTGTAAGTCTGGGTCCTGTGACTCTACCTAGAACGATACGTGATGCCAGTAAAATATCTAAAAGTATATAAACTATGAAAACGTCTAGAAAACTAAATAATACGGAAGTGTTCCACTCTTAACCCTCTTGAAGGAAACAAATTTATTATGCAAGCACCAGACACGTGTTTCGGGTATTAAATCCTCATCAGTGATGCTTCTAGCCAAAGTGATTTGTAGAAACAGCCAAAATTCATTTCAGTAGCGCCCTCTGGTTTTTTTTATTATTATTTATTTATTGTTTAGTGTGACAGACAGATAGACATAACGGACCCCAATCACAAGTTTTCTAGAGCCTTAATGTATATTTTGTACTAAGGGAAATAATAAGAAAAAGGGTTTGTTGTGTACACTTATAGGTTATCATAATATATTTTGAGAAAACATTTAATCTAAATACATATTTGTACATCATCCATTCTTCAAATTGTCAACATTCACTTCACATGAGTATTAGAAACTGTTTTAAAAGTACTTTTAGCTGCTATAAACATGATAAATAGATTGAGGTATACATGTACATGTACATGATAGGAAGAAAATAGAGACTTTTAAATTCATTGCACCCAATTCACATACTATTATACATCGTCACCAGCTACATGTATACATAAATATACGAATTACATTAGGCACAAAATACTCTAAAATACAATTTACATACATTGTTATTTGCACATATGAAAATATGTCCAGAATGTATAAATTATACATGTACATGATATATAATACAATATATTAAATGGCTGTAAAGTTATTCAATAGTTCTACTTGTATACAAAAATGGTACTAAAATTTTAAATATATATGAAGATGTATATTTATTTATCTTTTTAATATCGATTAAACATAAAATGAAATTTTTAGACATAATGTATTCAAAATGATGAAAAGTAGCAATTTCTTCAGTTAGTATGAAACATTCCTATTATTTTATTACTGCTTTTACTCGTTGTTTTACTCCAACTATTCTTAACATTCTTCATACAAATATCATCAGCTAATATACTCTAGCTATAATAAATGTTCAGGCTTATATATCTTCATATTTAGTCTGGCCATACTTAATGTTGAATTTTAGCTCTTCTTGTAATTAATATCAACAGCAGATATACCTAATCACGTTCCAATTCACACATGTTTCCTTTTTGATAGCAGCACAAACATGTAAATTCGATATCATTATCCTAAATTTGTTTATTGTTGCTGCTTTTTAAACACACAACACACGACGCAGCATCCAATACACACAAACACACAAGCCACGCCCAACAGGATGTAGACTGACGTGGTTAGCCAGAACGCGTAGTAATACAGTGTGTGATTGCAGAACTTTGGTAAGCCAGAGTCCACGGTTTGGACGTCGTTATAGTTGCTGTAGATCCAAACATTACCTATAAACAAGAAAAATAAATGTAAGTGGTTCATCAAAGGGAGAGAATTAAGGTTAGGTACGGCAATATTCAAACCTTATTTATGACAAGGAAAATACATCTACATGTAAGCTGTTTATTGGGGGGGGGAGGGGGTAAATATAAATTGATTACGGTAGATCTAAGTGAACCATTACTTCAATATTTGTGGTTTGAATTATCAATGGACAGATATAAGAGAAAGATTATGCATGATAAATATAGGATCTCAAATGAATTTCATTTCATACGAATCGGATGTATTATGAAACGAGTTGTGTGTTTTATATCCCTGAGCCTTAGCGAGGGGATATAAAACGCTCAACCAGTTTTTGAGTTTAGTATTGGAACTAGTACTTAAATGAAATAAATATTTCAACAACAACAATTTTAATTATTGATACACATCTATTGAATATGCGTCCGAATTTAACATATGACCAATATTTGAAATGTCACACAGTGATGAAATCCGCATTCAAGCAGATTAATATGTAACATGTTATCATAACATTTGATTACATGAATGACATAGCTTTATGAAACTGCATAACGGGTGCATCATGTGATAGATCCAATTATTTCCCCAAATGAGAAAAATATAATGTAAGTTGATTATAACTGGAAGCCAAAAAAAGTCTTCAGAAAAAGTAGAAATGCATTTATTTTGCTAGAGAAGGCCATGTCATCAGGCCGTGAAATAGGAAAAAACATTCAAAGTTTGGTGATAACCCTCTCAATGGATACATTTCTTATTCTTTGATCAAATGAATTGCTTTTCATGTTACATGCGAACACAAATAGAATTAAAGTCTACTTTCAGTTCAGCTTTTTTGCAGTCTTGGATCATGTTTTGAAAAAAAATCGTTCATGAACACTTTCACTTTCAAAATTCTCTTATAACAAGACTACGACAATGATTCATTTTACTTTACATTGTATTTTGGAATTTTTTACTGTTGTGGGTCATGTATTATTTTAGTTTTACTTTATGTGTAGGTACACATGTACTTAGTCATGTTATTTAATGATTCCATAATAATTCTTTCTAGATTTTACTATGTCATGTTTATTTCAATAGAGAATATTCCAGTATGTTCTTTGTTACATCATTATCATCACATGACTGTGATTTCTAGAATTTACTCTATTGTTAATCGTGTGTAATGAGTCATTGTTCTAGAAGCTTCTGGTTAATTCATTGTTATTAAGTATAAATACCTCTGAGGAACTGTGTTAAGGGAGGCATTCGTACACATTCGTAGACACGATTCATTCATCTATTCTGATATACTGGGACACTTTATTTGTTGAGACTTTAATCCATTTAACAACGTTTGGACACCGATCTTTCGAGAACGTTTGTGATTACCGGAAACCATACATTCGATAGACTTTGTGGACCGTAACGGACACTTTGATCCGGACATTGTATTGTAAGTTGTAATCATTTTAAATATATATATTTTGTACATAATTAAACTTGTAAATTTTTATTCTGTCTTTGTCTGATTTTTGCTGGCGTTTTGGGGTATTCTGACCCATAACATTACCAATTAATTACTCTACGGCAGCAAATTTCTGTCTTGATAAATCATAATTGAACAATCAAATAAAAACATTTAAAGATTCTAACAATTTTTGTTTTAAATATATATAAATTTTACCTGCAATAAACCATGCACTTAAGAAGCAGCTCAGAAGCCCATTAAAACAGTTTTTCAGTTTTCCAGCAGCGCCTGCTTCCTCCTCCCCCTCGGTCTCCTCCTTCCCTCTGTCTTTGATTTTCTGTCCCATTCCACATAGATTTTGTATCAGGTAACCGGCCCCGCCCACTATCAGGTAAATTGGAATGAACCTTTCTATTGGACAATCGTCGATAAAAACGGCACCTTTGGAAAGAATGAGAAGAAAATTTAAAAGATGGGGTACAGTATCTTTCTTAGATCTACTTCTTTATTATAAATAAAAACACAAACACTCAAATACACAAATTTGAGGCTCCTTGGTCTGCATGTACACTTGATAAAGGCCAAGGGGCCAAAAATTTGTGTTTTTGTGTGTTTGAGTGTTTGTGTTTTTATTTGTTATTATCCCTTCCCTCTGGAAGAAATATTTCAATCTGCATTAACGCTTTATTATAATCTAATTCCATTTTAATTTAATCTCATTTCAAAACTTACAAACACAAAACTTAAGAAGAAGGGGTTTGGAGGGGTGTCATCAAATACATGTAACCCATTGAAATTTGCCGAACCCCCGATTTTTACTATTTAACGTGAAATTCTTCTTTTATTTCAAATCAAAGGCTGAACCATCACCAACCTTTCCTTTTAAAAAAGATTCTAGATATGTCCATGCTTTATCAGGCTAATCAATTCTCTGTTCTTTTATTCGTTGCTTGTCTTTCAATTTTACAAACAAAGGAATTCTGGTTCAAAATTATTGACACTGACAATCAACATAATCATCTCTTTTGGAGCATATTACTTTTCTGTTACTTCCCATTTCCTATGTTGTTTGGCTATGCTCTGTTCTGTTGTATGGTCAACTTGTTTCCTTTTTTTGTTTTTTTGGAGGACGGTAATAAAAAGTTAAAATTTACCTATGATGATGTTTACTATTGGGATTGATAACGTGAGTCCAAGGCAGATGAGAAAACCAACTGAAAATAAAAGGAGAAAAAAGAATACAATACATAACCAAATGGACTGATTTCAAAAGATTTTGTTTATTTCAGTTCTATCTGCTGGTACATACTTGTTCATACATTAACACTGTTTGCTTTGTTCAGATTATTACAAGGTTTTATGGCTATATCTTAGATACATATATATCTAGTTGCCTTTCTTTGATGAAAGAAAATGACATATCGCCAAACTGATTTTAACTTATTCCATATATGCCATGCACGGAACTGCATAATTTATTCATTATTTCATCTAATAGAGTGACCTACTTGAGCTGGTAATGATGGTACATACAGTCCTTGCAAAGCTGATGTTACCATCAGAATTGTCGTGCGCTGCTTTGATTTTACCATATAAAGAATCATAGGACGGCGGTGCATCTGAAATTATGGTAAATAAAAAAGAAATTGATGAAAACAATCAAAATCTGTATTCAAAGAAGTTTCAGATATTCATGAAAATTGTTCAGAACTGTAGAAAACATTCTTTTATTTCATTTAAGTCTTTCATCTTTTTTTTTTTTTTTTTTTTCATTTTCATATTATATATCCTTTTTTTTTTTTTTGGTTTCTTTTTTCTATCGTTTATTTCTGTTTTTCGTTTCTCTTTCATCTATCTAGGCAGAACGGAATATTTCCTTACCATTTGAAGCGGTGTTGCCGGTGCCATAGTCCGGGGGAGCGGCTTTTTCTACGTCACTGAAAGACATGCCTGTGTATGCTGCCTCACTCTGTTAGCAAACTGTAAACAAAATGAAAACTGAAGTAGCATGAGAAAAAATCCCATGATTCATAATTGCATCTTCGATAACCTAGTACAATGTTTCTTGGTATGTCAAACATTTGATATGTATGACACTTGCATAATGACTATGCATCAAACTAAATGGCAAAATATGTGTTTACGTTATAAATTTATGTAGAGAAATGATTTCGCCATTTTCAGAATCTATTTTTACACAGTGATTTCACTGTGAGGATGTTTAAATGTCGTCAGCCTCTATCACACCAGCAAAACGATGGCAGTCATCTCTTAAACTTAGATACAGATACTGTTCAGATACGGCAACTGAGTTGTTTACTTCAGCAGCTAAGATAATCAACCAATCAGATTACAGGATACATTATTCATTAGGCTTACTTCCATCAGATTGGATAGCGTGTATAAGGTTGTACTTTTTAGTTAAGTTTGGAACTGAACTCGTCGATTCAAACGAAGAAAAAAGGGTTATTAATCAAAAAACTTTGGGGGTGGGGGTGATTGGTTAGACCTTATCTACATGGGAATGCAATTAAAGTTTTAGCATACATGTATATGAAGTGTAATTGCAAAACAAGCACGAAAACCAGTAGGTTCAAAATGATTGTGTTCGATACATGTAGGTAAACTGATATGTGTTCGGTATTTTAGTGTTTGTTTTTATCTGTATTTTTTCACAGTATGACTTGTTTGGGATTGTTGAAAGTAACTCAACCTATGGACCAATGGACTCCGCGAACACATTGATAAAATTATTAGAAGTTATGGAATCAATATAAACAATCATTATAACTATATATGATTCATAATTCCTCTCATTCTACTTACTATACTTTTTTTCAAAAATCTAAACAAGTTTAAGGCAAGGTCCATTTGATTTTCGGGGAGGGGGGGGGGGGGCTTTGGGCTAAAGAGAGTGATAAAAGAGTTTTGCGATATAAATCTGTACATAAAACTTAATTAACACTATAAGGTACATGGAAAAGGGTCGGGCTTCATGACAATTTGTAAATTAACTAAGCAGGTACTCTTCGTAGTATATTTTGGTAAAAAAAAACAGAATTGAATCCACAGTAATATCTTTCCAATTTTCCAACAGGTTTTCATTCACTGACAGAGACTATATATATGATAATTCTGTACATGTCTGTCTAGAGACTCTCGACAGGCCAAAGATCCAACAGAGTATCAAATAGCTGAGGTCATTTTAAACACATTATACTACTGTTTGTTACATGAGTTCTATTGATTCACAAGATAATTTTGAGTCGTGCCTGAAGAAAAATATCGACGTACTTTATAATTACCGGGTGTGTTATTTTTCATTGAGAGGATTGATAGATCGCGGGATCAAGGGTCGATGAGACCTTGTCCTACTTATTCCATTTAAAAACCGAAGGTGATCGGGTGTCAATGTATTGTATGACAAGCAAATAAATCATCTAACAGAGAGCTCTTCTCTTTTCCCTTAGTTAAAGCATTGCACAATTTTGCATTTCTGATCCCAAAATAAGAACAGACAAACATAAGAACAGACAAACATAAGAACAGACATTGATAAAGAGCAGAGCTGTTCCCTCTAGCGTTGCCGAAGGGAAATTTGAAACACACTCAGAGACTGACGTATTATGACTACTTCGTACTTTTTTGTTACTAGTATTTTCCTTTCTCGTGGTTTTTCGTTATAAATGCAGTTTCTTATTCATGATCACGTGACTTTCTCATCGTGCAATAATTCTGTTATAACTTATTCTGTATGAAAATACATGATACTTAGCAATGCGATAAATCTCATAACGACCCCATCACTGTGTAACACGGAATACGTAAATGTATTTGTATATTAGACTAAGTACTAGTCGACGATTATTACAAATATTGCATCATTTAATTAACCTTTGGGAGACCATATATATATATAGAATCATAATAATTTTAATATAAAGGCTAATAAATAGAGAAAACCAGTCTAAAGAATTTCTTCATTTTGCAACAGCTTTTCGCCCATTTGCATTTGTCATCATAATAATCAATTTCTGATTTTTTTTTCTTCTCAATATGCTTAGAACTTCGGTCTTTTACACCCAAGGAAAAGAACTCTTTAAGCACATGGGGAACCAGTCCTCATGCAATAGTAGCAATACTTTACTTTTTTCGTCGAAGCTTTCAAAATAAATTTCTATTGAAAATACTCACACGTGTGTATAAATACACTCCTACTGTGGAAGATGGAAACAGACTCTATTATGTCAATAGATCATTATAGGTCTTCCACGGTTATTAAGCATTGCGAAATACCCTAGAACAACATTCTTTTATTATAGATGGACAATTTTTAGAATCGGACCGGTTTTTCTGTTTTTATACTCAGAATGTTGACAGAGGTTATTATAAATAGCCTATGGTATTTAAATCTATATAGTTGATATACATGTAGGTATGAACAGTATGTTACTTCTAAATAGATTAACAGGGCAACGAAGAACATAGCATGCATTTTTTCTAATCTGAAGATCGATTTTCGTTTTGTATCGGTATTTCTTAAGACATCTGCCATTCCTTACGACTGGATTGTGTGTTCATAGAACTGATACTAGAGATCCAGATTATGTCATCTGTACCTCTCCTGATCAACCCAACCACCCCCGCCCCACTCTTAAATATATTAAACAAAACTTCGGTGGCCTCACCAAATTTTAAACAAGTTTAACAAAATTGCTCCTTGTTCCCTTTTGAAGTTCAGCATTAACTTTTTCATTACATTTTGTAGACCTTCTCAGAATATAGCCTTTTTTTCATTCCCAAAAGTATTTAAGATTAAGAAATATGTGAAGACGAAATATCTTTCACAGAACGAAGTACAAATTTAACACATGTACATGCGCAGTATATTTGACACAATTTTGTAGCTTTTCCCCCAAATGACTCGTACAATGTACATTAAGGTTTTAGTCTAAACACAGTGCATTTACTAGTATTTAGCTTTTACATTGTTTAAGGTTCAAGAATTATACGCATTAATCAATATAATCAATATAATATCGATTTTTTTTATACAAAGCAGGAACGAAATAGATCCTAACAGACAAAAGTACATTCTTCTTACCTGAAAGTTGTCAAATTCGATTAGCCTGTTTAAAAACTTGATTGAAGAAGAGGTGTAGTCATCCAGAAACGCGGGAACAACGGCTTTTTAACCATTAATGTCGTATTGAAAAAAAATATTATTGGATTGAAAATTTGTTTAATGGGATTGAAAATTTGAAAAGCAATGCTATAATCTAGGACGGTCACTTTTAAATTCCTTTCCTATTGAAGTATACCTGATTATTTATAGAAAAAAAAAATGAAACAGACCATATAGTTACATTTCCATATTGTATATGACTTTTCTATAGATTTTAACTTCTAAAATCATGGAAAGGATACACATGAGATGTCATGGAAACGCTTCCAGTTGTGCTATGACAGATTAACCTTTAAACTTGCAGTGATGACGACTTTATTGCTGCATGGTTCAAAATTTCAATTTCAATATGTTATAGGACAAACTGATGGAATTTCCATCCCCTTTCCATCCCATCTCTGGCAAAAAAAATTATTTGGATAAAACTTTTTAAATACCAAATTTTGACCTTGTGACCTTGACCTTTGACAAAATTAAAACAAAAACTTTAACTTCGGGCACAACTTATGAATTGTAAATCATAGGACTTTCATATTATATGATTAGATAAATTTCTTATACTTTCACCGAGATGTGGGATATTGATCACAAGAGTGACCCACACATACCCGAAGGGAAATGTTCTAGCTATAGCGACATGAAATTCAAAGCACATAGACATATTACACATTATATATATGATATCCTTCTTTCGATAATGGTTACATTCTAAAAAAGCTCATTTATTAATTCAGTTAATTGCAAAATGTATGCATTAATATTAAGTTGTATGATTTAATAACTGTAACATGAAAAAGGAGCATACTTTATTAGCTGCGTCTGTTTTAAATTCTGCTTTTACTCATACTACATGTATTTCTAGTATTTTTCTCTTAAACCACCTCCAGAATTGAAATATATGATATATGAAGTATTCACTCGTAGTTAGCCGTCTATTTATTAGATTAGAGAAAAAAGTCGAAAAACAAGTGTAAAAATGATAAATACATACCAATTACTTTTACGAAGTTTTGTATGAATTTCTTGGGGGATTCAATTCCTGTGTAATGGAACTGAGGGGAAGGACATCAATTTATACTGTGAAAAATGATTTCGAAATAGCTGTTGTAATATAATATATCATTAAGCTTTCATAGCTTCATTTTTGTGTAGGAGAGATTATTATGATATTTTTAAAGGGTTCAGTATGTTGAACGTCGATTTTAAAAGCCCGCGAAGTATGATGTATCTTGCATATATTCACATTATATTACATTAGATTTAGTTATCGACTCAAAAAGACAAACAAAAATGCAAAATACAAATGTAGGTATATGCGACGTGTTGATCTGATGAATGATGGATGGATCTATCTGGGACATGATCACATAATCCATGTGAAGTGTGGAGGAGGGCAAGGAACACCCCACCAAGGAATTTGCCAGAAATGCTTATCTTACCCTGTTTTTACGTATAATTTAATCAAAACCATGACTAGGTTGGACCTCCCCCCTTCCCTGATGCCTTGGACCCTCTGGAAAAAAATCTAGATCTCGAACATTAATCAATGCACTCCTTTTTACGTGGGTCTAGAAAATAATTTCTGGTCAAGGGGGATACGCAGTCAGGGGGGGGGGGGGCGGAGTCCAACATATGGTTTCAAAAAGAATTATACGTAGGAAAGGGATAATTTTGAACAGCGCTTTAGCAAATTCCAGATCCAGTGGGCCCCTAATGACCCTCTACTTCCACGCCTGGATAAGAAGTTCTGAGATGAAAATTATCCTAAAAAATGTCGTAAAACTTGAATGCTTGTCGGAATCTTTGCGAATACATTGAAAGATAGCTACTTGTAAGGCAGGTCGAACTCAAACATGGTAAAGCTCATAAGGTAAAAAATTAGAAAAGTCTTCTCTTAAGAAATTCACATGTGTTCCCTATCACCTACCGTAAAAACTTTATGTATACGGGCAAACATATATTTTGCAAGCAGACTGATGAAGTCGATATAATGACGATTTATGGAGTGATAGAACCAATATCGACAGAGGCCGAAGGTTTTATAGTAAAAAGTGGGGGGGGGGGGGGGTTTCGTTTGAAAAAAAGCCAAATACACATGTACCACACTCTCTTCATGTCAGCAATACTCGACTGCCCTTTTCTTCTACATGTAATACACAAAACCTGAGAAACACGTCAAGATTCTATAGATATGGATTTTGACATGTGACATATGACTAGTACATGTAACCTCGACCTTTGACCCTTGAAATATACTTAAAACCATCTTGTCAAACCCGCTAACCCTCCATAAGTGTTTCCAATAGGGAGAGGATGAACCCAATTGATTTTCAAGTTGTAGACCTTAGCAGTATGAACCTACTGTAGTTGCAGCGCATCACAGAACAAAATCATCGAACGATCGTCGCAAACTTTCCCATAGGGAGAGGATGAGCCCTCTTGATTTTCAAGGTCAAGGGTCAAATGTTAAATAATCACGTCATTTTAGACCTAGATATCTTTTGATCGTATCTTCGACGCATTCAAAAATTTCTGTTATACTTTCTTTAAATTTCTAAAACGTGGGTCCTGTAGCATCATATCCCATCCTTCCTGCTAAATGTACGTCTTTCGGTAAATTTTGGACATAAGAACTTTCACACTCATTGACCATATTTCATTGTTGAGATTAATGATCACTGACGAGGGGTTAAGTACACGAAACGTGCAAGTCTGGTCCATGCTGCAAATTCATCTGTTCTTAAATGATGCTGTAAAATTTGAAGACGTTTAACATTTGTGCCACTTGGTGAGTGTCACTGCTGTTGGACCAGGAGTCCACGAGGGCACATGCAGCTAAATTCGATCAACTTCGATTGATCGTTTCTTCAACGCATTCAAAAATTTCTGTCATCAAAGTTTTTTAAAAGGAGGAGAGCCACGAAACCCCTAAATCGGCCCTGTTTCTGAACATTTAAATTGGTTGAATATTTTTTGTTATTTTTTATACTTTGTAAAGTTCTTTACTAAATTATGTGTTGAGATTTTGTAAATAATTCATTTAACAGCAGCTTTAAGCCCTTTAAAAAACCCCAAAATCGGCAATTTTCCTTGAAATATCTGCAAATTCCACATTTAAAAAAAAAATAGCATTGGCCACATGCATCGAGAAACATGAAAAATTTACAAATGAAAGTTTTATGTTTCTCGACGCATGTGGCCACATCCAAATTCTTCACTAAAGATACACTTTCGAGCATTTTTGACCATGTTTTAAGGAATGTTTCGTAGCGAATTATACCACGTTTGTGCATCGGCTTTTTGAGGTTATTTCCCATAACCAAAAAGAATTTTAGAAACATTCCTTACATGTATAATTTAATTTTAAGTTATATATAATACATTATGTGCATCCTATTAGATCTTGGAAAATCGTGAAAATGCTTAATGCAAAATTCCTGCGTAGGGATTATCTCCCTCGTTGCTAATAACAACAACCAACAGTACAAGAATGGAGGCTGGTAGTTGAATGGCGCCGTCGTTTGTTTCATACATTTCAGCCCGAGTCATTTGATATATTTTACACGATGAGAATAAATGACTCTGGATGGGATGGCAAAGCATCTGACAATCAGGTACATGATTGATAGTGGTAGATTTTGATTAAATGCAATCTTTCATCAGCGTGACATATCATCACACCGACGCGATATGTTATGGTTTGCTTACTTATGGTTACGTATGGTTGTTCAGAACGCTGGCACTGCTGCACCATTTTATTCTGCTCTGCTCTCGTGGTAAGTACTTCATTTAATCGTTTACTTGTGGCTACAATCGATTATGTTTGTCTATCTCAAGATGAAAATAATATAAATGACGTGTATCTTGTATCTAGTCTTCGTTCTCGAGGTAAAATTCGGTGTATCAAGTTTACGGGATTCGCCATTTTGCTTAATTTCGGAAGTAGTTCCAGAAAAGGGGGCGTGTCCTAATAAATAAATATATAATAAATAACCTCAACTTTTAAGCCAATGAAAATCCTTGTTACATGCAAAATTAAATTATTTGTCAATAACGTGAAAATGACGTCACTTCACGACGTCATTAAACTCCCTTTGTTGCTGCGGTTGGTGATGTGTTCATTTCATTAGAAGCGGGAAACATTCATCATATCATATGTGATATATCACGTATTTCTCATTAAGTTTAATTTTAATTAACTAACGAGGGTTATCTGCTCTTAAATGATGATATTGCTTTGCAGACGTTTAACAATTGAAAACCTTATGAATGTAAAAGAGGACTTGTAAAACAGTTACAAAGAGATGCTACGCTTGCAATAGTTTCATCTTTATAAAAAAATGTAATCTTTCGAAATTCCCAGAAAGTGTTATTAATAAGCGTTTCAAATTATATAAAGTTTCTGCATTGGTTATTCTGCTCGTTTGTTTTGTTTCTTGTTTTGGTTTGTTTTATGTCTTATTTTTGCTACAACACTTAAAAATGATAATAGAACATTAATAGAGTGATAGATTCTACAAAACATATCCAAATAATTTAATTTTGCATGTAACAAGGATTTTCATTGGCTTAAAAGTTGAGGTGATTTTCCATAACCTGAAAAATATAAGGACACGCCCCCTTTTCTGGAACTACTTCCGAAATTAAGCAAAATGGCGACTCCCGTAGACTTGATACACCGAATTTTACCTCGAGAACGAAGACTAGATACAAAATACAAGTCATTTATACTATTTTCATCTTTAGATATACAAACATAATCGATTGTAGCAACAGATAAACGATTAAATGAAGTACTTACCACGAGATTTGTTGGTAAACATATCGTGTCGGTGCGATGATAGGTCACGCTGATGAAAGATTGCATTTTAATTAAAATCTACCACTATCAATCATGTACCTGATTGTCAGATGCTTTGCCATCCCATCCAGAGTCATTCTGTTCTCAATATCAAATGACTCGGGCTGAAATGTATGATAACAAACGCCGGCGCCGTTCAACTACCAGCCTCCATTCTTGTACTGTCAGCTGTTGTTATTAGCAACGAGGGAGATAATCCATACGCAGGAACTTTGCATTGAGCATTTTCACGATCTTCCAAGATCTAATAAGAAACACATCATGTATTTTATAACTTAAAATTAGATTATAAGGAATGATTCTAAAATTCTTTTTGGTTATGGGAAATAACCCCAAAAAGCCGATGCACAAACGTGGTATAATATTCGCTACGCGAATTATACCGTTTGTGCATCGCCTTTTTGAGGTTATTTCCCATAACCAAAAAGAATTTTAGAATCATTCCTTTAATAAAGGTAATAAGATACATATATACATGTACATGTAAGAAGCAATGCATGGTATTGCGTTCGATAATTTTACATTTCATATATCTCACAATTAATTTCCTATTTTCGAAACCAGAGTTTATTCTTGTATTGGACGATATCTGACGTAGAGTAATTATGACGTCATAAAAATCTATGGAAACGGTCATTAAACTCTGGGAAATGACGGTAAAAAATCGAAGTTGTCATAACAATTTCAAGACGTCATAATCATTCTTTTATGGTTTTGTGTCAAATACCGTCTCAAATGGGAAATAACTCAATTCCGCAAATACAAAATACGACACCTGATGTATGATGAGGGTATAACTTCGCTGCACAGTTTCATGCAGTGATAAATT
This sequence comes from Pinctada imbricata, assembly GCA_033119305.1. Classification (NCBI taxonomy): domain Eukaryota; kingdom Metazoa; phylum Mollusca; class Bivalvia; order Pterioida; family Pteriidae; genus Pinctada; species Pinctada imbricata. The sequence continues at coordinate 25,257,674 of VSWD01000006.1, forward strand.
AAGATGAATTATACGTATTATTTTTTAATCTACATTTCCTTATAAAAATGCAGTGAGAAAATAAGGAAGAACATGACATTTAGTTCCGACCAATGTTTTTATTGCAAAGTTAGTTTCCTTTTGGAACAAAGTAGATACATACATTGAAAATGTAGTTCCCTTTCAAATTATGAATGAACAAGGTTGTAAATATTTCTTTAGATGTTGTAAAATAAAAGTACATGTAATACTTACATTTACCCTAAAAAGATTAAAAAAAAGTTATCTTTCAACTTTTTAATCTCATGTATGTACCTCTATTCTTCTTGCACACATTTATAAAGATTTAATTTTTATAATGCAAAATGCACATATTCCAACGATAACTGAAAGTCCAACAAGGGAATACAAAACAGTTGTTGTCCAAAAGGCGTAGTAATACAGCGTAGGTATACAATATGTTGGGAGTGAAATGTCTGTATTCCAAGTCGTGTAGGATCCGTACAGAAACACGCTACCTGTAAGTGTAGAAAAAGCAGATTACATGTATCATTTCATTTGAATTGATCTTGTTGATATCCTTATATATACTGCATTTGGTTTGATTTTTTTTCATTTTAACAATATATACATGTATATACTAGACTTTATGAAATGGAATGTTAAAAAGAACAAAATACTATATTTCATTATGGAGTGGAATATTTAAAAAAAAAAGAAATGTTGACATGAAAGATAGTTAAGATGTTTTAAGAAATGTTGACATGAAAGATAGTTAAGATGTTTTGTAAAAGTACATGTACTGACAGGAAAGCCTTGTGTGATTAGATACAATATCTCAGTTAATGTATAAAAAGTAGCTGTACATTTTTCAGCGGATAGGCACTCGCCTTAATTAAGATATTTGAATTCTGTTGCAAAAGGTATATATCAATTTGCAGAATCATGCGTTACGATATAACGAAACGAAAAAATTTAGAATACATGTTCGGTCAGAGACAGTATTGAGATTCTTTGGTCGAACAGTGCCTGTAATGATTTAAGGTCAAGTTGTATAAGACTTTAATGAGTCAATGTCAAGGTCGATAAGAAGCGACGAACATTAGGAAACATGTACAGTCAGAGGTGATATTGAGATTCTTAGGTCGAACAGTACCTGTAATAATTTAAGGTCAAGGTTCTACAATACATTTAAGGGGTCAATGCCAAAGTCAGTACTTGTAATATTTAAATCAAGGTCGTTTATTTATATGTACCTGTTAAAAGCCAAACAACTAAGAAGATACCAATTAAGGGAAGGCAGCACATTGAAAACCAATATCCGTAATCCGCCTCTGATTTTATTACGATACAGCAAATATAAGCTAAAATGGCAAACACACCGAAAACCACCAAGAATGTCGGAACCATCTTCTCCAAACGACAATAATGCAGGTATAGTGATTCTGAAACGATTAAGAAAATGTTTATACGACAAAGTTAATCGCTGTCCGTTATATCATAATTTATAACCGTATGAAGAAAACGTAATATTGCGTTAGATATTCGATATCGATAATCCCCATGATAGTAGTAGATCATGCCAAATACCTAGGGGTTACTCTCTCATCCGACCTAAAGTGGAATCACCATGTAGACCAGGTAGTTAATAAAGCTAATAGGACGTTACGCCTAATTAGAAGAAACATAAAAGTCAAACATCCCAAAATTAGGTCTATGTGCTATAAAGCATTAGGTAGGCCCCAGCTTGAGTATTCCGCTGCTGCATGGGACCGACACACAAAGGACCTCACTGATAGGCTTGAGACGGTGCAGCGCAACCCTAACCAACTACTCCCATGCAGCGAGTGTTACATCCATGCTGGACAACCTCGGGTGGGAAACTCTTGAGCAAAGAAGATCGTAAGTTCCCTTAGCAATTGTCCAGTGGAACCTACTGCCAGTAGATATAGTCAGGATGACAAAGCCTCATGCCTTTAAGGCTGCTGTGTCGTCTTTGACCCACACAAGGCCCTAAACAAAACTCTTCTATTTTATCCTTTTATCTGTAACTAGCTGTTTTTAAATTTTTAAATTCAAACAAAATAACCTTTTAACATTGCACAGACGCGCGCGCTGCACATAAGACTTGCAAATGGGTGCTGCAGTATCTGTAGATAGATAGATAATTATGGCAAAAGCAATGAAATGAACACGGGTGCTAGAATTCAAGGACTTATTTCCCTTCCTTACAGGGATACTCATCCAATTTTCTTAGCCAAATACAACAGTTATTTTTGAACAGCGAATTTTGTTTTAGATTTAAATATTTTGCAAATAAAATTTTGGTCCACGCACCTTTTTGTAATAACAAATTCAACAAATTCTAAATTCTATATACTTAGTCTAGTACCTCATTTTTTCTATATTCTATGACTAAGTGGTCCGGAAGTTTTCAAATAGACCGAACATTGATTTGTGAACGATTTTATTTAATTGTGCAAGTAGACATCTGGGGCCACACACGCTCTGCAAAGGAATTGAACAAACTTTAATTCAAAATATAAAACCAGAGGGCGCTACTGAAATGAAATTTGGCGGTGTCTGAAAATCACTCCGCCTGAAAGCATCACTGACGAAGATTTAATATACCAAACACGTGTCTGGTGCATTCAAAATTTGTTTGAAATTTTCTTCAAGAAGGTAAAGGGTTTGGAAACTTCCGTATTATTATGGAAATCTTCCTATTTTGACTTGCATTCATTGTAAGTGTGACAGACCATTAGCTTGGGTTTCAAACTTTGCTTAAACGAGTCATAATAACTCAAAATCAGTTCTATCAGCATGATCAGATAAGGGTGTAAAAAAAGTTAAAGCACCACAAAAAAGGCGATGTTAAATTTTACGTTTTTATTACGACACGTGTTTCGGCTAGTATGTTTAGCCTCTTCAGATAATAATAAATGTAACATTTGTATTAACATTGAATACAGTACAAGCAATGGTAAATACATTGATAAAAATCAGGATACGTTAATGAGATTATTTTGCACTCCTTGCTGAAAATATGCTTATACCTAATAGAAATAGTAAATACATGGTCTTATCAATTCTATAAGGGTTTACCCTGGATTTTTTTTTCAGCTTTTAAATTGTTCGACGGTGTTTTATTGAATATAAAATTAAGAATGTTTATAGTATCTTACGGTAGATTTTTTAATATGATATAATTTAATTACCTTTGGTTAGGTTTAATCCTGTCAATGTTACATTTTTTGTTTTTTTTGACATTTTGACATTTTCCAGCTAATATAATATTTCAAGAAAATCACCAAATTAGGATAGTCTGATGAATTTTCCACATTAAATAAAATCATAATTACAAAATTATGGAAGAGACGAGAAGGGGTTGGTTTCAACTAGGTTCATGGATGTTGATATCATGCGATCTTTGCTAGTATTTTTGAAAAAAAAACTCTAAACTAAAAAAAAGGAATTTGATAATCTAATTACAAATGAAGAGAACAGTTTATTACCTAGCACGATATGTGCAATTGGGATACACATGAGGAAACCAGTAACCACCATACATATTGTAACTGTAATGAAAAATAATACATGTTCGTAAAATGAAAGATAATGGTAAAAATAAACAAGTCATCCTTTACAAGAAAATTGAAAAAGGGACTGTCACAAATATCTACAATTCTCTCTCTCTCTCTCTCTCTCTCTCTCTCTCTCTCTCTCTCTCTCTCTCTCTCTCTCTCTCTCTCTCCGGTTTCACGGTGCATGTATGTTCATCTCTCTCCTTACCTGGTTGAATTGGCTTTTTATGAGGTGGATTTTGACGTAAATTTGTAGATGCCGTCCTACCACGTCCGAAGAGGGAATTGTATGACGGCGGATCGAAAGCTAAAAAGAAAAATTTGAAATATCATTAGCGTTATACCGTTATCATTACCGTTATTAAGTCAGTCTTGATTTCAACCATAAAATGTGAGATCATGCATCTAATTTAGTGGTACATGCATAATTTATCTTTGGCATTCTGTTGAATCAGTTTGAAATAAAATAGATACATATATAATCTACATGTGTGTAATATGTTTATATATAAAATGAACCCTTTTGTCTGCCTCTTTGTCCGTCAAAAACTTATTTATATAATAGTGTTAGGTTTAGTGTTCACTATGCCGAAATAGTAGTCAGGGTTCTGGCACATAGTGCACGACCCGAAGGGGAGTGCACTATGTGCCAGAACCCTGACTACTATTTCGGCATAGTGAACACTAAACCTAACATTATTGTTATTATTATGCTGACTGTAAATGTTTATGAGCATTGATTGCACGAGTTGCCTCTCTTTCAAAAACCCTGTGTTACAGACAAACATATTCTGGATTTACCCCTATTTGACTGTAAAAGATCTATAGTGGGGTCGTTTAGTATAGGCATAATTTAACAAGAAAAAATATAGCAACATAAATTTGGCATTAATTTTAAAGGAAAAAATAACTATCTAGGAACATTTGTTTTTGATAGTGTACTCCCTTCATAGAAAACGTTTTCAAGATATATGTTATGAATATTGATTGTACGAGTTACCTCTCCTTCAAAAAACCATGTGCATATTCTGGATTTACCCCTCAGTGATTGTAAAAGATCTATAGTCTGGTCGATAAGTACAGGCATTATTTAACAAGAAAAATATAGCAACATAAATTTGGCATTAATTTTAAAGGAAAAAATAACTATCTAGGAACATTTGCTTGGGTATGCAAACAAATTTAATTAAATATCTTGTATGAAAACGACATGTCTGTTTATATAAACAGGTCAGCATCACTTATGTTAAGAACACTACTGTGGAAAAACAGGGGTGCACTATTAGGGTGATAGTGCTCACATAGAAAGATGATAGTGTACACCTGAACCGTTCTCTGTTACAATATGGTAGAGTAGAACCTATCACAGAAGAAACTCACTGGAAGCATAATAATATATATTATAATGTATATGTATTTCCCCTCACCCTCGCCGGAATTCACGTTCGTCTCGCTATTTGATGTATCTGCGTTTGGCATATCAACTACTGAAAAGATAAAAAATATATAAATGTTCTTATATTAACGTTAAGCTTATTTCTGAAGATGTATTAACCCACTGAAGTTAAAATCCTTTATCAATTGACAGTTATGCGGGGAATATTAATTCTTATATTAATCGCTACAATATATTGAAAGGGCATTCTTATCACAATAAAATTGTCATTAATGAAATACATGTACATATGTTAAATCTCTTCAAATTCAATGGCATAATTCAAGAACAAATAAAAATTGCAGCATGGACCAGACATGCATGTTTCGGGTACTTAACCCTCTTCAGTGATCCTCAATCTAAACAATGTAATACGACCAAATAATGAGAAAGTTATTTTGTCCAAAATGTACCTAAAGACGTTATAGGATAGGTGGGATATGATGCTCTATTATAAATAATGTCGAAGGGTTCCAACTGTCTACCTTCTTGAAGAAAATTCCAAATCAATTTACATGCACCAGACACGTGTTTCGAATATTAAATTCTCATCAGTGATGCTTTCAGCGGCGCCACCATAAATAGTTTCAGTAGCGCCCTCTTTAATTTTTTTAAGTTAGATTTTTACATTTACATTACAGAGAGCGCGCGGCTCCAAATTTCCTGTAGGGTCGATTCAGTAGCATATCCAAATAAAATCTATGTTCAAAATAGCATTGGAGGGATGGTGCTAAGATGTTAAACTCCTATAAACTTTCATTGCACCATATGCGCATGTCAACAAGAGATGTTTTAATGTATGACAATAGAAAGAACTGGTGCGTGTATTGTGCATCACTTTTTCATAACTCGACTTTCTTTCTCAAACCTGTGTTCGCCGGATTTGCAGTCAAATTAATAGTTGAACTATAATCTACATACTCTCCTAAAATGAATTTTGAACTAGGATTTTGACAAATAGAAAAAAAAACAATTCAATGCAAAAGAATTTAGATTCTTCAGAAATGTTGCGTGTCTCTAAAGCCCCTGTCACACTAGCACGAATTTGAGCTACGACTTGTGGCGAGTTACAACTCGCCACAACTCGTAATGTGTCGCGTGGAACTCGTACAAATGTCTTCACATGTCGAAGAATTGTCGCCTCATGTCGCCAGAACTCGGTATGAGGCGGCGAGAATTTTAAACGGTTAAAAATTGTCGTGCGAGTTTTCATGTCGTGTGCATGTCGAGGAGATGTCGAAAAGATGTCGCATAAGCTCGTACAGGCATCGTGTGCATGTCTCCACTTCTCGCCGAAAATCAAACTCGTGCGAGAAGCGCCAAGTTTGTATACGAGTTTATACGACATATGTACGATATCTGCACGACATCATACGAGTAGGATCGACCTCTTCTCGACATTTGCTCGACTTTATACGAGCTCTGCTCGACATCTCTTCGACAATTTCTCGAGGTCTGCCAAGTTGAGTACTTAAAGCCAGTCTTCCAATGCAGGAAGCATTAATGTTTTCATTTTCATAGTAAAGCAACGAAAGAGAACGAAAATAAAAAGAGGCCCAAGTGGGCAGACATGTACAGGACGCGCAATAGCTTAATACACACAAAGACTCTAGAAAATTGCAATTCACCATGATCAGTTTGTCCATCTATCCTCTTACATCATTTTGTCTTAATATATGGAAAAGAAGTAATCAGTCCCCTATCATCACTCTATGGACGATGTATCTTGTATAAGACATTGAACACCTACTACCTGTACGGTCTAGTACATTTTATTGCATTTAAAAAAGACTGAAACCTTAAATCAAATATATTTTTTAAGCTGGCAAGATAAGAAAAAAGGTCAAATTAATATACTTAAAGATATTCTATTTATATTCTGGTTTTATTGAAAAAGATTTTTGAAAAGAACAAATTTAAATTTGACAACTCCCCCCCCCCTCCTTTCCCTAGGCGGAATAGTTACTTTACGGTACGTATTTTAATTTTCAGCCAAAATGATTTATACATCCATGAACACCAAGTGTAAAACAGTCATACCTTAAATATGCATCCTTCTTGGACACTTAGTTTCGTTACTTTTACTAATAGATTGTAGAAGAGATTTTTTCAACATTGTTTTAGAATCTATCTTTGAAAGAAGTTATGTTAATTAAGTAATCAAGAATCACGAAGGTGTACCGTGTTATTTACATGATCTTTTACGTTGTATAGATCAATTCTGAATTTCATTCAAATTGTTAAGCAGATTTGAGGAAGAAAACGGAGAATTAATACACGCCAAACATACAAAAGGAAGACATCTTATCGACGGACGGAATGCTACAATAATGATAATATCTAGGGCTGGGCGGTGCACCGAAAATTTCGGTGCTTCGAAATTAGCATTGTCGGTTCGATGCACCGACGTAGAATTCCAGATTTCGATTCGGTTCAGACGTAATTTATCAAAGTAAACTAAAGTCAAATAGTGACCAGAAAATGTTTGAAATTGCTTAGAAATTATATCTAAGAAGGCCAAAAAGTAAGAAAAGAGCGAACATTCACTTATTGCTCCGATTTACGTACACTCCCCCCTCCCCACTTGCAGACCTTCCATGAAAAGGAAAGTGAAAGTAACTCTACTTTCGCTTTCCGTGAACTTGTCAGAGGAAGCTTTGTACAAGCAGCAACAAGAATAAACGGGATTGTAGTTGCCAAATATCATGTAAGGAAAGCTATGTCCACTTAAATATATTCTGTGACACCTGTCAATACTTGGTTGTTGAAAAATGAGGTGTTGAAATTCTTATTTATATTTTTAAAATTTCTCACAGTACATGATGCTGTTGTGTTGGAGCACATGCATTCACCATAATTATGGATGTAAAACTGATGAAACCCCACACATTCTCAGATTATTATGCAAACTATTATGCTGTATAAGGTTAGACTAAAGTGATGGTCAAATCAATTGAGATTTTCTTCAATTTTTTGTGAATTGTATCCATTTTTGCATAATATTTTGTACTTTATCTCATTCAAATGAACCGAATCGAAATTAACCGAACCGAGGCCTTGTGAATCGAAACCGAACCGAATCGAAGGATACCTGAATCGTCCCAGCCCTAATAATATCAATCCCTGTTTCAAATCAGGTTAGCTAAGAAAGACTTCAAAAAAAATTTATAGCAATTCATAATGTGTTGACATAACTCGTACACTTCTCGTACTCGGGTCGTCATAACTCGTACTTAACTCGTGCTTAACTCGTAGGCATGTCGTCACATCACGTATAAACTCGTACGGAACTCGTACTTTTCTCGTATCTTCTCGCGCTGAAGTCTTCGTTTGTCGAGAAGATGTCGTGTACAAATCGCAGATATGTTGCTTAAACTCGTGTGTGTTCGCCAAGTGTCGTACTGATCTCGAAGAGGTCTCGAGCAAATGTCGACCTCATGTCATAATCATAAAAAAATCAAGACCAACTCGGTGAAATTTCGGCTAGTTATAACTCGCCAGTACTCGTACAAAAGTCGTAGCTCAAATTTGTGCTAGTGTGAGCTTCAGCTCGATTTATTCATAATTGCATGTAAATGCAGTTTTTGAATTCAATCATCATTAAAGATAGATCAAGAACCACATTTTTCTCCTCCAAAATCTTATGATATGAAAATGAATCTTACCGTAAATCTGTTGTTTGCTAAAAACTCCGCTCGAAATGTTCATGTCACCCATTGTTTCTCAAATAAAATCGGGAGGAATTTCAAGATTTTAAAATCTACCATCAATTGAAAAAATTAAATTTGATAATAACGTTTATATTGCTATTTATCAATTTTACGTAATATGTAAACTGTTTTTTGCAATCCAAGTACATGTACCAATAATGATATAATAAAATCACACAAGGAGGGACATTATAAACAATTACTTAGTTTTAAGAAGGAAGCGTCCTTGTTGTAACATAACTTTGGTTACACACACTGTACACTTCCCAACAGAAAAAACACCTACACTGATTTTTTCAAGTCAGGATCACTTCGAGTCATTACGGTGGACCCAAATGACAATATTTTACGGGAATTGAGATTTGAGAAAAGTTGTTTTTGTCGAATTCAAAAAGTGACGAGTAATTAAAACCTTATACTTGTATTCTTATAATTTGGAGCCGCGCACTCTCTGTAAAGTAAATGCACAGAATTAGATTCTACAAATAAAGCCAGAAATGAATTTGGGCGGCTTATGAAAAGCACTTTGGCTGGAATCATCACTGATGAGGCCAAAACACGTTTTGGTGCATGATATCCTTCAAGAAGGTATAGAGTTGGAACACTTCCTAGTGCAGTGTGGAGCAGTTTAGCAACATTTCTGAAGAATCTAAATTCTTTTGCATTGAATTGTTTTTTCTATTTGTCAAAATCCTAGTTCAAAATTCATTTTAGGAGAGTATGTAGATTATAGTTCAACTATTAATTTGACTGCAAATCCGGCGAACACAAGTTTGAGAAAATTAGTCGAGTTATGAAAAAGTGATGCACAATACACGCACCAGTTCTTTCTATAATTGTCATACATTAAAACATCTCTTGTTGACATGCGCATATGGTACAATGAACGTTTATAAGAGTTTAACATCTTAGCACCATCCCTCCAATGCTATTTCAAACATAGATTTTATTTGGATATGCTACTGAATCGACCCTACAGGAAATTTGGATCCGCGCACTCTCTGTAATGTAAATAGACAAATTTTAATTTAAAAAATGTTATGATCGCTAAGCGATATAGTCCCCTACCGGCGGCATATATTTATGTCCTGCAACTCTGCCTATGAATTACTCTTCAATTAAACATGTATGAGTTTTAATTAAACTTACTGTCTGTGCAGCTCAGTTCTGAGGTTTTATCTGCTTTAGCTTGATCGATTCGAAAAAGAGGTCAAGCGTGACGAAACTTGAACTTGCTCTGTATAACTATCCAAGACTAAGCTGAGTATCAAATTTTACCTGAATATCTCTATTTGTTGCAGAAAAAAAGTCTGTAAAAATGACAAAAACTGAATTTTGCAAGTCATCAAGTGGCATAACTCCTCGAAAAATGGGTTAAGCGTGACGAAAGTCAAACTTGCTCTGTAACTATCCAAGACCAAGCTGTGTATCAAATTTCACTTGAATATTTCTATTTGTTGCAGAAAGAAATCCGGAAAACTTACAAAAACTAAATTTTCCAAGTCATCAAGGGGCATTACTCCTCGAAAAGTAGGTCAAGCGTGACGAAAGTCGAACTTGCTCTGTAACTATCCAAGACCAAGCTGTGTATCACATTTCACTTGAATATCTCTTTTTGTTGCAGAAAGAAATCCGGAAAACTTACAAAAACTAAATTTTCCAAGTCATCAAGGGGCATTACTCCTCGAAAAGTAGGTCAAGCGTGACGAAAGTCGAACTTGCTCTGTAACTATCCAAGACCAAGCTGTGTATCACATTTCACTTGAATATCTCTTTTTGTTGCAGAAAGAAGTCCGGAAAACTGACAAAAACTGAATTTTCCAAGTCATCAAGGGGCATAACTCCTCAAAAAATGGGTCAAGCGTGACGAAAGTCAAACTTGCTTTGTAACTATCCAAGACCAAAGTGTGTATCAAATTTCATCTGAATATCTCAATCCGTTGCAGAAAAAAGTCCGGAAAAACTGACAAAAACTGAATTTTCCAAGTCATCAAGGGGCCTACATGTAACTCCTCGACAAATGGGTCAAGCGTGACGAAAGTCAAACTTGCTCTGTAACTATCCAAGACCAAGCTGCGTATCAAATTTCATCTTGATATCTCCATCCATTGCAGAAAAAAGTCCGGAAAACTGATATTCGGACAGACGGACAGACGGACGGACAGACGGACGGACGGACAGACCGAGAGGAAACTAAGAGTCCCCTTCGGCGTTGCCGGTAGGGAACTAAAAAACCCAGAGGGCGCTACTGAAATGACTTCTGAAAATCAGAGAGATGGAACACTTCCGTATTATAGTCATATTGAATTTATGATTTTTTTCTTTTGGAATAGTCTTTACATGTCCAAGGTAAAATTGGGGATCGTGAGAATGAATAATGCTTTGTGCGTTTTGTCTGGTTTTTTCAGTCTTTTTGTACTTATTCAAATTACTATATCTATAAATTTCGTCGATGACATTTTCCTACAATGTATGAACCGACTTCCGAAACATTGTGAGCAGCATTTAGTTCAAACCAGTCATCGAGGAATCACCATTATTGAATTGTGGTATACATTACAATCCCATAAATGTTAAACCTGTATGTAGCGTTCACATCTTATATGACAACACCAGGGCACAGTGGCCAAGTTCAATTTCGGTTTGTCGTTTCTTCTGTTTCTGTTTACAAAATTTTCTCAATTTTCTAAACCCGGGTCCTGTAGCATCATATCCCAGCCATTATGCTATGTCTTTCGGTATATTTAGGACAAAATTTTCGCAGATTTTGGTCATATTACATTGTTTAGATTGAGGATCACTGACGAGTGTTAAGGTAAATACCCGAAACGTGCATGCCTCGTCCATGCTGCAAATTCATCTGCTCTAAAATGATGCTAATGAATTTGAAGACGTTAAACACTTGAATTGGTATAACTGTATGATGAGGATGTAAATTCGCAGTATCATGCATTGATAAATTTAGAAGAATTATACATTTTTTTTCAAACTTTATTTCTTTATTTTCTTTATTTTATTTTCTGACCGAAATAGATAGTATTACATATAATGAAAATGATATAAGTTCCCTTGCAACTTGCTCAATTAACTTTATATATATCAAGATTGCAGATGTAAAAAACATCGTTCCCTTGTTGCAAAAACAACTCACTACATGAACTGAAAACGAAAATTTTCATTTTAATTCAATTATTTGTAACTTGTGAAGAGTTTCATGTCTCCATATCTTACAAAAAATTATGCAGATCTAATTATATTTATACAAAATGCACATATTCCAACGATAATTGAAAGTCCAACAATGGAATAGAAAATAGTTGTTGTCCAAAAGGCGTAGTAATAGAGCGTAGGTATACAATATGTTGGCAGTGAAATGTCTGTATTCCATGTCGTGTAGGATCCGTACAGATACACGCTACCTGTCAATGAACAGAAAGTATGTAAGATCTTCTCGATATTCATAGGTCTATGACGTAAAATAATTGTGATGTCATCAAATTTAATAAAAACCAGTGATAAATTCAGGGAAAACATACTTTATATATTATGTTTCCATGGAAAAGAATATTTTTTCCATTACGTCATGTATAGGGGAAAATTAGAAGTTGAGTTTTTTTCTTAATGGATTAATTTTCTTAATTGTCTCTTTAAATACATTAACTTATAAATTCTTTTTGAAAAATACATAAGAAATGTACATGTATTTTATGTAAAATCAGGGGAGGCTTTCCGATAGTAAGAGAGGGCATTGATATTCAAAGTTCTAATTAAACTTCAAATTTTTGGTGTCGTTGCCTCTGTTGTTGTTGATTTTTCGTGTTGTTGCTGCAGTTTTTTTTTTGTCTTCTTCGAGTTAGTAAAGTGTTGTGAAATAAAGTTGAGTTCCGCACAGAACATTACAAGATGACAATAGAGGCTCGATCTGTCTCTGCAGGTAAAGAGGTATCGAATTCAAATCAAGTTAAAGTTACATCGTGGTCCGATCTTTCTATTTTGTTGTTGCCGTTAGATGGGGAAACGGAGATGCTCGTGTTGTGGTGAAGCTGAGGCATATACAAAATTGCATTGATGTTAAGAGGTAGCTCAGTAGTGTTCAGAATATGCCCCATCGCCAGGTGGTCACATTTATGTACAGAACCTGTACTAAGCTACTAATTTAAATGATGTGTCGTATATGTAATAAGTCAACGTCAAGGTTGCATGTGCATTTTCCGCAAAATGATCATGTCAAGGTCATGCACAACCTGTAAATAGTCAATGTCAAGGTCGAAAAAACGTGTAATAAAATAAAGCAAACACTCGGTTGCAGCACCCAAAGCAAAAATAAGTGTCAATGTCGTGCAGTAATGTTAAGGTCATGCAGCACAGTCTTAAATCAGTGTCAAACTCGGATGGCGTTTTCAATTAAATAAGTAAATAGAAAGGTTGTGCAGTGTCAGTTTGCCAGTCATTTCATGTAGGTCGGACAGTGTCTGGAATAAGTCAATTTCAAGGTCGTACAGAACCACCAAAAAAAGTAATTTTTAGGTCGGACAGTACTAGTAAAAAATCAAGGTTTTACATTTACCAGTTATAAGCCAGACAACCAGGAAGATGCCAATTAATAGAAGACAGCACAGTGAAAACGCATAGCCGATGTCATCTTCATCGTCTGTTTCCCCAGATTTCATTCGCTGTGCGATAACGGTACAACAAAGGTAAGCTAAAATGGTAAACACACCGAAGACCACCAAGAATGTAGGAACCATCTTCTCCAAACGACAGAAATGAAGGTATAGTGACCCTGAAACGATTGAAGAAAAAGTATTTATACAACAAAAGTACATTCATGCAACTGTTGTCATATTTATCATAATCAGTCCCAATTTACACTATCCCCGTATGAAGATAAATGAAAATATGGCATTACCCGACATACTGTGATCTTAATTATATAAGCTAGGTATGACCATAGATACTAATATCTAAACATCAATGCCCCGCAATAAAACCCGCCTGTTTCTCTTTGGTCTCCTTCCTTTTATGTGTTGTCATTGATGTTTGATGTTTCTGTACGTCTGCTTTGTATGATGTTCTCGTGAATATTGTTGTGTCTTTTTGCAGTTTGTAGTTTTGTCTGATGTCAGGTCTGTGTCGATTCCTTGTGGGTTTGTTTCGCTGGGTGAATGCAGGGTGGCCATGCTGGAGATCATTCCCTTTTCTTTCTTATAGGGTTTTCTATTCTATATTTTACCTGGGATCATGGGCTTTTAAAACAAAATACAACAGTCCCTCTTGAATAGCAATATGATACATGTTTTTTTGTCATTTCAAAGTCAATCAAAAATAGAAACTTTTTAAAGCTTAATTAATCTTTTTACAGTCTATCATAAAGTATCCCGGAGTTCACAATAAAATACCCGTCTCTAGAATTGCATTAATTGGAAGTACAACTATCCGTTAGCTTGAATTATAAAAGTTCGCTATTACGCGTAAAAAAGAACCCAAATCAGCACTGTCAGCAAGATCATAGAAGTGCATTTTGCGGATTTTTTTCATCCTTTAAAGTTTTGAATCGTTTTTTTTTTTAAAGTATTGTTAATTGTAGATTTGAAATTTATCAATCGTTTGAATAGGCTTGAGACAAACAGGAATGCAATAATGACAGATTTGATTACAGAAAGCATATGTCCATCATTTCAAAACAAATACCGATCACGAGGGCCTACATAATTTTCAAGCGAATCTCCTTGAAAATGAAGAAATTTAGGAAGAGATGAGCAAGTATTGGTTTCAATGGGATTCATTGGTGTTGAGCTATTGTGATCTGTGATTTTTTTTTATATTTTCATCATTTATAAATCCAATAACAAATTAAGAATATAGTTTATTACCTATCACGATATGAGCAACTGGGATAGACATGAGGAAACCAGTAACCAGCATACACGGAACTGTAATAAAAACCATGCATGGTCGTAAACTGAAAGACGGGCTATGCTCAGAAAAAGCATAAATTTCAATATAATTGAAAAAGGGAAAATGGTAACTTTGTAACAATAAGTGTAAATCTCACTTTTTCTCTCTTTATGGTCACTTGGACTTCTCTCTCTCTCTCTCTCTCTCTCTCTCTCTCTCTCTCTCTCTCTCTCTCTCTTTCTCTCTCTTACCTGGATTTACGGGCTTTTCACCAGGTGGAGTTTGACGTAGTTTTGTAGATGCCGTCCTGACACGTCCGAATAAGGAATTGTATGACGGTGGAGACGAGGCTGGAGTACTGTGAGCTAAAATATACGATGACATTATTGGCGTTTTGTGTCTAAGTTTCACTTTGTTAAATGAAAGTGAGTACATTTTGAAAGCCCAACTATCATCACACGAGAATCTGTACATCTAACTTACTCTTTATATAAAAATCATGCTTACTCCTCCCGGGCACCTGGTCCCACCTCTAGCTTTCTAAGGGTCCGTCAATGCTCAGTTTAGTGATCTATTGTGAATGCTTCGAGATTATCGTCAGGATCTTCTTTAACTCATTTATTACGAGGGCTGATTGATATGTTGTGAGCCTCTTTTTTTCTTTGATAATAGAAGATATTCTGCTAATAGATTATCTCCAAAAAAGGAAGGTCAAACAATCAATGGCACATAACATGCACTGTGCTTAACTTCTGACACAGTTACGGGAAAATATTAAACTTAAGCGTCGCTGAAAGCTCACTAGTTAAAGATATGTTGTTCCATCAGGACAATGCTCCTGTTCACAAGTCTGTCACTGCTTTGGTTGCCATTCCTGATTGTGGCTTTATTTGATTGAGTATCCGCCTTATTCACCTGATCCTACTCAACCAGACTTTCATCTATTCCAAATAGATGCTGACGCCTCGCGGTAAAACTCAATTTCTGATAGGGGATTCGCCGATACCCTGTCAGTATTTGTAAAACACACGCATGGTAACCCCTAAGTGACAATTGTTGTATGGCAAAAAAGTATGACGTCATAAATATGAATATAACGTTGCGTGCTCTTACGCACGGCGCCACAAATATATTTTTATATGTTCCTACAGCCCCGACCAGTCGAAAGTTTAACGCCGAGATGACGAAATTTTGAAAGCTCAATTCGAAACGAAAGTTTCGTTAACTATTCGTCAGCGATTTTTTGAAAGTTACTGAGATGACGAAATTTTGAAAGCTCTAAAAAGCTTTCAAAAAATCGCTGACGAAAATTTCGTTAACTAATCTTAGTTAACGAAAAATTTGAAAGCTATGAGCTTTCAAATTTTCGTCATCTCGGAGCTTTCAAAATATTTGAAAGCAATCGCTGACGAAATTTTGAAAGCAATCGCTGACGAAAATTTTGAAAGCTATCGCTGACGAAAGTTTTGAAAGCTATCGCTGACGAAAATTTTGAAAGCTATCGCTGACGAAAATTTTGAAAGCTTTTTGAACGCTCGGGTGCCATTTTGTTTTTGCGATGGGTGCAGCACGCCTCGGGCGAATTCCTCTGCACAGTTTAGAGGATGAAAGAAGCCGTCTCTTTATCGGCGTGGCACTTTAAAAATTCACCGATTGTGAAATATCTTTCAAAGCTTCCGACAGTCACAGAGAAGAAGCCAGGGTTTCACTGGATATAAATTTCCCTCATTTCGTCAGAATTTGGCCGGTCAGATGTAAATTTTCTGGTATATATATATATATACTTTTAGATTTAAGATGAAATGGAAGTTGTTCATATATTGTTGTGGGTCATGTATGATTTTAGTTTTACTTTATGTGTAGGTACACATGTACTTAGTCATGTTATTTAATGATTTCATAATAATTCTTTCTAGATTTTACTATGTCATGTTTATTTCTTTAGAGAATATTCCAGTATGTTCTTTGTTACATCATTATCATCATATGACTGTGATTTCTAGAATTTACTCTATTGTTAATCATTTGTACTGAGTCATTGTTCTGGAAGCTTCTGGTAAATTCATTGTTATTAAGTATAAATACCTCTGAGGAACTGTGTTAAGGGACATTCGTACACATTCGTAGACACGATTCATTCATCTATTCTGATATACTGGGACACTTTATTTGTTGAGACTTTAATCCATTTAACAACGTTTGGACACCGATCTTTCGAGAACGTTTGTGATTACCGGAAACCATACATTCGATAGACATTGTGGACCGTAACGGACACTTTGATCCGGACATTGTATTGTAAGTTGTAATCATTTTAAATATATATATTTTGTACATAATTAAACTTGTAAATTTATATTCAGTCTTTGTCTGATTTTTGCTGGCGTTTTGGGGTATTCTGACCCATAACAGAATTGGGGGCTCGTCCGGGATAGTAATCTCTGCATATTTGCATTTTTACGTAAAGTTCGTTTTTTTCAAAAAGGAAAATTCTCAAAACTTTTGCCAGCAGAAATCAATCATGGTATTTTCGGTCACTGAATTTTTGAAATCGCCGACTGTAGATGAGTTCGAATCATTGAAAAAAGATGATTTGATTGGTTTAGGTCTTCACTTGAAGTTAGATGTAAAATCTTCTATGAGAAAACAAGAAATTAGAAATATTGTGGCTAAAGAGCTTTTAGCTGAGGAAATCTTTTCGTCATACGATTTTCCTGTTGAACCTGTTTCAAGCGAAACCAAAATGTCAAAATATGAGTTTGAATTAGAGAAAATGAAAATACAATTACAATTTGAAAAAGAAGAAAAAGAAAGACAATTTGAACGAGAGAAACAGGAACGTATGCACGAGAGAGAACTCCAGTTTGAGCTAGAAAAGTTAAAGTTAGAGAAAGGCGCTAAGGAAAATCCTGTTCCTTCGCCTGTCAAGTCTGAATTCGATGCTGCCAAAAACATCAGATTAGTACCAAAATTTCAAGAAAAGTCCGTGGACAAATATTTTCCACATTTTGAGAAAATCGCGGCCAATCTGAAGTGGCCACGCGATTTTTGGCCAACTTTATTACAAAGCGTACTTATTGGCAAAGCGGCTGAAGTGTACTCGGCGCTCAGTATTGCTGAGAGTTCAGACTATGACAAGGTCAAGGAAACGATTTTGAGAGCATATCAGTTAGTACCTGAGGCGTACAGACAAAAGTTTAGAAAGTACAAAAAATTTGAAAATCAAACATATGTTGAATTCGCTCGAGAAAAAGAAGATTTATTTGATCAGTGGTTTCGATCTAAGAAAATTCCCAATTCATTTGACAATTTGCGTCAGATCATTCTGATAGAAGAGTTCAAAGAGTGTGTACATCAAGATTTAAGAACTCATTTGGAAGACAAAAATGTTAAAACTGTTGAAGAAGCCGCTGTTTTGTCTGATACGTATGCTCTCACTCATAAGAAAAATTTTGTGTCAAAAACTCAATCTAGCGATAGCGCAAAAACGTCAGATTTTCCAAAGAAAAATTTACAAGAGTCTCAGTCGTCCATTAGTTCCCAGTCACCATCTCAAGGTGGTTCTACGTCCGGTCCTAGATCCGAACGTTCTGATGCATCCCCAGGGGTGGGGTCGCCTCCTACATGCAATTATTGTAAGAAAAAAGGTCATGTTATTGGTGAGTGTTTGAAGCTTAAGAAGAAAAAAGAACTTAAGTCACAGGCCTGTGCGTCTGTTAGAAATGATAGGAAAGCCTTAGATTCGATTTGTTCTGACACTCCTGAGATTCGGGGTTCTAAGTCCAGTTCTGATGATTTTGTGGAGGATCATTATAAGCCCTTTTTGTCACAGGGATTTGTTTCACTCAGTGATTCTAGCGAAGCGTTGCCTGTTCAGATTTTGAGAGATACTGGTGCTGCCCAGACTTTATTGTTAGAGGGTTAATTGCCTTTGTCTGAGCACACTTTTACTGGTAGGTCAGTTTTATTACAGGGTGTGGAGCTAGGCGTCATTGATGTTCCCCTTCATAAAATTTATTTGAAGTCAGACTTAATTACTGGACCTGTTATCGTAGGTGTTCGACCTACTCTTCCCGTTCAAGGCGTTTCCTTGTTGCTTGGCAACGATTTAGCTGGCGGCAAAGTTGTAGCCGATCCGATTGTTTGTGAAAAAATCACGTCCGATGTCGTGTCCGATGTTGAAGACGACGACTTGTACCCAGCCTGCGCAGTTACCAGGGCGATGGCCAGGAACAGACTAAAAGAGGCTGAGAGTACTTCTGCACTTAACGAGAACCATCCCTCCGAAAATATAGACCTTTCTGACACATTCATGTCTACCATTGATGACAGCGTACCTGAGACGTCAGTATCACTTCATGTTGACAAGTCTCCGACAGTGCCTAGTGATGATTCCTATCCGCCATTAGACAGGGGTACAGATGCCTTAAGCCGTGAGCATCTCCTCTCCGAGCAAACTAAAGATCCAGAGATCATCCGACTAAGCAAGAGGGCCCTTCCCCGAGAAGAAGCGGACAAAGTCGGAGAGTGCTTCTACATACAAGATGGCATCCTTATGCGGAAATGGAGACCACCTGATGCACCCCCTAATGACGTGTGGCGGGTCGTTCACCAGATAGTGGTTCCAGTAGCGTATCGCGGGGACATCATGAGTTTAGCTCACGACACACCCATGGCAGGTCATTTAGGTGTCAATAAGACTTATAATAGGATTTTAAGTCACTTTTACTGGCCTAAGTTGAGAAAAGATGTGTCTGAGTTTTGTAAGTCTTGTCATAGTTGTCAGATGGTAGGTAAACCCAATCAAGTTATACCACCTGCTCCCCTCCAACCCATTCCAGCCTTTGAGGAACCTTTTAGTAGGGTGTTAGTTGATTGTGTAGGTCCTTTGCCTAGGACTAGGTCAGGGAATCAGTACTTATTGACAATTATGTGTACTTCGACTAGGTTTCCTGAGGCCATACCTCTTAGGAATATCAAGGCAAAGACCATAGTTAAGGCCCTTACAAAGTTTTTCAGTTTCGTAGGTGCTCCCAAGGCTATTCAGTCAGATCAGGGTTCGAATTTTATGTCAGGATTGTTTCAGCAGGTTATGCATGAGCTAGGTATCAGGCAGTATAAGTCTTCTGCGTACCATCCTGAGTCCCAGGGGGCACTTGAACGCTTTCATCAAACCCTTAAAACTATGATGAAAACATATTGTCACCATTATGGAAAAGACTGGGATGAAGGGGTTCACCTCGTGTTGTTTGCGGCACGTGAAGCGGTTCAGGAGTCCCTGGGGTTCAGTCCCTTTGAGCTAGTTTTTGGGCATACGGTCAGGGGGCCATTGAAGTTATTGAAAGAAAAATGGTTGACTGAGACTAGCGATTTGAATCTCTTAGACTACGTGTCTAATTTCAAAGAGAAATTATATAATGCTTGCAAATTGGCTCAAGAAAATCTCAAAACATCACAAATGAAAATGAAAACATGCTATGACAAAGATGATAGAAACAGAGTTTTTAAACCAGGCGATAAAGTTCTTGTATTTTTGCCTATCCCTGGTCATCCTTTGCAAGCTAGATATTTCGGTCCTTATGAGATTGAGAGTAAAATTAGTGATGTTAACTATGTGGTTAGGACACCAGGTCGGCGAAAAGAAAAAAGAGTGTGTCATGTTAACATGTTGAAAGAGTATTTTGATAGAACTAGTGACCGAAATTTTGTAAAACCAGTTTCCACTTTGGCAAATGTAAATACATTAGAAAATTGTGTTGAACCTGAATGTAATGAAGAGACTGTCGAAAAAGACTTCGCTCAAAGTGTCCGTTTGAAGAATTCCGAAATTCTGACAAGTCCGGAAGTGAAGCTCGGACATTTGACCGTGCATCAAAAAGAGGAAGTGCAACAATTAATGCGGGAATATACGACCATCTTTCCGGACGTTCCAAAAAAGACGAATGCATCTCATCATGACGTCATTGTGAGTGATGCGTCACCTATCAAACAGCATCCCTATCGGTTAAACCCGATAAAACTTCAATACATGCGGAAAGAAATTCAATACATGCTTGAAAATGACATTATTGAACCCAGCAATAGTGATTGGAGTTCCCCATGTATTCTGGTTCCGAAGCCAGACGGAACTTACCGATTGTGTACGGACTTTAGAAAAGTCAATTCAGTCACCAAAACTGACTCTTATCCGATCCCACGAATCGATGACTGTATAGATAAAATTGGCAGTGCAAAATTTGTCAGTAAATTTGACTTGCTTAAAGGCTATTGGCAGGTCCCGCTTACCGAAAGAGCCAGAGAAATATCGGCATTTGCGACTCCAGATGGGCTATACCAATATAAAGTAATGCCCTTTGGTATGAAAAACGCACCAGCCACATTCCAGAGGATGATTCATTCGCTCCTAAATCATCTCGAAGGATGCGAGGCGTACATCGATGACGTCATCATCTACAGCGACACCTGGGATGATCATCTCCGAATCATGCGTACTTTCTTCGACATACTGGCGAAAGCAAACCTCACAGTGAACCTTGCGAAAAGTGAATTTTGTCATGCGACTGTAGAATATTTGGGTCACAAAGTAGGTCAAGGTTTTGTTACTCCTATCATGGCCAAGGTGGAAGCTATTTCAAAGTTCCCGATTCCTACCAATAAGAAAGAGATAATGAGATTCTTGGGAATGGCAGGATTTTACAGAAAATTTTGTCCAAATTTCTCGTCAGTTGTTGGTCCACTTACCAATCTGTTACAAAAGAAAGTGAATTTTGCATGGACCAATGACTGTGACGAATATTTTAAGAAAATCAAATGTGTTCTTATGAATAGTCCTGTCCTGTCAGCTCCAAATTTTGATAAGCAATTTAAGCTTACTGTTGATGCTAGTGACGTAGGAATCGGGGCGGCTTTGTTTCAAGAAAATGATGATGGTGTAGATAGAGTTGTTTGTTATTTTTCAAAGAAATTGACAAAATGTCAAAAGAATTACTCTACTATTGAAAAAGAGTGTCTTGCATTATTGTTAGCTTTACAACATTTTGATGTTTATTTGAATGTTACTTTACATCCCATTCTTGTGTATACGGACCACAACCCTCTCACATTTTTGCACAAAATGTCAAACAAGAATCAAAGACTTACAAGGTGGAGTTTATTGTTGCAAGAGTACAATATCATTATTAACCATATCAAGGGCAAAGACAATGTGATTGCAGATGCACTATCGAGAGTTTCATGAGTGTTTTTTGCAGAATTTACCAACTAAGTTTTCATTGACATTCAAACTTTTTTTAAGGGGGGAGGTGTTGTGGGTCATGTATGATTTTAGTTTTACTTTATGTGTAGGTACACATGTACTTAGTCATGTTATTTAATGATTTCATAATAATTCTTTCTAGATTTTACTATGTCATGTTTATTTCTTTAGAGAATATTCCAGTATGTTCTTTGTTACATCATTATCATCATATGACTGTGATTTCTAGAATTTACTCTATTGTTAATCATTTGTACTGAGTCATTGTTCTGGAAGCTTCTGGTAAATTCATTGTTATTAAGTATAAATACCTCTGAGGAACTGTGTTAAGGGACATTCGTACACATTCGTAGACACGATTCATTCATCTATTCTGATATACTGGGACACTTTATTTGTTGAGACTTTAATCCATTAAACAACGTTTGGACACCGATCTTTCGAGAACGTTTGTGATTACCGGAAACCATACATTCGATAGACATTGTGGACCGTAACGGACACTTTGATCCGGACATTGTATTGTAAGTTGTAATCATTTTAAATATATATATTTTGTACATAATTAAACTTGTAAATTTATATTCTGTCTTTGTCTGATTTTTGCTGGCGTTTTGGGGTATTCTGACCCATAACAATATACACTTAAAGATGGAATACCTTTACGGGTAATACAAATACAGGTAAATTTAGGTAACTAATTACTGCAAAGCATACCCTTTTGATTTTGAAAGCTATAGCTGACGAAATTTCGTTAACTATACATGTAGCTTTCAAATTTTTTGAAAGCTAATCGCTGACGAAATTTCGTTTACGATAGCTTTCAAAATTTTTGAAAGCTATCGCTGACGAAAATTTTGTAAGCTAGGAAATCGCTGACGAAAATTAGTTAACGAAAAATCGCTGACGAAATTTCGTCATCTCTTGAGTATTCAAAATTTTGAAAGCAATCGCTGACGAAATTTTGAAAGCTAAGCTTTCAAAAAGCTTTCAATTCGTTTACAAATTGAAAGCGAATATTAAACTTTCGACTGGTCGGGGTTATATGTTTCGCTTACTTTCACCGGAATCCATGTTCATCTCTCTATTTGTTGTGTCAGAGTTTGGCATATCCACAACTGCAAATGAATGTTATACACAAATATAACTTTTAACGCGTTATTTTATAAGCATTACGCTTTTTTTCAAGTGATCTTGATAATAAAAACATACCAAGGAATGCATGTGTCGCCTGCGAAACATAGCGACACTCAGGAATCACTTTTATAGGGTGTAACATCCAAGTGTGACAGACAGACGGACAACGGACAAAGTGATCCCTACGTGTCGCTATGCCTCGAAGGCGACACAATAAAAATAAAGTTAAAGTTAAAGTTCTAAAAATCTTGCAAAGTACGTGAAAGACGTACTTAAGAAAATGTCAAATCTGTTTGTCCTAATTGCAATGTAGCAATACAGTACATTTTTAAAATCAGTCAAAAACAAAAATCACTCGGAGCAATTGAATTGGCTCAGATACGTTCTGGGGTTTCATTAAGATAAATCTTTTATGTTATAGGAAAAACTATTGCATGTGGTGTTATGTGTCACTGAATAATTCTTTTTTTCAAACCTGTGTTCACCGGATTTGCTGTTAAATTAACGGTTGAACCAGACTCCAAAGATTCTCCTAGAAAAAAAAACATCAATTTGCTATACTAGAATATTGAGAAAACAAATAAACCTCACTGCCACACAAATAAACTGAAGTAATTGTAGATTTTATAGAAATGTTGGTATTCCTTTCAACTCGAACTCTTTATATTTGCATGTACATGTAAAAATGATCTTATTTATTTATGTAAATTCAGTCCCTGATTATGGTGCATTTTGTTTTGGAGAATAAAAAAAAAGAAAATATTTCTTACCGGGTATCGATTGCTCATTAGGACCACCAATCGCAGTGTTCGTATCGCCCATGGTTTCCTATTGATATGAAAAGCTAACTGTAGTGTTTTCAAGAGTTTTACCAGTTTTTGTGATAAAATGTAATAAAATTTTCGATTTTCTTCAGCAAGTCAAATTTATCAATACACTAATATTTACCAAAATTCTGTATGAGGCAATCCAGTATCAAGTGCCTATAATGTAAGAAAGTAAATCGAAATATTATACGGTAATTGCTATTTTTCACAAGAAGGAAGCCTTGTTGCAAAACAACACTTCCCTACAGAAATAATACCTGCACGGGTACACAGCCATACTTTTGAACCCAAACATGATTTAATGGGAATTAACATGTGAAAAATCTTCGTAGAATTATAAAATCAAATTAAATGCATCACACTTGGTGTAACGTACGTGTATGTTGTGCTGCCTCAAGACAAATGACTAAACTTCCTGTAATGATTGGTTACCTTATTACTCTGAAAGCGACGGGGTCTACTGGGGATATCGGAGAAAAAAACTATTTTCTGAAGCTGTCACACAAAAATCACCATCAATTAATCAGTGGTACTACAGGACACAAGACAGAGTAGCGAAACTTTAATGATTTAATCTTTATCCTTATAGATGGGGTTGAAAGGGTGAAAGTGAAAGGTAGAAGAGGGAAGGAAGTGTCTGGATGGGGAGGGAGGAAGAGAGAGACAAGGGGAAGGTAGAAATGAGAAAATGACATAAAGGGGCGGAAAAGGTAAGCAGAGGGGGAAGGGTAGGGAGGGGGAGGGATACGCCTTCTCCGTACCCTCATGCATGGAAGTAATCAGCGCTTCTTGTACATGATTCAAAGCATAATTAAGTATATCAGAATTAGATATATTGTGAAAAGACTATATGTCTACAACTCTTTACATATTTTAGACTGTTGGACACATTTATATAATTATACTGCATATCCTCGATTATTTAATAACAAATGCACTGTAGATCTATGGTTCCTGTAAATTACGCACGTCTGATGTGATAATTCTTTTTCATCTGTACTATAAACAATATATTTTCTGAAAGGTTATAATGCCCGCTGCTCAGAAAGAATAATTATGGGGTCAGAAAAACGAGGGGAAATAACTAATGAAGCATTTTTAGAAATTGTCTATTTCTTCTTTATAACAAACATGTATGCAAAATAAAAAAGTTACGGGGCTTTTGTGAGAAAAGTGTCGACAAAACATCAAATGTGAAAATGTAATACTGTACAATCTGGTCAAATATTGAGATTTCTACTAACCTTTTTAACGTAAACTTTTCCTATCACATGTGTGTTATCAAATTATATCCGAGTAAATTGTAATGGAGGAAGTAAAATGTGTTCGTCGCCTCCAGCCCTGGAGCGGCTTCCTATTCTCCTTGTCCCATTGCCTGTCTTCCTGTTTATATTGCTTTTACGCTGTTTATAATGTGGTTGAAACATTTATAATGTAGCAGCATTGCTTAATACACTTATAATCTATTCTTGTCTGATTCAATGCGATCATAAGAGGAAGATAGATAGATATTCGTATTTAATATCGCTATTTTCGAAAACCAGAGTTACTTCCCATTTGAGACGTTAGCTGACGTAGACTGGTTATGACGTCATCAAATTATATGGAAACAGTCCTAAAAGATTTGGAAATTACGGTATAAAATCGATTTTATCATACTATTTCCATGACGTCATAAATCGGTTTACGTCAGATACTGTCTGAAAAGGGAAAAAACTCTGTATTCCGCAAAGATTCAATAGCCTAGCACACAATGGTTAAGACAATGCTGCAATGCAATTGAGTTGTTGGATGAAGACAAGCGTTGACATGTTCCACTTCCAACTTTCCAGCCGCTTTATGTAAGCAATATAAACTGAACGACATAACATTGCGTTTAATTGATACGCTGATATTGATGGCATTGGTGATTCTGCGGTCGATGTGGGGAACTCGTCGCGCACTGTGGTAACCCACTCTCCAGAATGGTGGATGATATTCTGTCATGGATCGTTTGGACCATCCGGCCAGGGGTTGTGTTCTATATCTTCCGAGGTGGAAGTGGCCGGATGTGACGGTTCTACCTAATTGAAGCGGCGGGTGTTGCATGCGGGCAGGAGATGCTTGCTCTTCCTGGGTACCTGGTCTCGCTCCCATATCGGGGGTTCGCTTCTTTTCATGTTGTGGAGGTTTTTGTTTGTTTACTTTGGTTCCTGTTTTGTCCTGATTTTGTATGCCTTCGGTTTCTGATTTTCTGAATTGTCGGTTTTGTGCTGTGTGCGGGGGTATGGTCATTGTCCATATTTGTCATGAATAAGGTATGTGTACATTGTAATCTTGGATGAATCCCTCAACCCTTTCGTAGCGACCAATACAATGATACGACAAGACAAACAAACAAAAGTCAATGGTCCATTCATAACGAACATAGAGCGATCATTTCAATGTACAACTGAGCGCTAACTGTGAGGATATCCGGATTAAATGCAAAGATTTTTCACTAATAAAATAGATTCAAAGTTCAACTTAACAACTTGTGACCAAGCCAAAACAGAGTTACATGTAATTTATATACATAAGCATTATAATTTAAACTTGTATCCCTATATCTTAGTATTTTATTTCATCTTATCATTTTAGTCTTTTTAGAAAGAGAAGCATACAAAATGTTCACTTGTCCAGGGTATATAACACATGTCATCTTTAATTTTGTCTGTTTTAGGCATCAATTAAGAGTGTTTACAAAAACAATATATATAAAGTCATAAAATGCTAACTAAATTCTCAAAAAGTGAGCTGATCACACGAAGCTTTAATTCACCTTTCTAGTCATCAATCTGGAAAGGTTTTGTGTCTGTTTACTACCTTCTGATTATATTTGAAAGTCTACCCTTATTTACTCTAAATTAATAATCTATCATAATGTCGTTATTTTTTCAATTGTATTCATAGTTAATGCTCATGCGTAACTTCGGGGTTTTCCATTTTCATTGAAAATATTGTGAGCCGGAAACATACAAGAAATGATCTCCATATTGGTGTTAGTACTATAATTTTTTAAAGAACGGTTTATGCTAGAAAAATACAGTTCATAATGTCGAAGGGTTCCAACTCTCTACCTTCTTGAAGAAAATTCCAAATCAATTAACATGCACCAGACACGTGTTTCGAATATTAAATTCTCATCAGTGATGCTTTCAGCGGCGCCACCATAAATAGTTTCAGTAGCGCCCTCTTTAATTTTTTGAAGTTAGATCTTTACATTTACATAACAGAGAGCGCGCGGCTCCAAATTTTTTTAAGGGTCGATTCAGTAGCATATCCAAATAAAATCTATGTTCAAAATAGCATTTGCGGCTAGCCAACAGGGGATGCTTACTCCTACCGGGCACCTGGTCCCATCTCTAGCTTGCTAGGGGTCCGCCGATGCTTATTTTTTTCCTCTATTGTGAGTGCTGTTGAGATTATCGTCGGGATCTTCTTTAACTCAATTGAGGGATGGTGCTAAGATGTTAAACTCCTTAAATTTCGATGATATTTATCGGTGAAATGGCTAGTATCCGAAATAGCAAATAAATATATTTTATGTCTCATTGATAAAAGGCCAAAACAAAGCTTCTTTCAGGTGACAGAGCTGGAAAGAAGTAATTAATACACTTGACAAACATCAGGCCACGGGGAACGATTTTAACTGCTCCACACTGCAACGTGAAATAAGTGTCTATATTAATAATGTCGAAGGGTTCCAACTCTCTACCTTCTTGAAGAAAATTCCAAATCAATTTACATGCACCAGACACGTGTCCTACATATTCAATTTGATCTGATTTTAGTCGATTACTGGGTCTTCGTCTTTAAATCGGAATATACATGATTTCAATTAAGACATTGTGCGTTGGTTTAGCAGTTTAGTAGCTCCTAATCTTCACTGTCGAAAATGCTGAGTTTATGGCCGCAAACTGAATTTTTAGCGACACGTAAGCAGAGAAAGAAAAACTTAATATTGAGGATCACAGACGAGGGTTAGGTAGCCGAAACGTCTGGTCCATGCTGTACATTTATCTGTTTTTGAATGATACTATTGAATTGCGGCTAGCAAACAGGGGATGCTTACTCCTCCAAGGCACCTGGTTCCACCTCTCGCTTTCTAGGGGTCCGTCGATGCTCAATTTTGTGCTCTATTGTCCTGTGTTGTTGAGATTATCGTCAGGATCTTCTTTAACTCATTGAAGAAGTTTAACGTTTGTACATGTACCATTAGGTGAGTGTCACTGCTGGTGGACCAGGAGTCCCCGATGGCACATGTAGCCAAGTTCGATCAACTTCGGTTGATCGTCTGTCTCTTCAACGCATTCAAAATTTTTTGTTATTTGATTTCGTGACATTTCTAAAACGTGGGTCATCTAGCATCATTTCCCACCCATCCTACTACTACTTTCGGTACATTTTTGGACATAATAATTTTCACACTCTTTGGCAATATTACTTCTTTAACTCATTCGTTTAGATTGAGGATCACTCACAGACGATGGTTAGGTACCCGAAACGTGCATGTTGGGTTCATGCTGTAAATTTATGTGTTCTTAAATGATGCTATTGCAGATTCAGATTCAGATTCAGATAATTTATTAATGTCTCACCAACATGCTTACAATATTACAAACATTAAAACATATGACATGACTAAAACATACAACAACATATTAAAAGTAAGCACATTGCCATTCTTTAAAGAATTATGAGAGACAACTTGAATATATATAACACATTACTTCATTATGTTTAAAACATAATTTACATTTTAAAAATGAAATTCTTTTCAAAGAATTCATCCATATAAAAAACTATTTCTTCTTAATAATATTGAGTGGCAGGTTTTGGCAACAATGCTGCACATATCATTATTTTCAAACATGAAAATAAATTTTTCTTGATCATTTAAAACATTGAAATCTGTATTCAGACGCATTGCATTTTCATATAAAATTTCACGTGACTCTGAATAAAGTGGACATTTTGTGAACACATGCACTTCGTCTTCTATATCATCTACACAATACAAACATTTTCTATCATTTACATGTATATTTTCATATCTTCCAGTTTCTATCCTTAAAGGTGCCACACCACATCTAAATTTAGCATATGCACTCCTGTACTTTTTTGCAATTTTACATGTTACATATTTCTCAGCATCAAAACTGTGTTTGAATAATTTATATGTTCGTAGTTTCTTGCCACTCTCACATGCCCTTATTCTATCTTCCCAATCATTTATTTCTTTTTCAAACATAGTTCTCTCTAAAATTTCAATACGCCTTTTATTCCATCTATGTGTAGATTCAATTGAAAAAAAATCTCCCAAACCTAAATCCTGTAACTTTTTCCTAATCTTAAAACACATATTTCTTTTATTCTGACAAGCCTTATTAAAAGACCATTTAAAAATCTTAAAATTTAACCTTTCATCATTCATTTTAACACATCTTGACCAGTGTCTAAATATACATTTCCATTGACTTACATACATAGGCTTCCATGCCATATCCCCTAATACAGCATCATTTGGCGTATATTTGTTGACGCCCATAAAAAACCTCATTGCACGGTTCTGAACCGCATTAATACATGAAAATGACCTAAAACCCCATATGGCTGCTCCATAGTCTATAACTGAGCCAACCATTGCATCAAATAGTCTTGTATATGTATTATAATGAAAACCACCTAAGGCCTTGCTCTTAACAATGAGCAGCCCCAATGCACGACTTGCAGATTTGGCTACAGCCTTAGCCATACTATCATAATCTAAAAATTCAGTTAGTAAAAGACCAAGATATGTATAATGTGGTACTATGTCAATAATATTATCACCTAAAACAAATACTCTATTTGTCCTAGCTACTGAAGGACCTCTAAAATGAATGACCTTGGATTTATCAATATTAACATACATATGGTATTTCAAACACCAAGAGTTCAATACATTCAAAATTAATTGTAAATCATTTTCACTCTCTCCCAGTAATACGATATCATCCGCATACAAAAGTATCGCCACTTTCTCTCCGTCTATATCAATTCCTACATCTAATGCTTTAATATCTCTCACTAAGGTGTTAATAAACATGTTAAATAGGATCGGTGACAAGATACATCCTTGTTTAAGCCCTTGTGTAACACTGAACCACTTGGTAAAACTATTATTGACCTTGACACAACATTGTACATGAGAAAATATTGCCTTTATGGCATCTAAAAATTTTACACTTAAACCTATATCCACTAAATTTTCAAACAACAGTTCTCTATTCACATTATCATATGCCTTACTGAAATCTATGAACGATGCAAATGTAGACAGTCTCATCTGTTTTCTCGTTTCAATAATAGATGTTATAGAACTTACATGGTCAATGGTGCTACGTTTCTGGCGAAATCCATTTTGTTCATCATATAAAAACCCTTTATCATCAATCCATTCATATAATCTATCATTTAAAATTTTACAGTATACTTTGTAAACACATGATGTCATAGTAATACCTCTGTATGTGGTTGGCTCTCTTGGGTTCGAAGTCACACCTTTTGGTATTGGTGCTATAATACCTTTATTCCATTCTGACGGAATCATACCAGATTCAAAACATAATGAAATAAGCTTATGCAATACATGTATAATATTATCACATTTCAGTACTTCAACAGGTATATTATCCACCCCCTCAGCCTTACCATTCTTAAGACTAACAACTGCTTTGTATACTTCATGATAAGAAATACTACTATCTAAACATTCATCCTCAATATACAGTGTATCATTATTACTAATATTCATAGCTTCACTACTATTATTAACATTAAGCAGATCATTAAAATGAGAAGCCCATTTATCCAGGACTCTTTCCTTATCAATACACATAGAGCCATCATCATTTATAATTTCAAAAGGGATATTTTTTTGGCGTTCCGAGCCCACACCGATTTTCCCAATTTTCTTCCAAAATTCTTTTGGATTTGCTTTCTGTGCCTCAAGAAGCTCCTCCTGATTACGATACCACTGTTTACGTTTTGCTTGCTGCACATTTTTATCAAACTGCTTACGTAACGCGCAATATCTTTCACGTAGACTTCTTTTCTCGAATCTGATATTTGAACGCAACCAGCATCTCTCAGCTGCACGCACATTTCTCCACTGTAACGTTAGCTGCTCGTTCCACCACGGTTTTTTTGACCTGAACCCCTTACCACCGGAGATATTTGACGATTTTCGACACTGAAAATTATTTTCTAGCTCATTATGCACGATTCTGGAGAAATCATCATAACACATATCGATTTCATCTTGGTTGGCTATAGACGCCTCTAGCTTCGACACAAGCGCATTTAACTTATTCACTGTATCCTCACACGCCATCCAGCTCGTTGGTAACGGGTTGGTGATTTTGTATTTTTTCTTCTCACCCTCTGTGCCATTATTAGTAGTTAACGGCTGTATAGGATCCTTTAGAGCTATACCGAATGACCATGTAAGTAACGAATGGTCTGGTATTAGTCGTGGCTCATAAGTGCCGATTGGACGAACCCTGTTGACAATATCCGCTGCTCGAATTACCTCAAAATCCTGGAAATAACTTAGCTGCTCGTATGGAACAATACAGTAGTCCACGACAGACTGACCTCTGGTGGAAATATATGTGTAGTCATTATTTCTACTATTTCTGCCATTTAGAATGCAACAATTCGCAGTACACAAAAAATTGCAGAAAAGCTCCCCATATGAGTTGGTCATGTGGTCTATGATACTACGGTCAGGTAGACAATCAATACCTTTAATATAGTCTAAGTTATTTCCTGTCCTGCAGTTTCAGTCTCCACACAGGAAAAATTGCATCCCATCAGGTATTTCGTATATTTGCGACATCAGCTTATCGAAAAACTCGTTGATGTTCACTGATCTAGCTGAAAATTCAGGCGGCAAGTAAATGACACATACATAAAAACTGCTACCTTCTTGCCCATCTTTTTCAGTACATTTCACCCATAAAATACCATCTGTGTTATCGTCTACTATTTCTACCTTGTATGATTCCATGAATGAATTCCGTATAAGAAACCCAACTCCGCCCGATCCTGTCCGTGCTCTCCTATGAATGTGTTTACGGTTATTTCCAAACCATGTGTAATTGTTTATTGACACCACGTGACCCTCCGTCAAATGCGTTTCACCTATGCCCACAATATCCAGGTCACTTTCTATTACACAATCGGCTAAAAGCGAGTTTTTGTCGGAACTTTGTGAATTGCCCCATCCATTTACGTTCCAGAACCCGCATCGCACCTAGCGTCTTCTCTGTTGACGACCATTTCCCCTCCTTTCTGAAACATTCCCAGTACTTCTACCATTTGATCGCTCCGAGTAATTATCGTTTCGGCCTGTATGTTCCTGTGCTGCACCTCTAGAGTGTCTCTGTACTATACGGCCAGACACAACTGTGTATTCACTATCCTTACCAAGAGCTTTCAGCAACTTTCTACTATTCTCATTCGCTAAACGTACTTCATATGGTAATTCATTTTCTATATACACATTGGCAAATTTACTAGAGTTTTTCAAATTTTTCTTAGCCCGAAGTACCTCTTTCTTTTCGTCTAAAGACCCAACTTCAACATGAACTAGACCTGGTCGTCTTGATTCTGTATTTATTTTCCTCCTGACTTGTTTTATCCTCACTCCCTTTACTTTTAGGGTGTCCTTAAACATAGCAACTATGCGAGATTTCAGCAGACCTGGCTCAGATTCCTCTCGCGGATCTCTATCCAGGTTTTTAACGACTACTGATACGTCATTTTTGTCAGCTAGCTTATTCGCACATGCACCCTCCAATTGCATTTGACGACGTTAAACATAATCATTCACTGAATAAAACAAAAAATGCAGAATCTGGCTATTCCTTTTCCAATGCAAGATCTTATTTTTCCGATTACAAGCACATTGTCACTTTATTGTAATGCTAACAGCGCGAGTATGTTCTCTTTTAACGGTCGTTACTGCATAAGAAACAACCAATGGAATTTGAAATTATTACGACGTTGCATAAGATCAGCATGCTTCCACAGGGATTTATCACGCTTCCCGGTTTCTCTATTTACTATAGGTTATTAATCCATAGACAATTTAACAACCAGGAAGCGTGATTAATACCTTTGCATGCATCGATGTCTGATTAACCTTTCTTGAAATAAGGACGTCCCAGTTTAACTAGACAGGAATTCTACGTTGACATTTGGTTTTAAATCACTACGAACATAAATTTTGTATTTCATAATCCCTCTCTTTACATTGACTAGTAAAGCAGGAAATTATATTTACATGTACATGTACATGTATATAAATGGATAAAAAGATAAGGACTTTTTTCACTTACATACTGTCTTAATCTACTTTTCATGAAACTATGTTATGCCTAGGTTATCACATTAGCATCCTTATCAATTATATTATGGTCATCTATTCTAGTCAAGAATAGAGGTATATCCGGAGAACACTTAAACAGAAAATTTTGCTTAGTTACGTGCACCATATTATAACATGTAAACAAAATATATATATATAATTTTCTGTTTAAGTGATCTCTAAATATTCCTCTAATCTTGACAAGAAATGATTCGCTACCGTGACTAAACCAGAGTCCTTACTCAAATAATAAACAAACTGAATAATGTACGGTTTTTATTATTATTATAATCTACATAAATTTGAAAAACAATAGCTGAATCCAGATGAAAATACATATGTACGTTTGTTCATGTATGACAAAATTATATCAGTTTACGTTAGCGCTGATATACATGTTTCAAAGAAGAAAATAGAGGTACATTCTTTGGAGAACATAATGATGATGACAAAGTAATTAAGTCATATATTCATGATTATGAAAATAGGTCTGATATATCCAACCGTAGCTTATGATGAAATTTCATAAACATTTCGTCAATTTCTTATAAATATTTTAATTTCGATATCAAAATAGATTTGCTGAATTATATATCATAAATGTTTAAGTGTTCGAGGGCTGATTGATATGTTGTAAGCCTCGTATTGAAGAATGTTAATTTAATCAGACATTTTACATTATTTTTCTATATCCCCTTCAGTATCTATACACTTTTGCCACCGGTGTTTAAGCAGCTCAATACCACTTTTAAAGATATGCTTATGTTCAGAAAGCCATTTTCTGCAAGTATGACGTCATCATAGGACTGAATGTGTGTGCTAGAAATATCAAGATCAGCTGAATAAGGCACATGCTCAATCAAATTAAAGCCACATTCATGAATGGCAGCCATGGCAATGACATACTTGTGAACAGGAGCATTGTTCTGATGGAAGAACACGCCTTTAACTAGTGAACTTTCTGCGGCGCTTAAGTTTAAAATTTTCCCGTAAATGTGTCAGAAGTTAAGCATATTATGCGCAATTGATTGTTTGTTCTTTTTGAAGATCATTTATCAGCATCTTGGAAAACCAAGGCTCACAATATATCAATCAACCCTCGTATGTACATGAGTAATCAAATGGTAATGAAGATAATCATAATAATTGCAGATGAAAATTGCCAGAATTTAGAAGTCCTATTGGTAGCTCAAGAAATTACTTTTTCGATGTTCCTACGCAACTCACAAGACAGCACATTAACCATCCACAACAGAAGACCAAGACAGTGATAATATACACTAGGGTTGTAACCCAAAACGCGTAGTAATACAAGGTGTAGTTACAAAACTGTTGTGAGGCGGAATCGGAAGTGTTTACTTTGTGGTAGATACTATAGATCCAAATGTTACCTGTTAAAAAGAAAGATAAGACAGTCCGAAAGTTTATATAATGCCGTGCTCTACCGGCTGTAGCTAACTCATATATGTTATCACCTGAGGAGTCCGACTGACATTCAGAGAGGACAGGTGGTCGGGGCCCTGTCTTCTCTAAAGAGGTTTGGACAGGGCCCGTCACAGTCAGTCAGAGTGCAAGTCTTAAGAATGCGCTGGTACAAGATTGTAGATTGTTCAAGTACCAAGCCTAGTGTCTGTCTGGTGGCATTTTGATCATATCAACGGAATAATGGGCGTTTGATGATTCTGACGCATTTTCGATGGTTATGCTGTCTACATCTGATCCTTCTTATTTTGTTAATTAAGTCACCATAAAATAGAAATTGTGAAATACCCAAAGTAATATACTCTGTTGCTTGTATGGGTCCGAATTTCATGAGAAGTTGACAATAATTTTGTACAATTTCCTGAAAGCCTTTACTAGTATGTGAACGCGAAAACAATGACCTAAAAGTTTCTTCGTAATTTGTAAACTTCTACGATAATCTAGAAACATCACCGTCAAGCCAGGGAAAATTTACTATCTTGAATCCAAAATCATCTCTTTTGTCATACAAATTTGTTTTTTGAAGATTTTGGATAAATTCTTTTTCATATATGTATAAAAATCAATCTGCCACCAGAGGCGCACAATTAGTACCCTTAGGGATCCCTACAACCTGCTTGTAGATATTCTCACCAAATTTACATAATGCTGTCCAAGAGGAAGGAAAAGACAATAGACCGATCACTACATTTCCATGATTTCTATGATTTGTATTCTGTAGCGGAAAAGATACCCTTTGTTTCAAATGTATAAATATAAGTTTTCCCCTCTCGATTCAAGCACCATTCGATTGGTTTGGAAATGATCATTAATGTTGTCGTGAGGAAGCGTGGTGTACATATTGAAGAGTCGTATGAAAAAAAAATCGTATTGGCTTGAAAATTTCTAGACGATTTGCGTTTGAACTAGTTCAGTATAGAAGAGGAGCTTCAGTTTCTCATTGAAATCATTCTTATCCTTTTATTTAGACACGATTTGTAATTTCATATGTAACCAATAACATACCGTAACATGTATTTCCTTTGTTTATCATTTAATATAGAAAATTACGATCAAATCCAATTCAAAATTCAAACAAATATAGGCATAAGAAGTTTACCTGCAATAAACCATGCGAACATGAAACAGGTGGTGACGCTGTTGAAACAATTTGAAGCTCTTTCTGTTGGAGTTAGCAGCTCTCTTTCTTCCTGAGGTACAACTTGTCCCCTGTTTATAATTTTGTTCCCTAAACCTACTAGAGTCTGTGCCAATGTGAATACTCCGCCGACAACTAGGTAAATTGGTATGTATCTCTGGATAGTACAGTCATGCAGGAAAACAGAGCCTGCAGAAAGGGAGACAACCATATTCGAGTATCATGTATGAATTCTGATGATAAATGATCTAAATGGAATGTTCAGCTTGTTTCGTGGATAAACACCATTCTTTTCCCTTTTTTGTCAAAAATAATTGTCTATACTAAGTATATCATACAGATAACTAGACTGGTTTTTTTTTCAAATTGTCTTGAGTTTGAATCAATTCTGTTTTCATGAGTCAGTGAATAAAAAATAAATCAGGAACAAGATGAACACAGTAAGTACCCATTGAGATCCGTATAACTTTGCCTTTGGAATGTTTCATCAAATCGAATATAGTATTGTATAGATCAATGCATTTCTATTTGTTCTCCATTGCGGAAAATCCCTTTGATTTAGATAAACAAATATACGAATTTATATATTATACGAAGATCACAACGATACAATACTTTTGCCAGAGGATATTCATTTGAAAACCCATGTAAATATCATGATACATTTTACAAAAGAAGGTTCCTTCCCAGTTATTTTTAGAGACTCACCTATGACGATGTTTACAATAGGA
This sequence comes from Pinctada imbricata, assembly GCA_033119305.1. NCBI lineage: Eukaryota > Metazoa > Mollusca > Bivalvia > Pterioida > Pteriidae > Pinctada > Pinctada imbricata. The sequence goes on from VSWD01000006.1 coordinate 25,294,286, forward strand.
AGGCACAGAGTAATTCCCAAGAGGATGATAAAACCAACTTAAATAGAAAAATGATATATCATATTCACATTGCTATGAGTCAAAGCAGATCCTGACGATAATCTCAACAGCACTCACAATAGAGCACCAAATTGAGCATCGACGGACCCCTAGCAAGCTAGAGGTGGGACCAGGCGCCCGGGAGGAGCAAGCATCCCCTGTGGGATAGCCGCACCCGCCGTCAATGTTCATGCACGAAAATGAAAACAATATGTGAAATGCTTGCACTGTCTGAGGTTATGTCTATATAGAAAGTGTTATTGCGACCAGGTCAGGAAAAAATATTCAAAACACTTACTGTAAAACCCCTCGAGGGGAACTTTTTACGAGCTCCACACGGCAAAGGGCATAAGTGTGACACAAATGAGTTAAAGAAGATCCTAACGATAATCTCAACAGCACGCACAATAGAGCACAAAACTGAGCATCGACGGACCCCTAGCAAGCTAGAGGTGGGACCAGGCGCCCGGGAGGAGCAAACATCCCCTGTTGTCTAAGAGGTAAAGATAAGAATGTAAAATGCTTGTAGATTTTGAAATAGAAAAGCCGGTTCAATAAATCTATATGAAAATAGATCTGGGTGTCAAATGTAAAAATCGTACACGAAGGGGTATTGGGCAAGTTTATATAAAAACGATGGAGTTGTAATTTCATACAGCTCCAACCAGTCGAAAGTTAAACGCCGAGATGACGAAATTCTAACAGCTTAACCCGAAATTTTGTTAACTATTCGTCATCTTTTTTTTAAAGCTGATGAGATGACGAAATTTTGAAAACTACTAAAAAGCTTTCGAAAATTCGTTAACTTCTCTTTCTTAACGAAATTTTGAAAAGCTATTAGCTTTCACATTTTTATCATCTCGGAGCGTTCAAAATATTTCAAAGCAATCGCTGTTGAAATTTTGAAAGCTATCGCTGACAAAAATTTTGAAAGCTATCGCTGAAGAAAATTTTCAAAGCTAATGTTAACGATATGTTTAAAGCTCTTTTACTGACGAGGTCGGGCTGCCGGTGAAGAAGCCATGCACAGTTGTGAGGATGAAAGAAGGCGTAGGACTTTAAAATTCACCGATTTTTTTAAAACATCTTTCTAAGCTTCCGACACAGAGAAGCCAGGGTTTCTCTGGATATATCAAGACTTTTGTAATTTGTTTAATCTAGTCCGAACTCGGAAATAAGAGAACAGATATGATAAGTAATAAATGAATATTAAAACAAAATTCAATATTTCATTTAATCCAAGAATATATTCTTTCATAGTTTAATCTGAATAAACATCACTATTACTATTATTAATCAAGCAAATTATGACGATGATTGCTTTGATTTCAGCCATCTTGGTTTTATCGACTCAAAATAGCTTACGAAAAGCTTGCAACATTTTGAAAGTTAGCTGACGAAATTTCGTCAACGATTAGCTTTCAAAATTTTGAAAGTTAGTAAACGAAATTTCGTCAGCGATAAGCTTTCAAAATATTGAAAGCCATAGTTGACGCAATTTCGTCAGCAATAAGCTTTAAAAGATTTGAAAGCTAATCGCTGAAGACATTTTGAAATTTTAAACGTCTTCAAAATCATCATTTAAGAACAGATCAATTTGCAGCATGGAAAAGACATGGCGCGTTTCGGGTACTTAACCCTTGTCAGTGATCCTCAATCTTAACAATGTAATATGGTCAAAGAAGTGTGAAAATTATCTCGTCCAAAAAGTACCGAAAAATGTAGCAGGATAAGTGGGCATTCGAAAATTTCTGTTATCAAAAAATCTTGAAATTTCTAAAAAGTGGGTCCTGTAGCATCATATCTCAGCCATCCTGCTACATGTACGTTTTTCGACACATTTTGGCCATAATAACTTTCACACTCTTTTGCACTCAGGAACCAAAGCAAACAAACACAACCCTCCACCACATGAAAAGAAGCTTTCAAAACTTCGAACACTCCAAGCTTTCAAAATTTTGTCATCTCTCGAGTATATAAAATTTTGAAAGCAATCGCTGACGATATTTTGAAAGATAGGCTTTCAAAAAGCTTTCAATTCGTTTACGAATTGAAATCGAATATTAAACTTTCGACTGGTCGGGGCAGTACATTCCTAATAGATGTAATAACAATAACAAATATGGATAATGATCATATCCCAATATACAGTACAAAATCGTTAATTCAGAACTTATAAACCGAAGGCATAAAAATCAGGATAAAACAGGAACCAAACAAACAAACAAAATCCTCCACCACATGAGAAGGAGCGAGACCAGGTGCCCAGGAAGAGTCAGCATCTCCTGCTTGCATGTAATACCCTTCGGTAGAAATGCCACATCCGGTTACTTCCATTTCGGAAGATATCAGTACATTCCGTGTTTGGCTTGTTCAAATGGTCTAAGACACACTAGTGAATCAGATGATAAATCCTCGGAACTTCATTGGTTAAGCAGGGACGCGGGCACTATTGCTTTTTGCTTAACAGAGTTATGTCCCTCAGCAAGTATTATGACGTAATGAACAGTGCCAGAATGTACATTGCAATAAGCGCAGTGGGGGGAAATAAAGGACACTTTTATTTGATATCCCAAAATAAATTACAATTACCTAATTCATAAATCAATTAATACTACAGTCATGTGATGCACTAAACCAGTTAATGCACGTTTGTGTTGGTACTATTCTCGCTGACGCTCGAGCACTATTCCTTCCAAAAGCAACACTATGAGACCCACACAAACGGGCATTAATAGGTAAATACCATCCACCATTCTGGACAGTGGGACATCATGGTGTATGACGAGTTCCCCGTATCAACCGTAGAACTTCCTCAATCTTAAGGAATTGAGTTTCCATATTAGTTTCCATGTTTGATTTTCGGTAGGTGTTGTATGCAAGCAGGATATGCTTACTCTTCCTGGGCATCTGGTCTCACTCGCATATCGGGAGGGAGTTCGCTTTTCATATAGTGGAGGTTTTTGTTTCTTTGCTTTGGTTCCTGTTTTATCCTGATTTTGTATGCCTTCGGTTTCTGATTTTCTGAATTATCGATTTTGTGCTCTATACAGGGATATGGTCATTGGAACAAAAATCCCCTCAGATACATTTTGATCATGGTAACTGAGATACTTACACGACGTAGATATTAGACTCCATACTGTTTTGACAAATATGAGTTTGTTGTCCGATGTTTCGTGGGCTGCTTTAATCTTTCCAAGAACGGAATCGTACGAAGGTGGTTGATCGTGAGTCAGACTTAGTTGAGTCTACTGTGTTCGTAGAAAAACATAAAACAAAATGAAACGTATAGACTATAAGATTTTAATTTTATCCAGTGATTAATAAGGAAGATTGCAAAGATTATATGATTGTTTTTGAGCACTCTTTGGTTGTTCTCAATTGTTTTGACATCACCAATTTATTTGGGCAGAAAAGTTGCCTAGGTTTTGAACGATGGTTTTAATTAGGTAGGTGATTTAATGAAAATCAGAACGGACATGCTGCACGCGCTGTAGTTGCGATCTCTGTATTGTAGCAGAAAGATGCAAAAGTACGTATGCGATCAACACTAGGCGTTTCAAAAGATGGCTATGCTAAACAATTTCAAAACTCAATAAATTAATGGAAAAATGCTGATTTTTACCATGTACATTGTACATGTGCATGAATAAGATTTTAAAAGATTTCTTTGTATTCCCTTTAACCTATTGATAATTTTCTTCTTGTTGTTCTCTATTTTTCTGGTGTAACGTTATTGCTTTTACCTTCATACTTTATAAGGGTTTTCTATTTTATATTATCCATATTTGTCATAAATCTCTGCATGCTGTTCCGCTTTCTGCTTTTCATTTAAATCTTTTAGTTTTCGCATTTCAGTAACTGTAAGCGCACCTCACTTCAAAAATCGAAAAATTGAAGTTTTCTCTACTTTGTCAGCATATTTCCCATTTAAATTCACATAGGGGGATATATCACAAACATATACATGCAAAACATTTTTTTTTAATATAAAAGGTTTACACACAGGATAAGGCAGGTGCCACTGTGTGCGTGTATATTTTTTTTTAATATGACAATCCTTTAATTAAATAACTAAACCTGATTTGCTTTACTTAGCATGTCCATAATATGAGGGATCACTAGTCTTGTATATGTTTGTCCCCCTCCTTTTCTGCTATCATCTCGGCCTACTTTACTTTTAGCTAAACGGGTGTCTGTTTACCTGTGACATGGTCTGTCTGGGTATCCTTGCAGGCATCACATTTGCGCGTGTATCTCACAATTTATTTGATATCTTTAAATAGGTTATGTATGTATGTGTAATATTTTCAATTCAATGTTATATATATGTATAAATCATGATTTAGTTCTTTTAAACCATCTTTTCCTAGATCGTTCATTATTACAGATTTTGTAACTTTTCGCGGGTAACGGGAGATGCATGCATGTGCCGCGAATATTATTACGTCATAGACTAACATAAACATTTGCAATGAAAGCCAGAGAAGCAAGGATGGATTTTACTTAGAATTGTTATAGATCGTCGTTTTTTACATTTGATAAAGGCCAAGGGGTCGAAATTTTTGTATTTGAGTGTTTGTGTTTTAATTCATACACCGTTAGTTATGAGAGTGCGAGATCTATCCCTCTATATAAATTCCAATCTAAAAATTTGCCGACAAAGTAGAAAAAACTTCAACTTTCCGATTTCTGGTGAGCTGCGCGGACAGTAATTATAATACATCCCTGATTTGATCTCTATCGAATTTTATTTTTTTTATTTGATATACTTATAAAAAAACGATCTTACATTGTTGAGTGGACGCAAAATTGTGCGATCCTTCTTCTATATCAGTATTTGGTTCTTCCGACATGCTGGGTTTTTATTCTCTGTAACCTGAAAGAGAGTGATTCCAATATTCATATGAGACTAATGAATGAGACTAGTTGGTAACGCATTTCCCCGCAATCCGATGTTTGAATTGTTTTCATTCCATCATGGTCCCTAACCTTTCCTATTAAAAAGTTATATAAATCAGGAAAAAGCTAACAGAAATTTTTAGATAAAGGGAGACAAATTCAGGTGAAAATTCACGTAAAACGTCAGATATTCTTTTATTTTATGGGAACGTTCGCTCATACAGCGGTAGTCTTCACTTGCTAAAACTATGATGAAGGTTTTGACCCAAAAAAATCTAATTAAAAATGTAAAAGTTGCTAGTAATGACTAAACATTTTGGCTCACCGTCAAGTTATTCCAAATCACATCTGTTTTTCTATACATGTAATTATATCAAGATAAGCGTAAATGTACATGCAAGTTGTCAGTTGCGTCTAGCTCAGGAACGGCTTCCTTTTCTCCTTGTCCAATTGGCTTGTCTTCCCGTTATTGTTGTTACATTGTTTACGTTGTGGTTAAAACAACTGTTATGAAGCTACTAGTCTTGTTAGATTCATTGAGGTAGTGAAATGCAATTGATGTACTGTTCAAAACATAGGCTAAGATAGTTTCTGAGTATGTTAGATTTATCCGTTTATAAATGATGCTATTGAATTTGAAGACGTTTAACATTGACTGATTATACTTTAATATTTTTCTTTGAATTGCTTAAAACTGAAACATTATAAGATAACTACATCTCCGATTGAGAATCTGATGATAAATGTAAAAGAAGGGAGATCTCCAACAAGACACCGTTGCAACATCAACAGCAAAACACCAAAACACCCGATGCAAAAACACAAAAGACGAGTACAGCACGAGAGCAAAAGAGACACACGACATGTAAACATCAAACACAAAAGGCTACACATAAACCGACGAGACCAATGGGCAACCGGTGCCGACTTTGGACGGCCATTTGTCACGCAAGTAGCAAATGGTGTGGTTATCCTGGATTACGTGCGCACAACCCACTCACTTCTCCAATTACCAAGAGGTCTCGAAGAACGTACAATTGTGCTGTAAAACAACCTCCTCACCGTAAGATGAAATCACACAAACAAGACCGCGAAACGTAGAGGCCCAAGAGACACAGATGAATATGTAAATGGATATAAAAAGAGGGCATGCGTAATACAGTCCGTGCTATGCCGGCTGTAGCGAGCTCATGTATGTAATCACCCGAGGAGTCCGACTGACATTCAGAGAGGACAGGTGGTCGGGGCCCTGTCTTCTCTTAAGAGGTTTGGACAGGGCCCGGCGTGGAGTCCCGTCGTCACAGTCAGTCAGAGTGCAAGTCTCAAGGATGCGCTTGTACAAGGCTGTAGATTGGTCAAGTACCAAGTCTAGTGTCCGTCTAGTGACATTAGGATCATATCCACGGTAAAAAAGGCGTTTGATGATTCTGACGCATTTTCGATGGTTATGCTGCCTACCTTTGACCCTTTTTATTTTGTTTACCATATCACCATAAAAGACAGGTTGTGTAATACCCATAGTTATGTACTCTATTGCATGTATAGATCCGAATTTTAAAAGAAGTTGACTGTAATTTTTGTAAAATTTCCAGAAACTTAACTAGTTTATGAAAGCGGAAACCTCGACCTAAAAATTTTTTGGTAATTTGTAAATTTCTACTGTGAAAATCCAAAATATCAGTACATGCTCTTGCGTACCGGATGAGCTGTGATATGTAAATGCCGTATGATGGTAATCTTGGAACATCAACGTCAAGCCAGGGGAAATTTACTATGTTGAATCCAGAATCATCCCTTTTGTCATATACACTTGTATGAATCTTTCCGTTTACAATTTTGATATTTAGGTCCAAAACCGGTGTTTCTGTATTTGAAAGGTTTGCCTTGTTAAGTGTTAATTCTTGTGGATAAATTTCATTCTTATATAATTCAAAAGCAGGATTGTCAATGGTTAGAATATCATCCAGATACCTAGAAGTATTATTGAAACATTTCAGATCATCAAACTTTCTTTGCTTTTGAAGATTTTGGATAAATTCTTTTTCATAAGTGTATAAAAATAAATCTGCAACAAGAGGCGCACAGTTAGTAACCATAGGAATTCCTACAACCTGCTTGTATAGACCCTCACCAAATCTAACATAAATATTGTCCAAGAGGAAGGACAAGGCATTACACAGGTCACTACATGTCCATGATTTGTATGATTTGTAGTCTGTCGAGGAAAAGAAACACTTCGATTCAGATGTACAAATGTAAGTTTTTCGCTCTCGATCAAAAAACCATTTAATGAGATTAGATAGTCGATCATTTATTTTGTCATGAGGAAGTGTGGTCTACATATTAGAGAAGTCGTATGAAGAAATCGTATTGGCTTGGAAATTTCCAGATTTCATTTTGTCAATCACATCCCCTAATAGACCAAAATAAATTTACATCGTTCCTGTTTAGAACCGTTTCACAATATTTAGTTATGTGTTCTGTTGTGTTATGTGTAATAGCAGTAAGCTCTGACGTCAGATTTCTAGACAAAATTGTAGTGAAGCAGTTACCAGAATTAGCAATAAATCGAAATTTGTAAGGAGACTTGTGCAGTTTCGGTATGAAATATAGTGTTGGGAGATCCAATTTAGAAATAGAGATATTGAATGAAGACAGTTCACTGTTATGCTTGCTTAAAATGTTAGATGCACTTTCATTGCTTTTGATATATGTATTAGTAGACGAAAGTTACGAAATCAAAGTTGACATTTTCAAATGATAATGGTGTTGTTGGCTACTTTATCAGCTGGTGCAAAGACATATTTTTCATGTTATTTACTTAGTTTGGATTTGAAATATCTTTCTGATTTGGAACGTGGATTTTGAAAAAGATAAGGGTCTTTATGGAAGTTATCTATTATTATCCGTTATATCTAAAATGAGGTTTTTCCAGTCATTCAGAGCATGCGGTTCGACTCCTTCTGATTTACACCATCTTTTCGTATAATTATCTAAGCCTTCGTAAGCACCTCACGGCATTTGACAAAATCTATCTTGGATGGGATTCTATACTTAGGTCCTTTTTTAAGAAGACCAGGGAGCTGTCTGTCTTGGATAATTGAAAAGTCATCTGTAACAACATGGCCAGCTGGTTTGTAGAGATATTTAGAAGTTGCACATTCTCAAGAAGCAGGACACGATTCAAGTATGTCAGGATCCGATGTAACTTTATTATAGTTAAAAACAAAGTTTCGAATAGGTTTCTTGTACTTATAAATTTTCAAACTATTGAGGAATGGTACTTTGTACGCGATGATCCCGATAAATATTAGAGATGTTTAGAAGATCAAAACCTTTGTTAATAAACGGGATATTTATGATTCGTCTTTTAGGTAAGGTGTTTTTCACAATAGGATAAAGTTTATACTGTGCGAATGAGACAATGATATTAAGTCTGAATCATTCAGTGTTACTTAAGAATGCAACTTCTGCTTCATCCAAGATAGATTTCAAGTGCATAACTGGTATTGACGACAGAGCATGTAACAGCTCATGTCTGCCGCCATTGCGTGCTATAGTAAGTAAATTGTTGAGAGAGCGGTAGATTCTGGGTCGTTTTCTTTTTTGTCTGTTTCGTCTTTTCCCGTGCGACCTGTATTTCCTTTTAGTGTTTGGGCGAATTGAAAAGATATTGATATTGGTAGAGGCTGAGGAAATGTTTCCTTGTCCATAGATTTGATCGTTTAAACCCAGAGGGTACGCAGTCTGAAGTTTGGTGATCCAGGCAAGTTCAGCTTGTAGTCGGCGTTTTTTAATTTCGGTCTTACTTTTATTTTTACGTTTTTGAAAAGTCTGAAATAGAATGATTATATTTAACAAAGTGATTATAAAGAAAGTTTCTGTGTTTTTGTTGACGTGAGGTTATGATCTGATAAGAATGGTTCCTAAAACGAGATTTTAAAGGTTGGCCTGTCTCACCTACATATTGTACGCGACATCCCCTGGCATTTCAAGTCATAACGTGAATAAGATCTTGAGACGATCAATCGATGTCTTGGTCTACCTCGATTTTGAATTTCTGCCCATTTACACTAGATGTTATTGTGGAGTCGCAGTTGATGAGGTGACACAAGGATCATCTTCTATTGTTGTAACAACACAAAGCAGCAACCATGCAGTGTTAGGTAAAAACACAGACACATTTACAAATAACATACACAATTGGTAGACCTCAAACTTAAGGCATGAATAACAACATGATAAATGCAAGACTATCCAAATTAAATCCTTTGGATCTTAGCCGCGATCGCCCCGATTGCCCCGATTGTCCCGATTGAGGTGAACGTAGAGATCGTAAGAGAGCGTGGGGTTGAATCGTGACGATCGTTAGAGAGCATGGTGGAATCGTGATGATCGTAGGAAATCGCAGATATCGTGGCAAAATTTTTTATTCTCAAAACATTTGCTACGATTGTCCCGACTAATCCTTACATCGTGAGAGAGCATAATGGAGCGTTGTGAACGTGATGGAGCGTAGTAGAGCGTAACAGACCTTGACAAAGCGCAACAGATCGTAATATCCGATCGTAGGAGATCTTGGTGAACCACGTTCTTACAATCTACTACAATTTCGCTAACGCTCATTGACGATTTGTTTTGGTTTCCACGATTCAGTCCACGATCTACAAGATGCGTTGCGATTCCAACATTCCTATAATGAAAGTTTTTGTTGATAGCAAGAGTTTTTGACATCTGCAGCAATTTCTAACATATGAAGAAGACTGAAAAAGAAGTCTTGATAATTAGTGAGGTGCTGCATTAATAATAATTATTGTCTTCGAATGTTTTAGATATATACACACAATCAAAGATTTGAATTGCTAAAAAAATGTTACCTTTAATAATCGTAAAAAAAGAAAGAGCAAATGAGTTTATCTATTCCACTTCCAGCGTTTTGCGATATAAAATCTTTATCTCCTGGATATCAAGCTTAATCTTGTTCGGATATTGCAAGTGGTATTGAAACTGTTAGTCGTGTTAAATCGTGTTAAATCGTTAAAAAGTTTTATCACATCGTAGTCCTGCATCGTAACAGATCGTAACAAAACTTGATAAGCGTAGGGAACCGTGATAGAGCGTGGTAAAGCGTAATATCTCATCGTGGTAATCGTACGGGAACGTAACGAATGACAAATATGGACCGTCCAACCAAAGATTATACTTTATATCTTCCAAAATGAAGATAACCGGATGTGACAATTCGTTCGAATTAAAGCAACGGGCATTGCATACAAGCAGGGGATGCTGACTCTTCCTGGGCACCTGGTCTCACGCCCACATCGGAAGTTCGCTTCTTTTCATGTGCTGGAAGTTTTTGTTTGTTTGACTTGGTTCCTGTTTCATCCTGATTTGGTATGCCTTCGGTTTATGATTTTCTGAATTATCGATTCTGTGCTGTGTATAGGGATATGGTCATTATCCAAATGGTCTATGACAGAATATCATCCACCATTCTGGAGAGTTGGACATCATAAGTGCCATTTCCATCATAAATGGACATCATGAGTGGGAAACTTGAGAGAACGGGATGAAAATCGTAACAGACCTTACCTACAATCGTAACAAATCGCTACAGCGCGTTTCAGAGCGTGATGGAGCGTCGGAGAGCGTGTGAAGACCAATTAATTTTATAGAATCGTGGACATCTCATGCTCAATTCTTGCTTCGATTACATGTAGTACTTACAGTCGAACATGAGGGCAATTCTGTTCCAGTGACAAAAATTCTCAGATGATTTTTTTCATTGAAAACAATGTGTAATTTGGAAATATTTACAGTCTCGCGATGATTGTCCAGTAATTTCTCAAGCTTTATGGACCAATCAAATTAATCTTATCGGTACATAACAAGAGGGAAATTACAGGACAATAAATCACAAGTAGGTGGTTGTTATTTCTATTCTTATAGGATATATTTCAAGTTGACGTACTTCGGACTTAGGAATCCGGACTTCGCACTTTATAAGGGTCAGATAAAAGAAATGAGGTGTGATTAAAAAGTAAACGCTTAACATACAATGGACGAAATGACACAGGGGAGTTTTAAAAATGTATTTTTACAAATGAAAACAAATAAATTCCTCACAAAAGTATTCTAAGTTCATTGGAATGAAATTAAGATTTTGCTTTTGTCTCACAATTCCCTCCAACTGCAAAGTCAGAAGCGCGAAGTCAGAGAACATGAAAAATGTCCATTAATATTAGTTGTAATCTTATCAGACACGGGTATTGTTGCTGTAGAAGTTTTCAGAAATGACGACTTTTCGGAAAATAAATTGCAGAGTAAGCGTGTCTTATTAGAGATTAAGATCACCGGCTCACTATCACATATAGGGAGATAATCACATGTACATAGATATTAATCTGTTTCAACGCATAGCCTTTTATAGGGGATTTTTTAAAATTGTTATTACGTCGGATAACCGGTTGCTTCAATCTTCTACTACACTTCTTGAGTGATAATATCAACAATAAACACAATTTAACTAAATATACACAATGTATACATGTAGAGAGCACAAAGGTGGTACAAACAACCACGTTCACTATTCAGACAAGCTTATAAAGGGCGAATGCACAATGAATACATGTACATGTATATATATGTATAGAAAAAAAACCAGTTTTCGTTAGCGTTAATAATAATATAAATTTTATGCTTAAAATAAAAATTTTAAAGCAGTAAGAATATAAGGTACATTGTACGCAGAAAAAAAATGATAATTACAATAATTCTGTCTCACTCCCATATCAGGAGTTCGCTTCTTTTCATATGGTGGAGGTTTTTGTTTGTTTGCTTTGTTCCTGTTTTATCCTAATTTTGTATGCCTTCGGTTCCTGATTTTCTGAATTATCGATTTTGTGCTGTATACAGGGATATGGTCAATATCCATATTTGTCACAATATAATCATAGTATGCATTTGTGTAATGAAAACAAGCTTGTTTCATAACATCAATATGATTTATATACAATCATCAGAGGATAACAAATATGCTACATGGCGAATTTTAATATTTTTATAACATCGATAATTGAGTCTAATGAATATTATTAGATATTCTAATTCTCATAAATAGTTCAGAGTCGATTAAATTTACTTTTTTGATATTCCAGCACATATAACATCCAACGAAACAGGCCAACCGATGAAAACATACACAAGGATAGTCACCCAAAACGCGTAATAATACAAGGTGTAGTTACAAAAATGTGGTGAGGCGGAATCGGAAGTGTTTACCGTGTTGTGGATACTGTAGATCCAAACGTTTCCTATGAAAGAAGAAAAGTAAGTTTGAATATTTTAACAAAGAAGTAAACAAATGCACTTGAATGTGTTCGAAATTGTGCGATATCTTCAGTTTTTAGTTGATATTATCTTTATCCTTTGAATCAGTCGCATTTTTAAAAAATTTAAGTTCTTACAAATGACATACAATTATGTTAAAAAATAAGTATTTTTTTTTATCATTGTTTTTAATTGAACATTTTATGCTATTAATTGTCAATATTAAAATATATGCTCTACTATAAAATGTCAATGCATTATATGCGCGTTTCAACAAGTTACGTCTCATCAGTGATGCTAGGGGCCGCAGAAGAATACATTCAAATAAAAACTATTATGAAAAGCAATTAGCTAAAGTAGACCTAAACATTCTGCTAAAGTAAACATTACAGAAGTACCCATCAGTTATTCAGTCTCTTAGTCGAGAAGGCAAGGTAAAATCATTAGATTTTCTACAGGTACTGGAAGGGTTGCGAAATTCTGAAGTGAGACCAGGTGCCCGGGGAGAGTCAGCGTCTCATGATTGCATACACCCGTCGCAACGGCTCCATGGAAACCTGTCAAATTCGGTGATTGTCTCGATGTGCATTTTTGATGTACATATCAGGTAAGTATGTCTTATTGCTGAATTTGCTTATTACAGGATTATGCAATCAGGGAGATATATCTTAGCTGTAGAAGATAATTTTGTGATGGAGAATTTACAAATATTTTCTATGTGAAGTGCTGAAGCACTTTAAAACGAGGCTAACAATATCCAAGGGAACTAAACAATCAGCCAGCACAGTTACCAACCTAGTGGTATGAAGGTATAATCAAAATCTAAACAGATGAATGTAGGTACATGTAATAGATATTCACCTGCAATAAACCATGCAAACATGAAACAGGTGAGAAGTTTGTTGAAACAATTTAAGGCGTTTTCTGTTAGAGTTAGCTCCCTTTCGTTCCGAGACACAGCATTGTCTTGTTCCCTGTATTTCATCTTTTTCATTAAACCAACTAGATTCTGCACTAATGTGTATGCTCCGCAGACAACTAGGTATATTGGTATGAACCTTTGGATGGTACAATCATGCAGGAAAACAGATCCTGGAGAAAACAAGCACCTTGTACAAACAAATACAAACATTGTAGAATGCTGTTTATATAAGTGTTCAAACTTCTTTTATAAGAACAAAATGAAAGAGTAGTTAATTAGCGGATTTTTTTTTTCAAATTTAATTGCTTCTTGTTTTATAGCTTTATATTTTGCATTATTGATTTCCTATCCTCAGCATATTTCTGTTTTTTTTTTTATGTTTATCTTAAGGTCAAACGTTTTGCGCTGCATACATGTAGAGCATATAAATACAAGAATGAAAGGGATCGCCAACAGACCCAGCCGCAGTACCCAGAGCACAACACCGAAATACCCGGATGCAGAAATACTCAGGGGATGAGCATGATAATACGGAAGTGTTCAAACTCTTTACCTTCTTGAGGAAGGTTGTTTCAACCCTATTCTGATGCACCAGACACGTGTTTCGGATAGTAAATCAACATGAATGATGCTTCTGGCCAAAGTGATTTTCAGACAAAGCTAAAAATCATTTCAGAAGTGCCCTCTGGTATTATATTTCAATCAAATTTGTGCATTTATACTACTCAAAAAAGTATAGAATCACACTACCATGCTCGTATACATGCAGCTGAGGGGTATGCTGTTTCGATTCTAATATAATGTCGAAAAATAGATATCAGAAAGAACAAAATGCATAGCCAAAACATGAATTAATCCCAATACAGAATCCATTTGATTAAAAAAATCCATTCCTGAAAACTGCTTGGAAATTTAAAAAATGTGATAGATTTTGTAATTTTAGCAATTTTCAAACTTTATCAGAAATTTTCCTTCGTTACATTAGAATTCAAAAGGGTCTAATTATTATAAGAAATAAAGTGCCTTCTTTGTAAAGACGAAGTTTCTGAACCACTTCCATCTCTTACCTAAAAGAATATGATAAAATTCAAAATCGGGGAATTTTCATTAATATCATTTTCTTGTAAATCTTTTGTGGTTTCCAGGAAGGCAATTTTCAAAAAAAGTGATGTTCAGACTTGTACAGGCTATGCATTCCTTATTTATTCAGTTGAGTAACATTTAAAACAAATCATTCATTCAAATACAAGAGTGCACTGAAAATGATGCAAATTGGCTAGAAGTAATAGGGAAATAGTGGTGTGATTCTAAAAATGGTTTGAACGGTATACTTTGCATAAGAGACATGAAACGGACGAAAAGATTCAATACAAACATCGAATACGCAATCAAAATACTTAATATAAATAAAAACATAGGTAATCACAGATTACGAAGCTCACCTCGTGGCAGCAAAATTAAATTCAAACATATTTCTTAGTACACGTATATTGGCTTTTAAAGGCAAAATTATTCAAGTGGAAAAAAGAGGTCAAAGTCATTTTATAGAAGTCTGATCACAGATACATCCAATATGCAAGTTTGGTACATGTAGCACTTATACTTTGCTCAATATTGGCTTTTAAAGGCAAAATCACTCAAGCAAAAAAGTTAGGTCAAGGTCATTTTATGAAAGTTTGATCAAAGATACATCCAATATGCAAGTTTGGTACATGTAGCACTTATACTTTGCTCAATATTGGCTTTTAAGGGCAAAATCATTCAAGCGGAAAAAGTAGGTCAAGGTCATTTTATGAAAGTTTGATCAAAGATATATCCAATATGCAAGTTTGGTACATGTAGCACTTATACTTTGCTCAATATTGGCTTTTAAAGGCAAAATTACTCAAGCGGAAAAAGTAGGTCAAGGTCATTTTATGAAAGTTTTATCAAAGATACATCCAATATGCAAGTCTGGTACATGTAGCACTTATTCATTGCTCAATATTGGCTTTTAAATGCAAAATCACTCAAGTGGAAAAAGTAGGTCAGATGCTGCATCTGATGTATGAGTCCATCTTGGCATCCAAAGATGAATCACTTATGCAAGTTTGGTTACTGTAGCATCAGTACTTTGTCAGATACTGAGCTACCCCAAACTTCTTAACCATGCCACTCTGAGCTACCCCAAACTTCTTAACCAACTCACTCAAGCAGAAAATGTAGGTCAGATGCAGCATCTGATGCATGGGTTCACCTCAGCATCCAAAGATGAATCACTTGTGCAAGTTTAGTTACTGTAGCATCAGAACTTTGCCAAATACTGAGCTACCCCTAACTTCTTAACTAGACGCGGACACGGACGCGGACGCGCGGGGGTATAGCATAAGCTCACTCAACTTCGTCGAGGTGAGCTTAAACTACACATATAACAAAGAGACCAACGGGAAACATGTGTCGACAAGGGACAAGAAGGTACACAAAAGAAAACACATATGAATGCTATAGTATATTTTTAGATTAAGTATTTTCCAACCAAGTTATTTTTAGACACTTACCTATGACGATATTAGCGAGAGGTACACACAGGGTCATTCCAAACCAGACGATGAAACCAACTGAAAAAGAAACATATAATAGCGCAAATATGTAAGATATGCATTTTGCTATGAGGTAACATAAGATACTTATCAAAGCAAACAGAATTCATATATGCAAATCTAGAAATTAAAATGTAAAAACGTGTATGATTGGGTACAATATAAACCAATTATGCTGTTATTTCATAAGAATAAAGTATTTATTATATATCATACATTCGCAGTAGCAGTAGGATTCACTATATTTTTGAAGCAAAGATACAAATGATAAATGCAAGCATCCCCATCCTCACCTACATTATGATAATACGGAAGTCTTTACCTTCTTGAAAAAAAATTTCAAACCACCATTGAGATCACTTTACATTTAATACCTCAAAAAAATTTCAAACCACCATTGAGATCACTTTACATGTAATACCTACCAGGCGTAGATAACAGACTCCATGCTGATTTAGCCAAGCTCACTTTGTTGTCAGACGTTTCATGGACTGCATTGATCTTCCCACACAAAAAATTGTAAGAGGAGGGTTGATCATGGAAGCTTTTCTCAGCGGAGTCTACTGTGTTTGTTGAAACACACAAAAAGCAAATAAAATGTGTTAATCATGTTGAAATATTTGTAGTACATAACTAAATGCCAAGGAGATTTTCAGACACACAAAAAAGTACTTCATTAGCACCCTCTTGTTTGTTTGTTTAT
The DNA here is from genome assembly GCA_033119305.1 of Pinctada imbricata. NCBI lineage: Eukaryota > Metazoa > Mollusca > Bivalvia > Pterioida > Pteriidae > Pinctada > Pinctada imbricata. The sequence goes on from VSWD01000006.1 coordinate 25,310,763, forward strand.
TTGTTTCTTTTTTAATTTCAATTTATGCATTTAGGAAATAGAAGGGGCTACAAATTTTATATAGGATCAATTCATTAGCATAGCTAAATAAAATCGATTTCAAAAATAGTAAGGGAAAGTGCCAGAATATTTAACCCTCTCTAACTTCGATGATGCCTTTGATGAAATGGCAAGTTTCCGAAATAGCAAAATGATATATGATCCCTCAATAGTAAATGTTCAAAACAAAACTTCTTTCGGATGACAGAGCTGGGAAGAAGTAATTTACTACATGTATAAGTTCATACTCTACTATAATTTATTATGAATTATTAATAGATTAAGTAAACTACACTTAAAACATCCAGTCACGGAGCACAAGTTTAACTACTACACACTGCAAAAGGAAATAATTGTTTACAAAAATAATATGGAAGTGTTCCAACTCTATACCTTCTTGAAGAAAATTTCAAACAAATTTTTCTGCACCAGACACTTGAGGATTAAATTCTCATCAGGTATGCTTCCAGCGGAGCCACTATAATTCATTTTAGTAGTGCCCTCTAAGAATACGGAAGTGTTCCAACTCTTTTATCTTCTTGAAGAAAATTTCAAACCAATGTAAATGTGTTTTTGATAGTAAATCCTCATCAGTGGTACTTAATTTTAAAAATGCCGATTTTCTCTGAAATATATCGTTGGAAAAATTGTTTATAAAGCTCACTTGGTCGTTAAAGAAAATACTACCAGTTTGGTTGTACGTACATGTAGGTTAATTTAAAAAAAATTAGGGTAGAAAATCTCCGCGTTATGGAATGCGTGCAAATTGTTTGCTTTTGTTTCCCCTCCGGTTTAGTGGGAGGGTAGTGCGCACGTAATCCGGATAACCTCAGAATTTGCTTATTTGCTGTGGCATCATGTCCCATCCATCCTGCTACGTCTTTCCGTAAATTTTGGACATGATGATTTTCACACTCTTTCACAATATTACATTGTTTGGATTAAGGATCACAGTGACTGACGATGGTTAAGAACCCGAAACGTTCTTGTCTGTTCAATGCTGAAAATTTATCTGTTCTTAAATGATGCTATTGAATTTGAAGAGGTTCAACATTTTATGTGTTATCATTAAAATTTGATGTTTCTCTACGTTTCTTTCGATTGCTTTGTATGATGTTCTAGTGAATATTGCGTCTTTTTTGCGGTTTGTAGTTTTGTCTGATGTCATTTATGTGTTACTTTCTTGTTGGTTTGTTTCGCTGGGTGTGTGCAGGGTGGTCACACTGGAGACCCTTGCATTTTCTTTTGTTGAAACGACAATTGACTGAATCAGTAAAAGTCAAACACAAAACGCTAAATCGGAATTCAAATTTCACGACTTCATGATTTCACTCTTGAAGAATGTGAAATAGAGCTTTCTCATGGGAAAGACAGCACCATGGGAATACGAAGGATAATTTTATGAAAATTCCCACTAGAAATTTTATTTTTCAGTATAGTAGGTGTTAGCAGTTGAAAGAGCGAATGCATGCGCTTTTCCTGTTACAACTCAAGGTCAGCATACAAGTTGGTCCATACTGCTAATAATTTAAATGTATCTGTTCTTAGATTATGCTATTGCATTTGAAGACGTGTAACACTACAATGTAATTATCTAATTTAATTAGGAAATTCCGAAGACGTTAAAATGAAACTCGCAAACAGAGTACTCTGGATTAAGTGAAGAGGACAGATTGCCTACAAGAAGCAAGTGCAATGTCAATCTCATAAGAGAGTTATCTGTTCCTTCCTGTTTATAGTCGATAGTAGAGATGTCAATAATACATAATGTAACACAGGTAACTTATATCGGTGAACAGAAACATGTAAAGTGCGCAAGCCAGCTGTGACACAGATCTGCAAAACGATAAATACACTATGCTTCTGAATATAATGTATCTCTAATAAATAATCTATAATCTATGCAAAAGAATGAAAACATATGTTAAAATCAATTGTACACCGAGTTTATTTAGAAAAGTATGCATATCATTAAATGAACGCATAACTCTGTCGTATGTAAACCTGCAGGCAAAAAATAAATGCAGTTTGGAACGATCAACCTCGGTGATTTAACACGATTGGGAAGCTCAGAATTTCCATGTCTATAAAGGTTAAAGACGCAGTGCTAATTTCGATCAACTAAATCTTTAAATGGTTTTGAAATATTACTTTTTTAATTGTCTACTGTCCGTTTATTATTCCCTTTTAAACTTACTTTTGTTCAGCTGTAAAGTGTGTGGTGATTGTTAGGCTTTGTGAGCTTTATTTTATTCTTGACGTCTTGCATTTTGTTCCTTTACTGTTTCCTATTCTAATTTTCATTTGTATCCGTCTTTGGGGGTGTCTCGAAGTTTGTCCTTTTTTATCAAAAAGGAACCCTAATGAACCAAAGGGACCCAAAAGGACACAAAAGCCAATATTTTACAGCTGATTATTGTTACGGTTTGTATGATTTTAAAAATCACATATGCTTTGGATCAAATCCCCGTACTCTGCACCGCTAACCATTCCTATCCCATGAGTCTGTCGCATTATTTCAAAATTAAAAATATGAAAAAAATAAGAATTTGGAGTATATGTATAGGATCCCGAATGATTTTCTATTGCGTATGGTATGTATGAAAAGAGTTGTGTGATTTTTACACCCCTGGGCCATAAATTTGCTGCTAGCTACTTCATTGAAAGAGAGAGTATGAAGAATGGAGGTGAGTGGATGGTTTAACAACTTGAAACCGAATCCATATGAAAAAAATTCTCTGAAAGGGATATTTCCAAATACATTATCTGAAATATTTTACGTTTATTAGATCTAATCTTGTTTTTAATCTTTATCCTTTAACAAGTTATACAGTCACTCATTTTAAAATTTCCGCAATTTGCTCTTTTTTTCCTTTGTCTAACCCCGACCCGGACATAGAGAAGGGAGGATTGTTTAATCCTTTTATTTTGGTTTTTCAAGTCCTTTTGGGTATTTGGTCTTTCGGGTTCCTTTTGGGTCCTTTTGGGTTCCTTTTGGGTCTTTTGGGGTTCTTTGGGGGAATTCGAAGCGCCGAGAGTAATAACCATAAAATATCTTACATTGTTGAGTGGACTCGTAATGTAGTGGTCCTTTTTCCTCACCAGTAAATGGCTGCTCATACATTTTCTATCAGCTGTAATCTAAAAGAACATCAATAGAGCGATTGATTTATTATTTCTATGAAAGTGAGTTTGAAAAGTTTTTTAATTCAAAACAGGCGAACATTTAATATTTTTATAAAGAGAGACTAATGAAATGAAATTTTTGAAATAAGTTAGAACAAAGGGAGGGTAATTAACAAGACCACGTACATGTAAATTTGTCTCAGCGAGAAACTTTCAAAGAGAATTTTTCTTTTTAATGTATTCACAAAAAAAATCTATCTACAACATGTAAAATAATTGAATTACTAAAACGGACTGATATTTGTACAATTATAGAGAACACAAAGCCATGCCTCAAGCTATAGTACAAAGTAAACAGTTAAAAACGTAAAAATTAGCAGTCGGGACGGAACGAAAATTAAATCACTGCGATTTAAAGGCATCCTTCTGTATGATTATCATGCCTTCTCTTTTCAATATTCGTAAAGGTTATGAAGAAAAGCATACCCGTCCAGTACTTTTGCCTGTGTTATTGCCATCTGTTGACAGATTCAGACGAAAAGCAATATTTCTCGAATTGATTATTCGATCTTCATCCTTGCCATGATTCATCTAAATCGCTTCAATGGATCTAAAGAAGCTGAAAATGTATGAAAACACCTCCTCCTATTTCCTATTTTACGTAAGACGAAAGGTAATCTTGAAGATCTAAAGTTATATCAATTCATATTTCTTAAATGGATGCACAGAACCATATCAAATGAATACGACATACAACTAAAGGAACACATCCTTCTATATGTATATCGGTGAGATGCTTTCTGTTTTTTGATATGTGTTCTGTTCTAGAAAAAGCTGTTTTCAAATCAAAAACAAAGGGAATCCCTTAACCTGTTTTCTTTGCCGGTGGTTGTGCCAACTATTGTTTCAGAAGGATCTTTACAAAAAAGTCAGCAATTGTAAGATACTATTGACTTACTTACAAACTATAAAGTTTCAACAAAATCCAATCAATCTTTCATGAGAAAAAGTAGAAAACGAGAAAAAGCCAAACTATTGCTTACAATATCATTGCTTAGGTGAACTAAAAGGAGAAGAAATTGCGTTACCGGTACTGTAATGTATTCAAGATTTATATCATTCTAAATTCATACATGTGTCATTTTTCTTAAATATTTTCAACTTCTTCATTCATATAACGATTTGTGTACTGAAAGCTGTAAAAGATAGTATCATTCTAAAATACTAAAATACTAGTAAGTAATAGAAAATCCTGGCTTTAATCTCAACAACACTCACAATAGAGCACTAACTTGAGCATCGACGGACCCCTAGCAAGCTAAAGATGAGATCAGGTGCCTTGGAGGAGTAAGTAAAGCTCGTTTTCGAAAGGGAATCACCCTCATTAAACACAACATTCAAACACCTCCCTAGGCAAAAGGACACCTGCTGTCCGCGCAGCTTACTTCAGAAATCGGAAAAAAATTGAAGTTTTGTCTACTTAGTCGTCAAATTTCTCGATTAAATTTTGTATAGGGGATAGATCTCGACCTCTTGTAACTAATGGTGTAAGGTATATGTGCGACTAATACTGCATTCACAGTGATAGAAAATAGTTTTAGATGGGGAGTTTTCTATGTTAATTTTAGCGTGACGTCGCCGATTTTTAACATTTTTAACAGGAGATGCTTACTCTTCCTGGGCACCTGGTCTCACTCCCATATCGGGAGTTCTCTTTTTGTTTGTTTGTTTTGGTTCCTGTTTTATCCTGATTTTGCATGCCTTCGGTTTCTGATTTTCTGAATTATCGATTTTGTGCTGTATACAGGGATATGGTCATTATCCATATTTGTCATTGAGTCTATGGAGAAGGTCAACGACGTCGCGCTAAAATTAACATAGAAAACTTCCCATCGAAAAGTTATTTCTTTCCCTATGAGAGTATAATTGGTCGTACATACATATAACTTACACCATTAGGTACGAGAGTCCAAGATCTATCCCCCTATAAACATTTTAATCGTAAAATATGCCAATAAAGTAGACAAAACTTCAATTTTCCGATTGCTGATGTGAGCTGTGCGGACAGTATTAGTCACATGATATCAGAGGCGAATCACGCCATGATTGACATCAACAGAGATAAGTTTAAACGCGATTTCAAATTTTAGTCTATTCAAAAGTTAATTAAAGTATGACATTGAGATCCTTTTTCTCCAAATCAAACTGATATAAATGTTGTCAAGGAGTAGGAAAAAGGAGTTGCTCCGGCTATTGCATGTGTGTTGTCCGTTGCAGAAAAGAAACAATTTAATGCAAATGTGCAAAGGAAGGGGATATCAAACTGGACCAGGTTGCAGCAACCATATCAAAGCACCAAAACACCTGTTGTGTAATCACAGAGTAAACATGTACAGTAAGAGATGCAAAAGTTACATACGACATTGAGACATGAAGTACAAAAGACTACATAATAACCGACGAGACCAATGGGCAATCGGTCGCGACTTCTGGTGGCCATTTGCCATGCAAGTAGTAAATGGTATACGAGAGCATTAACGAGTATACGAGTATATACGAGTAAGTAACATACGAGAATGCCAGAATATTTCATTGCTTTCGCCCTTCAAATATACCAAAATTTACACAATTTGAAATACATGTATATAGATACTTTCTTCCCTACCGAGTTATCTTTGGAGTCTTACTTACCTTACCTTATGGCGATATTAGCAAAGGGAGGACACAGAGTTATTCCCAAGCACACAATTAAACCAACTGTAAAAGAGAACGATGTTAAAACAGTGCTGTGAGATATAAACTAACTTTTTAATGATTGTCTGATCTTCACTATTTGCTGAGACTTCAGTGAAGTTTTATTGATTTCCATAAACTTTTACTGTGCAATTTCGACCTGGAATTTTTCTATTGAACAATAACGATGATCACTCGTCCGTGTGTAAACAACAATGGCTTCTGGTAAGTCAGAATGTTTTAATGCAAAGGGAACAAATAAAGGCTCTAGCCAGCAACCTAAGACCAAGACTTCGAGACTTTACAGTCATCTCTAAAATAATAGTTTAGATGATTCCAAGAAAGGAGGGGATCTCCAACAAGACTCGGTTGCAGCACCAACAGCAACATCAATTTCCAGATCATAACTTAACTTGAAGAAATAAAATTTGAAGTAAACGAAATAGATCATATTAAGCAATATGTGAATAAGATAGCTGAGATCGTAGATTTTAAGTCATTATTCAGGAGCTAATGAAAGAGGCCAGAGAAGAATTTATTAAGAAAATAACCGATTTAGAAGTCAAACACAAGAGAAAAGAGGGACATCTGCAGGACAAACTTCATTGACAAGAACACAATTAAGAAATTTTAAAGGAAAAACAAGCAGACAAATATGTAAGAGAAATGAAACAAATTATGAATGATACAGCTATGATTGCACGCGAAGCACATCCTGGAGACACGGAACAAAAACTAAGAACTATGCTGAAGGATGGGGTTACTGCGGGGCTTGATGAAAACGAAATTATTGCAGTTCACCGCATACCCACTGGAAAAAAGAAGAGCCGATGCCGATTCTATTAAAGCTCGTAAATAGTAGCGTCAAAGCCAGAATCATGAAAAGAGAATTGTAGTCAAACGTACGACTTGCAGATGACGTCACGCAGAAGAATTCTGAACTAATACAGCATCTCAACTAACACGAAGAAATTGAGCAACCATACTTCTTTAACAGTAGCGTATACTGGAAAATAGCTGGCAGTGACCGTCGCATCAAATTTGACATTGCTGACGACGTAAGCTACAAAATCCGAAAGGCCGATCAGAAACGTGCAATCTTCCGAGAACAGTATTCCTCATTTGGGATCCGCCCCTCAACGTAACTCGATGTGATCGTACAGATGTATCTGTGTTCGTGTACTAGTAATAGGATCATTGATCGTGAAATACCTGAATGTCAGAACCCCATGAAATCTTATATGATAGTATGCAACTTACCTGTGCGGCATCATATATGTATAAATTTTTACTCCAAAATGAATAATACACATGAATATGTCACTTCTTGTCTTAACGCGTCATTAAAATTTATCAATTGTTCCAGTTAGTACACAAAGAAAAAAGTTGAGATTTTTCATATATATAGATTTAATCAAATGTCATGCACGATATATTCTAAACATTAGTGGGTACCGGAATATCACACGCGTTTTAGAATAGACTCCCTTACACTAGAATTTTAAAGAGATCTTTATGCTGATGATTTCCGACTTTCTTACTTTAAAATGTCTTGATGTTGTGGCCTAGTAATAACCACTCATTCGGTAAGTCATTCCATCTCGTCTAGCATGCTGGAGGACAGTGGCTCGAGTCTAAAGATTTGAATGCAGACACCTACGCTTTTTATCCACTTGCAACTCTGTTTCGGAGGGGATATAACATCGCAGCCGTGCGTCCTTGTGTTCTTGTGTGTGTTTGTTGGTGTGTGCGTTTGTCTGTGTGTGTGCCTGGAATCTTGCGAACGCATAGAGAACAAAGCTATCATCATAGAAACATAAAACCTTCTATAAATGATTCCCATGGAGAGAAGATGAATCCTATTGATTCTCAAGGTCAAGGGTCAAAGGTAAAGGTCACTGTGGACATAAGCTTTAAATATCTGTGAACAGCATAGAAGACAAAGCAATCACCATAGAAACATTAAATCTTCCCAAAATGTTCCCTAAGGAACGCTAATGAACCCTATTGATTTTCAAGGTCAAGGTTCAAAGGTCAGGGTCACTGTGAAAATAGGCTTAAAATCCTTGTGAACAGCACAGAAGGCAAATCAATCATCATGGAATCAAACCTTCCACAAATGTTTTGCATGTAGAGAAGATGAACCCTCTTGATTTTCAAGGTCAAAGGTCAAGGTCACTGTGGACATAGGCTTAAAATCCTTGCGAACAGCACAGAAAGCAACTATGAAAGAGTCATCAAACCGTGCAGGAATGTTCCTCATTGGGAGAGCATGAACCCAATTTATTTCAAGGTCAAGGGCCAATGCCAATGTGGTCTTCGGCTTAAAATCGATGTGAACAGCATAGAAGACCAAACGATTATTGCAGGATCACCAAACCTTCCCCAATTATTCCTCATGGGGAGAACTCTATTGATTTTCAATTATAATGGTCAAAAGTCAACGTTATTTTGGACTTGATTCAAAAAACATTTTGCTGATAAAAAAGAACATGCAATTGCGAGGGGATGTTACGCTTACGTTGCCTTTATTTTGCAAAGTAATGGTATGCCTAGAGTGACCAACAATTATTGCCAGAACTAGAGCTCACTTCGAGCTGATTTGTAAATGTGTTATGACTTTTTAACCTACATGCATATGCCATACCTATCAAAAAATACTTCTGTCTATCTGGTTTATGAAAAGTGTTTGAATGTAAAGAAATTTGATCTTTTACACTACATATGTTTTCATATGAATGAACATATATCCATTTGCACATGGTCATATTTTTACACAAAATTTATATATAATATACATATGTATATTGTAATCATTGTTATAGCTGGAATACTGCTGTGATATTTTACACAAGTTGAAAATATGTATGTCAGTCAGGTGTCTGCAAAGTGTTTATGTAGAGAAAAAGACAGCCGCGATGAATTTAGTTCTGTCAAATACTGCAAAATGAGAAAGGTCATGATATTATGATGATGTTCAAAATGAAAAGAATTAAAGAGTTTATGCTTTGAACGTTAATGTAAGACAGTTTGTATTTCTGAAGTACCATTCTCTCCGCGGGGCTGTCTCCAGATAATGTTCAATGCTTGTTTATTGCATAAAATGATTTATGGAAAGCAAATCCTCACATTAAAAAAAACATAGGTCAAGTCAGATTCCATTTGGTTTTTCATTATAGATCATGATATAGAGGCGGGACACATCCGTATTATTATGTAGCTGTGGGTGTGAGTGCTAAGAGAATAGTATGCGTGTGTATTAATATCGATTTTGTTTTCAATGTGCCCTTTCATTTAAGATGAGCTTTATCAATTAACGGAGGATCTCTATTATTCTTCAGGTTTCATGGGTAACTTAAAAATCATTTCAGCTAAATACAGGAGATTGGGGGACATACACGAAGGGAAAGATTTTTTTGATTTTCTATGAAAGAAAAACTGCTATATTCACTGTCTTTAAGATACACATTTTGTGAAAAAAAAAATCAGAACATATCATGAGGAGTCAATGGGGATTCGATGGTATTTCAAGTAGCGAAGGCTCTAATTGGATAGGGACAACAAATTTGTTTAATAATAATTTTGAATAAAGGCTAACAATGAAAGAAAGGAGGGGATCTCCAACAACACTCGGTTGCAGCACCCACAGAAAAATGTACCCAAAAACCTCCAATGTGAAAAAAACACAAAGCAAAAACGCACAAAAAGAGACGCAAAAGGTACAAGGATCGCCAAATCACATTGACTTCACATAAACCAAAGAGACCAATGGACAAACGGTGCCGACTTAAGACGGCCATCTGCCACGCAATTATCAGACGGTGTGGTTATCCGGATTACGTGCACACAGCCACTTTTCCGATTACCCAGAGGTATCAAGGAACGTACAATTATGGTGTAAAAAACCTCCTTACTGTAAGATGACCATACAAACAGACAGCATAACACAGGGGCCCAAGAAACACAAAGATGAATATTTCGACTGTAGCGAGCTCACGCATGTAATCACTCGAGGAATCCGACTGAGATTCAGAGAGGACAGGTGATCCTGGAACAATGGACATTACTATTTGAAAAACTAGCAAATAATAAGATAGATAAATTATTCTCACTTGATGAAGAAATCTTAACAACAGTATCATCTAATATCAAAACTTCATTTTGCCAGGATGTTTTGACTAGTTTATATGAATTCAGAAAAATATTAAAACCATGTTATCTTAATAGAAAGGATTCTTCTATTATGACCACAATAATGTTATAGGAAATAAATGGATTTTCTACAAATCATGATGTGAAAAAGTGAATACAGTGAGAAACATTAGGTGGGTGGTTTTATGTTTATACAACAATTGTTCGTCCATGGAGACCTCTGTGTATCCGGATAAGTGGGAGGGTTGTGCGCACGTAATCCGGATAACTATACCATTTGCTTATAGTAGATGGTCATCCAAAGTCGGCGCCGGATGCACATTGGTCTCCTTCCTTTTATGTGTTGTCATTAATGTTTGATGTTCTGTACGTCTGTTTCGATTGTTTTGTATGATGTCTTTTTGCAATTTGTAGTTTTGTCTGATGTTATTTATGTGTCAATTTCTCTTGGGTTTGTTTCGATTGCTGAGTACATGGTGTTCATGCTGGAGATACTTCCATTTTCTGCCTACGATATGTGGATGATCTGCATGATGAAGGAGGAAACTTTGTCTCATGATTCATTTGTTGAAAACTTTTTGTAATTTTGTAGTCTTAGGAATACACTCTGTAAAATGGCCACTATTAAAAGCAAGATTTTTTTTACAAAGACCGTTTCATTGCCGGTTCTTCCAGGTGCTCCACAAAACCTCTTTCCATTTTCCGTACGGAAATATTAATTCACATAAAGCTAGGTCTTCAAACATACTGCGAGAAAACAGATTCTAGAAATGGATCAATCAGATGTGGATCCTAAAGAATTCTTAGGAACTTTTGGAAAATCTAAAGGCAATTCATATTACCAGCATAAAATCTTTCTACTTCTCCACGCTCTACACTATCATTCCACACCAAAATCTCAAAAACAGACTGGCCAATATTATTCGCATTACCCTTCATTCGAAAAAAAATGGGAACATGATATACAAATACCTTGTCAAAGGGCAGGATGATACTTATTTCGTGAAGGTACAATCTGATTCAAACAAAAAATATACCGAAGACGATGTCATCCAGATGCTCGAGTTTTTGTTTGACAACATTTTTGTGGAGTTTGGAGAAACTGTATTCCAGCAAATAGTTGGCATTCCCATGGGTACACTGCTTGCGGACTTATTTCTATATTCATATGAAGCTGACGTCATTCAGACCTTGCTCTCGAAAGCACCTCGCATCTCAGTATAATTTTACCTTCAGATGCATAGATGACGTGTTATCCATCAATTATCCCAACTTCAAGGATCATTTACATGAAATATATCCTCTTGAACTAGAGTTCTATGAAACAACCGATAGCGAGAGATCAGCTTCGTACTTGGATATGCTTCTTACTTTTGACGAAAACGGCCATTTGAACACCTCACTGTATGACAAGCGTGATGATTTCAGCTTCCACATAACTTCCACGTTCATGAGTAGCAACTTTCCGTCTTTATGGCGTTTTTGTTTCCAAGCTTATACGGTACGCCAGGGCATGCTCTAAATATGAAGATTTCATCGTTAGAGCCAGATGGCTTGCAAGTAAGCTACTCGTTCAGGATTATATTGCACAACGGCTAAAATCATCTTTGAGGAAGTTCTTCGGTCGCTATGTGGATATAATAAAAACATATCAGATCCCCCTTTCCAGAATGATCAGTGTTATGGATTGTGATTGAATGGCTGTCATCATCACCAAACAACAAGCCTTACCTGATGTGTACATCAATATGTACATCGAGGCATTCACCGAATTGACAAGATTCCAAAAGATACGATACGGTTACGGATACGTCAAAAGTGATATATCCATATTTGTACTGAATTTAAACGTCTATTACAATTTACCTTTGTACTGGTAAATAAAGATGTAGATATTGCTCTGCATTTAACGTATGTAATAGAATTTCTTTAGCTCCCATGCACGAGTGCCATGAATATATGGTGCGAGTTAGATTGAATACACGATAAAAGAGAAGAGTTTGGCTTCAACATAGTTAATTTTCATTGGCTTGATAGCGATGTTCCAAGATTGCCATCATACGGCATTTACATCTCTCAACTCATCAGATACGCTAGAGCTTGCTTACTTGTTTCGGACTTCCATGATAAAATAAACAAATTACTAATAAACTTATCTGTCAAGGAATTATGTATCACAAACTTGTTAAATCTTTTTGGAAATGTTACAATAACTATTCTCAACTTCTTTCAAAATTTGGGACAACTCCAGCATCAGAGTATGTATCATTGTGAATTTCATTGCCTTCGTTTTACGGTGACTTCATAAACAAATCAGAAGGATCAAAGGCAAATCAAACTTTAACCAAAAATGTAAGAAAATAGTCGGTCGCCTGTTTTACCGAGGATATGATCCTGAATTCATTAAAGCCCCTGTCACACCTACGCGTTCTGGCATGGCGTTCGTACTACGACCATCAAATTTGTACGAAACGTGGCGTGAACGTAGTAAGAACGCGTGGAATGCAGTAAGAACTCACTGAGACGTATTGAGATCGTAGTAAGGACGCCGACGAACGTTCCCGTACGCCGAGCCACCACGACCGTTTTGAACTGTTCAAAACAGTCGTAATGAGGACGCGCTGATGACAGAACGCGTTAAGGATTACTTGCGAACGTATTGAGAACTTCATTGACGTACTAGAAACGTGTCGCGAACGTAGTAGTGTCGTAGTACGGACTGCTAAAACTTTTACATATAATCATATGGAGATCGTCACGTCTCTGCCGTCCTTACCACGTTCTCGGTTTTAGGGCTCGAAAAAGTCAAAATAGACCTCGTCCATTTTATGCCTTGAACGTGTCATGATCGTAGCATGAACGTAGTAAGGACTTCGAGAACGTAGAATAAACGCAGTCCTGTCGTAACACAGACACATTCGTCGTAGTGTGAACTTCGGGAGGGTCGTAGTGGGAACTCGACTAAACGTATAAAAGACGGGAAGGACTCACTGCTTACGTGTTACGGACGCTAAAGGTCGTGTTGCAGACGTATTGGAGTCGTCAATTATTGTTTCGGAGAGACCTTCCGAGTGAAAAATGCCACGTTCTCACTACGTTCATGAAAAATTTTAAGGACTTCAAGGACGTAGTAAGAACGTCTTGAGAGAACGTGTAGGTGTGACAGGGGCTTAACGTATCCACTGTACAAATGAAGATCTTGCGGACGTCTCGTCCATTTAAACAGTGTTAAAATTATCTCGGTTATACTCGGCGGTGTCTCGATAGTTTCAATGGCTTGAGCGACGGTCGGCATGTTGACCTTTGATGATAGAAATCATTATTTATGTTGTATTAGGTATATTTAGGTAAAAATATGACATGATTCTAATTATATAATACACTTGATATTTATTTGTACAACGGATACCTTGAAAGAACACTGGGCATGGTACTGGACCAATCTACATTTTTGTACCAGTGTCTTTTCCAACGTTGCACACTGGCCAACCGTGACGACCGGACTCCATGACGGGCCTTGTTTAAATCTCACCAGAGAAGACTGGGTCCTGATTCTCTGTCCTATCTGAAAGTTGGTCAGACTTTCCGGGTGATTTATCTTGAGCTCGCTTCAGCCAGCAGAGCACAGACTGTTAAACGCATGTCATTGACTTTTTAGATACATTTACATAGAATATGATTGTGTTACTAGAGGCCACTGCGTTTAACTTTCTCGTTTGTGATGTCATCTTACAGTGAGAAGTTTAATGTTTATACAACAATTATGTGTCTATGGAAACATCTGTATATCCGGATAAGTAGGAGGGTTGTGCGAACATAATCCGGATAACTACACTGCTAATAGCAGATGGCCGTCCAAAGTCGGCGCCGGATGCACATTGGTCTCCGTCCTTTTATGTGTTGTCTTTGATGTTTGATGTTTATGTGCGTCTGTTTCGATTATCTTGTATCATGTTCTAGCGTCCTTTTCGACTGTAGCGAGCTCACGCATGTAATCACTCGAGGAATCCGACTGAGATTCAGAGAGGACAGGTGATCCTGGAACAATGGACATTACTATTTGAAAAACTAGCAAATAATAAGATAGATAAATTATTCTCACTTGATGAAGAAATCTTAAAAACAGTATCATCTAATATCAAAACTTCATTTTGCCAGGATGTTTTGACTAGTTTATATGAATTCAGAAAAATATTAAAACCATGTTATCTTAATAGAAAGGATTCTTCTATTATGACCACAATAATGTTATAGGAAATAAATGGATTTTCTACAAATCATGATGTGAAAAAGTGAATACAGTGAGAAACATTAGGTGGGTGGTTTTATGTTTATACAACAATTGTTCGTCCATGGAGACCTCTGTGTATCCGGATAAGTGGGAGGGTTGTGCGCACGTAATCCGGATAACTATACCATTTGCTTATAGTAGATGGTCATCCAAAGTCGGCGCCGGATGCACATTGGTCTCCTTCCTTTTATGTGTTGTCATTAATGTTTGATGTTCTGTACGTCTGTTTCGATTGTTTTGTATGATGTCTTTTTGCAATTTGTAGTTTTGTCTGATGTTATTTATGTGTCAATTTCTCTTGGGTTTGTTTCGATTGCTGAGTACATGGTGTTCATGCTGGAGATACTTCCATTTTCTGCCTACGATATGTGGATGATCTGCATGATGAAGGAGGAAACTTTGTCTCATGATTCATTTGTTGAAAACTTTTTGTAATTTTGTAGTCTTAGGAATACACTCTGTAAAATGGCCACTATTAAAAGCAAGATTTTTTTTACAAAGACCGTTTCATTGCCGGTTCTTCCAGGTGCTCCACAAAACCTCTTTCCATTTTCCGTACGGAAATATTAATTCACATAAAGCTAGGTCTTCAAACATACTGCGAGAAAACAGATTCTAGAAATGGATCAATCAGATGTGGATCCTAAAGAATTCTTAGGAACTTTTGGAAAATCTAAAGGCAATTCATATTACCAGCATAAAATCTTTCTACTTCTCCACGCTCTACACTATCATTCCACACCAAAATCTCAAAAACAGACTGGCCAATATTATTCGCATTACCCTTCATTCGAAAAAAAATGGGAACATGATATACAAATACCTTGTCAAAGGGCAGGATGATACTTATTTCGTGAAGGTACAATCTGATTCAAACAAAAAATATACCGAAGACGATGTCATCCAGATGCTCGAGTTTTTGTTTGACAACATTTTTGTGGAGTTTGGAGAAACTGTATTCCAGCAAATAGTTGGCATTCCCATGGGTACACTGCTTGCGGACTTATTTCTATATTCATATGAAGCTGACGTCATTCAGACCTTGCTCTCGAAAGCACCTCGCATCTCAGTATAATTTTACCTTCAGATGCATAGATGACGTGTTATCCATCAATTATCCCAACTTCAAGGATCATTTACATGAAATATATCCTCTTGAACTAGAGTTCTATGAAACAACCGATAGCGAGAGATCAGCTTCGTACTTGGATATGCTTCTTACTTTTGACGAAAACGGCCATTTGAACACCTCACTGTATGACAAGCGTGATGATTTCAGCTTCCACATAACTTCCACGTTCATGAGTAGCAACTTTCCGTCTTTATGGCGTTTTTGTTTCCAAGCTTATACGGTACGCCAGGGCATGCTCTAAATATGAAGATTTCATCGTTAGAGCCAGATGGCTTGCAAGTAAGCTACTCGTTCAGGATTATATTGCACAACGGCTAAAATCATCTTTGAGGAAGTTCTTCGGTCGCTATTTGGATATAATAAAAACATATCAGATCCCCCTTTCCAGAATGATCAGTGTTATGGATTGTGATTGAATGGCTGTCATCATCACCAAACAACAAGCCTTACCTGATGTGTACATCAATATGTACATCGAGGCATTCACCGAATTGACAAGATTCCAAAAGATACGATACGGTTACGGATACGTCAAAAGTGATATATCCATATTTGTACTGAATTTAAACGTCTATTACAATTTACCTTTGTACTGGTAAATAAAGATGTAGATATTGCTCTGCATTTAACGTATGTAATAGAATTTCTTTAGCTCCCATGCACGAGTGCCATGAATATATGGTGCGAGTTAGATTGAATACACGATAAAAGAGAAGAGTTTGGCTTCAACATAGTTAATTTTCATTGGCTTGATAGCGATGTTCCAAGATTGCCATCATACGGCATTTACATCTCTCAACTCATCAGATACGCTAGAGCTTGCTTACTTGTTTCGGACTTCCATGATAAAATAAACAAATTACTAATAAACTTATCTGTCAAGGAATTATGTATCACAAACTTGTTAAATCTTTTTGGAAATGTTACAATAACTATTCTCAACTTCTTTCAAAATTTGGGACAACTCCAGCATCAGAGTATGTATCATTGTGAATTTCATTGCCTTCGTTTTACGGTGACTTCATAAACAAATCAGAAGGATCAAAGGCAAATCAAACTTTAACCAAAAATGTAAGAAAATAGTCGGTCGCCTGTTTTACCGAGGATATGATCCTGAATTCATTAAAGCCCCTGTCACACCTACGCGTTCTGGCATGGCGTTCGTACTACGACCATCAAATTTGTACGAAACGTGGCGTGAACGTAGTAAGAACGCGTGGAATGCAGTAAGAACTCACTGAGACGTATTGAGATCGTAGTAAGGACGCCGACGAACGTTCCCGTACGCCGAGCCACCACGACCGTTTTGAACTGTTCAAAACAGTCGTAATGAGGACGCGCTGATGACAGAACGCGTTAAGGATTACTTGCGAACGTATTGAGAACTTCATTGACGTACTAGAAACGTGTCGCGAACGTAGTAGTGTCGTAGTACGGACTGCTAAAACTTTTACATATAATCATATGGAGATCGTCACGTCTCTGCCGTCCTTACCACGTTCTCGGTTTTAGGGCTCGAAAAAGTCAAAATAGACCTCGTCCATTTTATGCCTTGAACGTGTCATGATCGTAGCATGAACGTAGTAAGGACTTCGAGAACGTAGAATAAACGCAGTCCTGTCGTAACACAGACACATTCGTCGTAGTGTGAACTTCGGGAGGGTCGTAGTGGGAACTCGACTAAACGTATAAAAGACGGGAAGGACTCACTGCTTACGTGTTACGGACGCTAAAGGTCGTGTTGCAGACGTATTGGAGTCGTCAATTATTGTTTCGGAGAGACCTTCCGAGTGAAAAATGCCACGTTCTCACTACGTTCATGAAAAATTTTAAGGACTTCAAGGACGTAGTAAGAACGTCTTGAGAGAACGTGTAGGTGTGACAGGGGCTTAACGTATCCACTGTACAAATGAAGATCTTGCGGACGTCTCGTCCATTTAAACAGTGTTAAAATTATCTCGGTTATACTCGGCGGTGTCTCGATAGTTTCAATGGCTTGAGCGACGGTCGGCATGTTGACCTTTGATGATAGAAATCATTATTTATGTTGTATTAGGTATATTTAGGTAAAAATATGACATGATTCTAATTATATAATACACTTGATATTTATTTGTACAACGGATACCTTGAAAGAACACTGGGCATGGTACTGGACCAATCTACATTTTTGTACCAGTGTCTTTTCCAACGTTGCACACTGGCCAACCGTGACGACCGGACTCCATGACGGGCCTTGTTTAAATCTCACCAGAGAAGACTGGGTCCTGATTCTCTGTCCTATCTGAAAGTTGGTCAGACTTTCCGGGTGATTTATCTTGAGCTCGCTTCAGCCAGCAGAGCACAGACTGTTAAACGCATGTCATTGACTTTTTAGATACATTTACATAGAATATGATTGTGTTACTAGAGGCCACTGCGTTTAACTTTCTCGTTTGTGATGTCATCTTACAGTGAGAAGTTTAATGTTTATACAACAATTATGTGTCTATGGAAACATCTGTATATCCGGATAAGTAGGAGGGTTGTGCGAACATAATCCGGATAACTACACTGCTAATAGCAGATGGCCGTCCAAAGTCGGCGCCGGATGCACATTGGTCTCCGTCCTTTTATGTGTTGTCTTTGATGTTTGATGTTTATGTGCGTCTGTTTCGATTATCTTGTATCATGTTCTAGCGTCCTTGTGCGGTTTGTAGTTTTGTCTGATGTCAACTGTATCAGTTTCTTGTGGGTTTGTTTCGCTGGGTATCTGCAGGGTTGTCATGCTGAAGATCCTTCCCTTTTCTTCATTTATTTAGAAACCAAATATGGGAATCATGCTTTCGTTAAGACAGCTTTATCTAAATGGCAAAGTTTGACAATCAAGGAATTAAATAATTAATATTTTTAGGTCAACTTATAAACCTGGCGCCTATAAACTACGATCAGCTGGTGAATCATTCCTTCACAGATTCAAACAAATTATAAGCAGTGCCTTTACAAGGAAAAATGGCAGTCGAAAATATAAATATATTGTTGTTAACTATGACAAAACCTACTTTGTCAAAGAAAGGTTTGATTCTAAACGCAAGTACAATGAAACAGATATCATTAAGATGTTAAACTTCCTGATAGATAACATTTTTGTGGTGTTTGGAGGAGATAGTCGGCATTCCAATGGGAACCAATTGTGCCCCCAATCATTGCCAACATTTGTCTTCACTCGTGCGAGACTGAATTCATTCAATCTCTGATCTCTAAGGGGAAAAACACTTAGCTCTTAACTTTAATTTCACATACAGATACATAGATGATGTGCTGTCCGTCAAAAATTCAAAATTCGAGGATTATCTCAGCATATTACCTCTTCGTTCATAATCGTGGCCTTAATTTGATTGCGCATCCATCTTATTCACCTGATCTTGCTCCATCAGACTTTCATCTATTGCCAAAACTGAAAGCAGCAATTTCTGGCACCTACTTTCAGTCCCATGATGACCTCATACTTGCAGTGGATGGCTTTCTGAACAGTCATGATATGGAGTTTTTTAACTAATATCAGGTTAATCAGGCGGATGCCCAATCCAATTAAAGCCGCAATCATGAATGACAGCCATGACAGTGACAGACTTTTGAACAGGAGCTGCAATAACTTGATGGAACAACAGACCTTTAACCAGTTAGCTTTCCGTGGCGCTTTAGTTTGATATTTCCCCGTAACATAGTATATGCGATTGATTGTTTGCCCATTTTGGAGATAATCTATCAGCAGAATACCTTCTGCAACCCCCCCCCCCCAAACCAAGGCTCAAAACATTATCAATCAGCCCTCGTATGTATGCTTGTTCAATCATTCTTCCTAAGTGCATATAAAATCATAAAAAAACATAACTAAAAATGTCAAATGTTTAATATACACAATGAATACATGTAAGGAAATATTTCAGCTTCCATCAGCGTCAATATAAATCTAGTTGTTTAAAATACAAGTTTCAAAGCACAAAAACAGGTAAATGCTACATTGTACGCAGAAAATATGATAATGACAAAATAATCATTTCATGCAATTACATATATACATGAAAATAAGTTTGATACATAGTTTATCAAAAAATATCAATATAAGTTATACACAATCATCAGAGAATAACACAATTATTTAGACAGATACATGTACATGAACATATGGCCAAATGCTTAGATTCAACCAGGTAAACAGCGTAGTATCATCACTCCAATACTATTTTGGCCATAGATTGATTTTATCTAACTGCGCTACTGAATCGACCTCATAGAAAATTATGAGTCGTGCATCATCAGCAAGGTAGATATACAAAATTTTAAGAATCAAACTGGAGGGTACTACTAAGATAAGTTTTGCTTTGTCTAAAAATCACTTTGGCATTAATAATACGGAAGTGTTCCAACTCTATACCTTCTTGAAGAAAATTTCAAACCAATTCATTATGCACCAGACATATATTTCGGATATTATATCCTCATCTGTGATGCTTCTATTCAAAGTGATTTTCAGAAGCCGCCAAAATTCATTTCAGTAGCCCCCTCTGGTTTTTGTTTTTAATTCATATTTCTGTATTTACTTTACAGAGAATGCGTGGCTCCAAGAATTCTGTAGGGTCGATTCAATAGCATATCCAACTAATTTTTATATACAAAATAACATAGGAGGGATGGTGCTCAGATGTTAACCTCCTTTAATTTTGATATTATTATTGGAATGACAAGTTTCCGAAATAGCAAAATAATATTTATGATGTCAAATTGATAAAGTGCCAAAACAAAGCTTCTTTCGGGCGACAGAGCTGGAAAGTAATTAATACACTTTGCAAACGTCCATTTACTACTGATGAGGATTTTCTATCCGAAACACGTGTCTTGTGCATTTGGTTTGAAAGTTTCTTCAAGAGAGAAAAGAGGAACACTTCCATCTAACTATCACTAGTTCATAGTGACAAAATGTCCTTATTTGTGTTTTGTACGGGTTTGCAACACACGGCAAGTGCATTTATCGTACATGAGTTAAAGAAGATCCTGACGATAATCTCAACAGCACTCACAATAGAGCACACAATTAAGCATCGACGGACCCCTAGCAATGCACATTAGCGCATTTCATGCAGTAAATGCACTTGCTGTGTGTTATTCTGTATATATGCACCACGGTTGTCTTTTTCATTCTTGTTTTACGAAATCGCGTCTTTCTATGTAATAAGGTGACATTAAAATGCATGTCACCTGCGGGTTCAGTTTGAAGGTTAGAACGGCCGTCAAGGCATGTTTCTTTAGATCTACGTCACGCTGAAAATGTAAAATGAAAACACGTTCCTTTCAATAGTTTTATCTAGGGGAATTACATTGGTTGTGCATATGTAATAAAATTAAACAGATACTTTTGTGATTTACCTAGAAAACTAACTCAACAAATTAATGCATATCAAAACAAGATTGATACATCTTATATGACAAATGAGTTAAAGAAGATCCTGGCGATAATCTCAACAGCACTCACAATAGAGCACAAAATTAAGCATCGACAGACCCCTAGCAAGCGAGAGGTAGGACCAGGTGCCCGGGAGGAGTAAGCTTTCCCTGTTGGCTAGCCGCACCCGCCGTCGATGTTTAAGCACGAAAATGAAAACAATATAACTATAAAATTCATGCACCGTCTGACGGTGTGTCTATATAGAAAGTGCTATGGCGACAATGTCAGGGAAATATATTCAAAACACTTACTGTCAAACCCCTCGCGGGGAACTTTTTACGAGCTCCACACGGCAAAGGGCATAAGTGTGACACAAATGAGTTAAAGAAGATCCTGACGATAATCTCAACAACACTCACAATAGAGCACAAAATTAAGCATCGATATATTCATATAATCAGGATAATCATCATTACTTCAGATGAAAGTTTCTGATCTTTTAATTCCCATACATAATCAAAGCTCAGAAGTTATTTTGTAATATTGCTCCACACAGCACATAGAGCATCCGAAACAAAAGGTTAAACTAAAGGTAACGTCCACTAGGATAGTATACCAAAACGCATAGTAATACAAGGTGTAGTTACAAAACTGTGGTGAGGCGGAATCGGAAGTGTTTACTTTGTTGTAGATACTATAGATCCAAACGTTTCCTATAAAAAAGAAGCATGAGTTAGGCTGTATATTCTACAAAGAGGTTAACGAAATTGTTAAATGATTATGTTTAATATGGAGGAGTAACTTCCGTTTGAAATTGAAACTATCTTTGAATCATTCTCAATTTGTAACATCGATGCTTATACGCTATACATAAATCTGCCTTTTTGTTGTTTCTAATCATTGTTTATCATGGCAGATGTAATTCTTAAAAGCTACTAGTATCATGTTTCAAGATTATCTACAGCATATAGATATTTACACAAGTTTATTTGAAAAATTAAAGATTATGTATGAAATAATTCTTTTCTTCAGAATTTTGATCTTTCAAACATTCATGGTGCAGTTGAAAATAGGAATGTTAATTTATACATGTGTTCAAACTCAATACCTTCCGAAGAAAATTTCAAACCATTTTATTATGCACCAGACAAGTATTTCGGATGGATATTAAGGTCAGAGTGGCGACTTTTAATAGAAATGAGGTAGATAGGTTCATATGTAGAGGAACATCTCGAAATATTCAGACAGACCAAAAAATCAAAATTTGCCCGTCTCGTCTTTTGGCTATAAACGTCCATTTTGGCCTATTTTAACATTTTTGTCATTTTAGAGAATACCACATCATAACTTTAGATACCTCGAAAATGCATGAAATTTCAAAAATTCATATATATCCTTATTTTTCAAGATTCTTAAAGCTTGTGGATGAATTAAAGGCTATTTTGAGAAATTCTGATAAAATAATCAGTTCTAAGGAGAGTAAATTATTATAAAAATTATGTTGCTGGTTGCCATGGCAACAACTCATTATTTTTATCAATAGCTAGAAGGTCGCCAGCTACATAATCTTTTTTCCAAAAAATTATCTATGGTATTGCTTTATCCTAAAGCAGTCAAATCAATATGTGCCCAAATGAATTTTTGAGCAAAATAACTGTTTCTATAAATAACACAATAATTTATGCAAAAAATCAACATTTTGACCCAAAAACATAGAGTTTAACTTGAAGTTCGAATTTCTAATTATCTCATTTTTAAAGAGTATAATGGATAGTAAATGTTCTGATGTTTGAATCTTTGGTAGAAGAACTCATGCGCAAATGACAAATATTTTTTCTATTTTTGACGACTTTTCATTGAAAAATATGCATTTTCCCCAAAAATATCCATTCAGCAATGAAAGTTTCAAGGAGTATTATTTTTTCTAAATAATGTGACAATCTGAGCTTTAATCATGTATCGTTTATGTCGGTTTCAAATATTATTTGATATGAAAATAGAGTTATCTCCCTGTAGTCGCAACCCTAACCATAAATCCTTCCATCCATAGTGAGTTTTTGAAACAGCCAAAATTCATTTTGTAGCGCCTCCTGGTTATTTTTTTTTAATAAAATTTGTGCAATTTGGAGAGAGTGCGCGGCTTCACATTTCCTATTGGGACAATTCAGTAGTATATCAAAATAAAATCTATGGTCGAAATAGCGTAGGAGGGATGATGTTAAGATGTTTACCTCCTTTAATTTCGATATTTTTGAATGAAATGATAAGTTTTGGAAATATCAAAATAATATTCTTGACGTGAACTAATAAAATTCCAAAACAAAGCTCCCTTCAGGCGACAGAGCCGGAAAGAAGAATGTAACACTAACAAGCAAATTCAGACAATCAAGATGTTTGTATTTGTTAAAAGGACGTCAAATTGAAAGACAAAAGATACAAGGTTGAACGATTCCAACAGACATTTATGGTCGGAAAGAACACCTATCATGTAAAATTGCTTCCCATTGAAATTAAAATCATGTCCAATATCAAAGTTGTACAATACTTGCTTATGATCTCCGTTTTTACAACTATATATCGATATTTAGATCTAAAATGAGACAAAATTTAATCATTCAGAATCAAAATAAATGTAGGTATAAGAGCTTTACCTGCAATAAGCCATGCAAACATGAAACAGCTAAGGAGGCAGTTGAAACAGCTTGAAAATAATTCTGTTAGAGTTGTCTCTCCTACTCCCTGTCCCCGGTCTTTTATTCTATTTCCACTATGCGTTAATGCGCATATTCCACCAACAACTAGATATATTGGTATGAATCTTTCGATGGTACAATCATGGACATAAATTGAACCTGGAGAAAACAAGCACATTGTATTCCGTTCAATTTTTACAAACATCGAACGCAAAAAAAATCCAAATAAGGGATCTAGATATGCATGTATTTTGTTGTATAGCTTTATATTTTGTATTATTCTTTTTCTTTGACATACCCCCTCTCCCTTTTTTTTATTACATATTTGTTTGGTATTTTTAAGTATGTTAAGTAAATTTATAAGCGCCGCATACATGTAAAGTAGAGACCATGAAAGTTCATCCAAAAAAACATCTTTGCTTTTGTCCTACTTTACACGAGAGGTTATAAGTAACATTTCTTTGGAAATAAAAAAAAAACTCGTGTGATTCAAACAAAACAAAAATCATTCATACAAGATAAAAAAAATCGTTACAAAACTTGTTGAAATCGACTTATTGACTTGTTCAAAAGGCTTTTTACACGTTTAAACTACTTATTAACTTGTCTGAATGACTTATTGACTCGTTCTAACAAGAAACTAATTCTTTATGACAAATTAAAAAGTATTTGAAACAAGATAAAAACTCTTTAAAAAAAACTTTAGACTCGTCCAAATGACTTAAACTTTAAACTCGTTTAAACAAGATTAAGGGGGTTCGAGTATTATTATTTTGTTTGGATGGTAATACTGACTTTATTTTTTCACTATACTAAAAATCTACTACTAACGTGGCAGATGGCCGTCCTAAGTCGGCACCGATTGCCCATTGGTCTCGTTGGTTTATATGTAGTCATTTGTGTTTGATGTTTCTCTGTGATTTGGCGTTCATTGTACCATTTGCGTCTCTTTCTGTGGATGTCTGCTTTGTGTTTTACAGTGGGTGTTTTGGAATTTTGCTGTTGGTGCTGCAACTAGGTGCTGTTGGAGATCCCATCCTTTCTTCGATGCATTCGAAAATTTTCATTTTAAAAATTTCTTGAAATTTCAAAAACATGGGACCTGTAGCAGCATATCCCACCCATCCTGCTATACGTCTTTCGGTACATTTTTGGAAACAATAACTTTCACACTCTTTGATCATATTACATTGTTTAGATTGAGGATCACTTACGAAGGCTTAGTACCCGAAACGTACATGTCTGGTCCATGTTGCAAATCTATTTCTTCTTAAATGATGCTATTTTGGATTTGAAGAAGTTTAATATTTCTTATTTTGAAAATCATACCTATGGTGATATTAGCAAAACAAATACAAAGGGAAATCACTGAGCAGACTATCAATCCAGCTGAAAAAGTAGAAAGATGTTATTCTTTGTGAATCTTAGTATTGAAAGAATCTATATAATGACGCTTCATCTTGTATCAGTACTTTTCAGATTTATTTTGGAAGAAAAAGTGAAATTAGTAATAATTACATTCATAAAAACATCCATATCGATTACACTAGATATTCGAGGGTTAAGTAGCCGAATCGATTATACTAGATATTCGAGGATTAAGTGTCCGAAACTTTCATGTCTGGACAATGCTCAAAATATATCTGTTCTTCAATAATGCTATGATTATGAAGAAGTAACACATGCTACTTACCAGTTGTTAATATTGAAGCACATAATTCTTTAGCATAATTGAATTTTTCTGGTTTATCGTGAGTTGCTTTAATCTTCCGAAATGAAGACTCGTTTGAAGGAGGTTTGTCATTTTCATTGTCAGCGGAGTTTACTGTAGAAAAACGTAAAAATATATATATATATATAATGTGCATTTTATATGTGAATGTTTGCATCAAATTATCATAAGTACATGCAGAAGATAGATGCAAAGTTAAAGTATTATACTTTAACATGTACATAATAGAATCCCTTACTGTAGAGTACAATCACACAAAAATATTCCTACAGCCTAAATTTAAATTAATTTGAATTGTTAAACGTTCTGCAAAGAAGCAAGAGTGAATCCACATAGGAGATGAGATCAGATGCCACCGGGGGGGGGGGGGGGGGTAAGTATCTCCTGTTTGATGGAAACAATGGTCGCTTATGCTTGCAGAAAAAGCAATAGTAACATACCTAATATCCAAAGTTTTTCGCGGGTATCAAATTTCGAGAGTTTAAGACAAAGAATGTCTTTATTTTCATGAGTACAAAAAAGGATGAGAACAATATGAAGGTATTCTATTTTCTATTCATCTTTATATCTTTCTTGTCATTCTACATTTGATTAATGTTGTTATTTACAAGTATAGCAAATATGGGGTAAAGTCAGTGAGCTATTGTGCATGTTAATTACGTTCAGTAAGCAATTGAATGACAAATATGGATAATGACCATATCCCTGTCTACAGTACAAAATCGATAATTCAGAAAATCAGAAACCGAAGGCATACAAAATCAGGATAAAACAGGAACCAAAGCAAACAAAAACAAAAACCTCCACCATATGAAAAGAAGCGAACTCCCGATATGAGAGTGAGACCAGGTGCCCAGGAAGAGTAAGCATCTCCTGCTTGCATGCAACACCCGTCGCTTCAATTCGGTAGAACTGTCACATCCGGTTACTTCCATTTTGGAAGATATAGAGTACAATCTTTGGTTGGATGGTTCAAATGGTCTATGACAGAATATCATCCACCATTCTGGATAGTGGGACATCATAGTTTATGACGAGTTCCCCATATCGACCGTAGAACTTCCTCAGTGACGATGTTAGTCGGTCACAAACATATCCCTGACTGAGAAGCTTATCTGAAAGACGCCTAGCTCTCAGAACAAAATCCGTATATTTGGTACTTGCTCTGGCATAGCGTTTCAACTGAGATATGAACACGCCATAAGCAGGCGATGAAGGGATGTTGCTACTCAGAAAAGGAAAGTTCGTAATGCTGAAATTGAAGTCGTCACGTTTGTCATAGAGTGAGGTGTTCATGTGACCATCAGTGTCGTAGGACAACATTATGTCCAACATTATGTCCAAATAAGATGCTGAATTATTTGTCTCTGTAGTTTCTTTGACTCCGAAGGATAGATACTGCTCAGGTAATCCGCGAATTTTGGATTATTGATGGACAACAAATCGTCTATGTATCTGTAAGTGAAGTTGAAGTCAGAAGCTAAGTATCTTTTCCCTTCAGAGACCAAAGATTGAATGAATTCAGCTTCGTACGAGTAAAGGAAAATGTCGGCAAGGAGTGGGGCACAATTGGTCCCCATTGGAATTCCGACAATTTGCTGGAAGACCTTTCCTCCAAACACCACAAAAATGTTGTCGATCAGAAAGTTTAACATCTGAATAATGTCTGTTTCAGTGTACTTATTTTCAGAATCTGACTTTTCTTTTACAAAGTAGGTTTTGTCATAGTTAACAACAATGTGTACTTTATCAAAGTTCTTTGAATTACAAGACATGTTTTCAGCGTTTTCAAATAGCTCGTTAAAATGCGGTACGACCGTGTGAAAAAAAGTGTTTGTCTGTTAGAAGTAAGAACAATATTTGTTTGAAAACAAGTGACGAAACCAGCATGTACTGGTATTGAATGTAAAACACTCGTTTGTATAATGAATTAGCATAATATCTAAATGAATCAGATTGCTATTATTAATTTAATTTTTTGTTTCATTGAATTTGAAAACGTTTAACATTTGAACCACTTGGTGAGTGTCACTGCTGGTGTACCAGGAGTCACGGAGGGCACATGTGGCCAAGTTCGATCAACTTCGGTTGATCGTTTCTTCAACGCATTCGAAAATTTATGTTATCAAAATTCCTTGGAATTTCTAAAACGTGGGTCCTGTAGCATCATATCCCACCTTCCCTGCTACGTCTTTCGGTATATTTTCACACTTTTTGGCCATATTTCATTGTTTAGAATGAGGATCTCTGACGATGGTTAAGTACCCGAAAGGTGCATGTCTGTTCCATGCTGCAAATGTATCTGCTCTTAAATGATGCTATAATTTGAAGACGTTTAACATGATTTTGATGAGATCTTAATTTAACTTTATGGCACTGTGTTTCTTAATTTAAGGTAGAGGATCCCTCATGTAAGATCGATAACCCTTATGACCGAAATTCCTAGAATGTCTTAGTGTCCGCGTTCGAGTTTTTGATATTTTTTATTTCTTATCCTTCGTCAGTGCGAAGAAGGTAAGAAAAATGGTTGCTAGAGGTTTCGGCCGTTTTCTTGTTCAGATCCGAGAGATTTCGACCCAGAGGGGGTTTTTTTTGTTTACCATTTTCAGCCTCCACTTTCTTAAAAACAATTTTATCTAAGAATAGATAGATATTATCACTATAAATTATAGAAAAGAAATGAGTTGACTTCTCAATTTGACTGACATTATATTTCTAAATACTCTCACTGAAACAAGGACCTTTACAAGGAGAAGAACGAAGCATTATAAAGTTTGCAAGTTCTTGATTAAGATGTTACACACCAAGCAAATGTAGCAATCTTAAGCTGATTTTAACGTGTTCTACGCTAAGTATTACTTGAAATACTAGTATTTGAGAGAAAAAATGGAGCAATTGTCATTCTTTCACCTAGGATAATTCAAATGCAAAATTTAGTTACCACAAGGTAAAGAGGTTAATTTCTTGTACATCTTGAATATATTTCGATTGCCCCCACTCCATCCTCTCTGGTTTTCCTTGGGTTTTTTTTTAAATGTAAGTAATCAAAGTTCACGAGCGCTAGCAAGCCTGTGTTTTTTTTACATACTACATACTGACATTAGAATTAAGGATTTCCATTGCAATTCATATTCAGAAACGTTGATCGAAAAAAAGGGAGGTGGAAAATTTACTATGCTTGTCCTAAACATTTCACCGTGGAGGGATTAGGGATGCCCCCTTTCCATACGCCTTTACAATTGTCTCCGGCAATGACTATTTACAGATACATTATATCAAAGACAGCACAAGCGCACGTTTATGTCTTTGTAATTATATAAAGTGAATTTACAGTTTTGGCCTCGGCGAGGTTTTTAGTTTTTTTTTTCTGTATTATTTATTTATTTAGAGTATTTATTCATTTATTTATTTCTTTATTCATTTACATTAAATTCATTCCTTTATTTTTCCAAACGTTTCGGTCATTGACCTTCGTCAGTGGAATGTTTATAGAATTGAGCGTTCGTACTTGTGACGTCATTGGAGCGCCAAAACGTCGTAACGTATATGGCGTACAAAATTTATTTATTCATTTATTTATTTGTTTATTTATTAACTTTACGTCCACCTTATAAAAGCAGTCAAGGTGAAAGAGAGGAGGAGGGGTATTACCCACCAAAAATAAAATTAATTATAATCTTAGAAAGATTTCCTTCATTCTGAGAATTAAGCACATATTTCTATTTTTTATTTTACATTTCTTAAAAGACCCCCACTCCCCTCCTTATAGTGATGCTCTAAAAACATCCTGAATTATTTGCAGTATACTGGTAGGTATTAAACTTAGATAGATAATTATTTACGTTTATATATAATTATTGACGAATCACAAGGGGGCATTGAAGAACTTGCATCAAATGGATAAAGGATTTTCAATCAGAGGGTGGTGTGTTACAACTGACAAATATGGATAATGACCATATCAAAACCATAACAAAGTGCACTGAGATTCAGGAAAGGTAACTCTTACTTGTGATGGTTATTTTTTTCTAAGATTTTCTGGAAATTACCATCTTTTTCCAAACAAGCGTGGATATCCCCAAAATTCTTTATGAAATCAAGTTTAGTTTTTCATTTACAAAGCAAGAAAATCATTCAAAATAGTCTAATTACTTTTTCCGATGAAATAAATCACTTTTTCTTACAATTTCCATAGACCTGAATGTTAACTTTATATGGCTATATATCATTAATTTGGGTGGATACATAAGCTGATGAAATTCGTCAATAAGTACTAGTTATCTCAAATGAGTTAAAGAAGATCCTAACAACAATCTCAAAAGCACTCACAATAGAGCACAAAAGTGACCATCGACGGACCCCTAGCAAGCCAGAGGTGGGATCAGGTGCCCGGGAGGAGTAAGCATCCCCTGTTGGCTAGCCGCACCCGCCGTCGACGGCCGACATCATCGCACGAATATGACCATATCTAAAATTATGCACTGTCTGAGGTTGTGTCTATATAGAAAATGCTATGGCGACCATGTCAGGGAAAGACATTCAAAACACTTACTGTCAAACCCCTCGCGGGGAACTTTTTTACGAGCTTTTTTACGAACTGAACTTTTTCAAACTTGAAACCTGTGGGATCCTCTACCTTAAATACTGTCACAACATTAACAAAAACAGAATACGTAAAGTTCATGACCAAGCTATAGCTGACATTCGCAAGATAAAAATGCCTAGATGTGGATGTGTTGATACGTGCAACGATCGAATGAAAGCAATTATTCATTTAACAAATAATTTTACACTGAGATTATTTGCAATAGTGTACAATTACCAGTCCCGCCCTCCCCATATACAATATAATTTCGTACGATTTTCCACGTTGGTTACACACGATTGCGTAACTCAAATTAGATATTTCATTACGTAAAATCATTCATAAGTGTAAGTTTAAGACGGATTTAGATTTTTGCCTCTCATCTTTTCATAATGCTCCCTTTTAATGTGTTGTTGTAGTCATTTGCCACTAAAGTCACTGATGAAAGTATTTAGTCGTCAACGATTGCCCATTGGTTTCGATGGGTTATGTGTAGTAGTTTGTGCCTGATGTGATATCGTGTGTAATGTTTATTTCCCTTTTGCTTCTCTTGCTGTGTATTTCCATCTAGATTTTGCTTGGGATGTTTCAGGTGTTTTGCTGCAGATGCTGCAACCGAGTCTTAGTGGAGATCCCTTCCTTTCATGTGTACATGCAATAGTTAAAAATTTTAATTTTCAATCTTTGTTAATGAATCAGCTCAATTGTTTATTGAATAAAAAAAATAAGACTTTAATCATTCTTACCTTGGATCGGCAGCTCGGTAGGACCTCCAGTAACAATGTACCTTGTCCCCATGGTAATAGCTGGGAAAGATCGGTACTCTTTTTCAAAAGATGCACCATCAATTTGTGTGAACTAATTAAAGGAATGTATTTTTTATATGTCTTCAAACATACAAATATAATGAAATACAATTATATGCAATCATAGTACATGGAATGACAAAGGAAAAATATCAAAGGAAGGAAAAATTAATTTACAATAAATAGTTATTTCTAAAAAGGAAGCATCCTTGTTGCAACACACCTTTCAACGCACTTCCCTACAGAAAGAACATCCACGCTGGTTTGTCATGTCGTAAAAGGATCCAGGAATTTTAAAGACAGTCATGTAATTCATATTTTTGAATCTTTTTTTTTTTTGTCGAACTGAAAAAGTAAGGCTCCATCCCCAACTTCCAATTTGAATCAATAATAAGGACAAGATTCATGTAAGAGTGATATGCGTCTGGTGCTGATTCAAGGAAAAGAACTAATTTCCCTCCAGTGACCGGTTACAAACATTATCTAATACCGGTAATTTCTTTTCTAAAAGTTAGCTACACTTGGAAGTAATGGTGTGCAGGATTCATGACATCGGTATTTCCAAATCAGATGCGTGTAAAATAAGGAGACGTTCCCCAGCATGAAGAGGCTGAGATGTCGACAGCGAGTACACTCTCATGAGACGAGAAAGGGGAACATTAAAATAACATCATGAAAACATATGGAATCCTCTATAGACATCGATTTTCGAATTTTTCCAATTCCAATTGTAGGAATGGAATTTATGATAGATGGGGATAAGATCCCCTTAAATGACAACACTACTTAAATGAACACCAATTAAAAATTCTTCACATATAACTTGAAATGAACAATTTTAATAATATATTCGTACTATGTTATAGTATCGGAACTCGGTTTTAATTTTCAAAATATACTCTGACTACATAGAATTAATCAACAGGTTGTCGTATTCTTCCGATGAAATATAACCGTGAATCCAAAAAAAATACTTCGGTATTTAATTAATTATCACTAATGAGGATTTACTATCCGAAACACGTGTCTGGTGCATTGAAATTGGTTTGAAAATATCTTCTAGAATGTAAAGAGTATGAACACTTCCTTTATTAGATATGAGGGAAAATAGTGAAAACAAAGGATTTGCGACTATCAAATCATAAACATAGAATCAACCAACAGACATACCAAATAAACAATTATTTAGAGACAATAGAAAGTCTAACATTAATAATAATTAATATGGTGCTACTGGCATAGCCAAATATGCATCGTGTTTGCCTTATCTGATTCCTTTGTTTCGTAAATTATAAGTCTATAGATAAAGAAAAGGGAAGAATCTCCAGCATGACCACCTTGCACGCTCCCAGCGAAACAAACCCATAAGAAAGCGACAGATAAATGACATCAGGCAGAGCTACAAACCCCAAAAATACACAACAATGTTCACCAAAACTGCATACAAAACAATCGAAACAGACTTACAGAAACATCAAACATTGATGAAAACACATAATAGGTAGGAGATCAATTTGCACTCGAGAATTTCAAACGAACATTGAATAAGTATCCATCAATTATTCAGTCCCAAAGTCGAGCAGGTAGTGTTGTATAATCGGAAAAATTCATATCGAATATCGGTTTAAAATCGGAGAGGATTTAAATCGATTATTTCAATTTAATCGGACATAATTTTTTGGGGTTTTTTTTACAAAAACGAATATGACAAGCAATGATGAAACTTCACTAGGTCATATGCTTATATACATAGCAAAATGTATAGAAAGAGATCTAACCACAGAATGATAAAATCATGTCTACTAAATGAAATATTTTGTCAAGATCACAGCAGTAAAATGGAGCCAAAACAAATATGTGATTGTAAAGTTAATAAATAATATGTGATTGTAATAGTCAGCATCTTTATACGGCAGATGAAGGGATTGGGGTCTATACGACCCAAGAGTTTTAACTTGAAAAATCAAGCAATATCTTTGTGTAGTTTAGGCTAACAGTACTATGAAATTCACTGACCTTGTCCATCTTGAGTTCGGCGTAAAAAGTTTTATTTTCTAGACGTGTAGATATGTATTGACGTACATGTATCGGAGCTGACATTGACGTTTTCTGTTGGAGTACTTGTCATAACTATTAAATTCAAGGGGAATCATGATTTCACCTATTGAATGCCTTGGAAAGTGTATCATTATTTTTAGTCATTTCGCTACGCCTGTAGCTAATAGACTCGTTGAAACGATCGTTGATCTACTCTCGTTTTATTTGTAGTTGTCATACGCGTATTCGACCGAAAACTATTTCATTCTTTTCTACCTTGTACATTTCCGATTAAACCGACTCTTAAAAACATAATCGATTAATTGAAATCGAAGGGTATCAGCGATGGTATCGACGATAATCGTTACAGCATTACAGCAGGTAAATTGGAACAGTTGCGAACTTCGGAATAAACAATATTCCGCAGAAAGACAAGGTGCCCGGGAAGAGTCATCGTCTCCTGTTAACATGAAATACCCGTCGCAACAGTTCCATAAAAACTTATCAAATTCGGAATTGTCTCGATATACATATTGCTGTACAAATAAGATAAATGTGTCTTGTTTGTTGATGTTGACAGCCATTTAATCGCAATCCAGAATGTCACTTATCATTCTGGAAAGAGGGATCGCATTCCACGTAGCGACCGAAGAACTTCTTCAATAATGATTTCAGCCGTTGCGTACTATAAACCTGAACACTGGCTAGGACGGTTTTAGTCTCTTGGGTTGTTTGGTTTCCCTTCAATTGTTTACAACTAACATCTGTATTTAAACATAACTTGGATTGATAATCTGGTAATAGAAATGAAAAGATCTATCTCAACAACCAATGCATTGTCAAAAACACAGAGAAGACTACAATATTCTCCCTGACATGGTCACCATAGATCATTTTATGTAGACATAACCTCAGACTTTGCATGTTTTGTTGATATTATTTTCATTTTCGTGTTGTGTTTGAACATCGACGACGGGTGCGGCTAGCCAAACAGGGGGTGCTTACTCCTCCCGGGCACCTGTTCCCACTTTCTAGCTCGGTAGGGGTCCGTCGTTCCTCAATTGGTGCTCTATCTTCAGTGCTGTTGAGATTGTCGTCGGGATCTTCTTTTTCTCTTGCAAATAGCTAAAAAATTGTAAGACCATGCAGCTCCAATATCAAACTTAGGATATGAATAACAACATGCTAAATGCAAGCTTATCTGGATAAAATAAAAATGCTTTGAATCTTTCTCAAATGAAGCAGACTCACAGTACAACATACATATAGCACTGTTGTAATTGATATTCGTTAAACAAAATTTTACTAATCTGAACATAGGAAACATTGTAAATTTCTCAGTTCGTCTCTAAAAGACAATCTCTTTTCACTTTACTTTTGTCTGATATTTTTCCTGCTCATTCTCTGTTTGGATAAGTAATTTCCGACCAACACAAGGGCGATGCTGTTCCCCGTTACAGAAGTTCTGAATTGACATCTATTCGATTGAAAACTCTTTATCGTCAACAAGTAACCAGTTATTCACCGAGTTACACGAGCCAATCAAATTATTTTCGTTGGTATTTAAAGGGAATAACTAGACAATAAACCACAGCTAGTTAGTTGAAATTTCTAATTTTACATAATTAAATCAAATTCTAGTAGATAACAAGTATTGTTGCTACAATGACGTGTTTTCATAAAATCGACTGTGTGGCTTATCTGAGAGGGGAGGTTTTTTTTTTACTGTCACTGAGTAGGATAACCGATTTTTTCTTCTTTCATCATTCTATATATAGTGCATATTGAACTCCAACACAAACTGAATATTTTTGTTTGACATTTTAATGATTACATTTGTCCATATTTTATATACATGTGTGAAAAAGATATCAGTTTTCCTAATACCAACGAATGCAAGTTTCAAAGTAGAAATAAGACGTACATTATATGAAGAACATATCATTATGAAAAATTAATGATGTTATGCATTTATGTATATGAAAACAAGATCGATGTATGTTTTATTAAAAGTATCATAGAGGATAATTAAAATCATAATTCAGTCAGATACATTCTGTCAAATCATTAAATTCCTATAAATATTATTAACGTCTTCAAATTCAATAGCATCATTTAACATGTTTAAGAAAACAGATACGTTTACAGCATGGACCAATCATGGACGTTTCGGGTAGTTAACCCTCGTCAGTGATCCTCAATCTATAGAGTATAATATAATCCTCAATCTATAGAATATAATAAAGAATAAAATATATAAGAATATAATATTTCAATCTCTAAACTAACAGTTACTTTTGTAATTTACCGATCCCAAGTTAACACAGCACAGCACAGCACATACAGCATCCAATGAAACAACCCACGCCAACGACAACATTTAAGAGGGTGTAGGGGAAATGTTATTATCTATATATTAGTATAAACTGCCAATTCCGTCTCACCACCGTTTTGTTCCAGGAACTTGTATTACTACGCGTTTTCTGTTACTAACCTCTCCTATTTATTTGTATAGGGAGCGCCTGGATCTATAGTGTCTACAGCAGGGTAAACACTTATAATTTCTCCTCACCAGAGTTTTGTAACTACATCTTGTATTACTACGCGTTTTGCTTTACCAAAGGATAGCTATGGCCGTATATTTAACCTAGATTTGGACAAGAAATGCACTTGTTATAAATTCAGTATAGAGATGCAGTACTTACTTTATCTTTTAGTTTAAACTAATTTCAAATCATTGACATATTATATGGTGTACATTAATTTTCTTTTTGTGTTGTTTGTTATCAGTTTTCCATGCCATACCCATGTAGTACTAGAATTAAGTCATTTATCAGAATTTTCTATTATCATGATTCCTTTATTTGGAATTTTCTATCTTTATATCAGTCAGAAGGAACTTGTTTAAATTTGAATTTAAACTTTATTTGTTTTACAACGTTTATATAACAAACAAGTTACACAACTTGTCTCACGTTGGCTCAGATGTTGGCATGAGGGGGTCCATGGAGCAGGAGGAAACCGGAGTACCCGGAGAAAAAACCCCTTCAGTGGCCTGGGTGGGGGACCACCTACCCTCCCACATTAGATCATTCGCCGAATCTGGGATTCGAACCCGGGACCTTAGAGGTTAGAAGCGAGCGATCTACCACTGCGCTAAGGGTTGCCTAAAGGAACTTGTATAGTGGAATCTTAAATTTCAGCAATAATTAGCTACAAGTCAATTCATATGATCGTGTTTCTGCATTTTGGTATTTGTCATAAAATACACATAGACAACGGTAATAAGGCTGAATGGTTTCAATGGCTTGTCATAAGAAAACATATTTAATTTATCACTTCCCTATAAATAACCGTTCAAAACTTACGTCAAATATTAGCGTTTTACAAACTTTAAGGTATTCCATATTCTTTTTAAATACAATATCCTAAATCTATATCTCGATATTCAGAGATCAAAATTTGCAATTGATTTAAAATTCAGACAAATGTAGGTATAAGGACTTACCGGCAATTAGCCATAAAAACATCATTAAGCCGAAGGTGACATTCAAAGCTTTTTTCAACGAAGACTTTTTCGTTGAAGTTGTCCCTGTTCCTACCCGGGAAACAGCAATGGCTTGACGCCTGGCTTTAATTTCATACTTTAAACTAAATAGATTATGTACCAAAGTACATGTTCCGCCGACAAAAAGGTGTCCTGGTATCACCCTTTTGATTCGACAATCAAAGAGATAAATGCAACCTGGAGAAAAAACACTTCCTTCATGTACGAATAACTATACATTTTTGTGGCAGCTGATTTTACGTTCCACTCGTAACATTTATACATACGCTGCCGTTTTACTATAAAACCTTCAGTTTTATATGCTCACTGTTGCCATTCTAACAAATCAATTAGATTTACGTTCTGGCTTTTTTATCCTATGATCGAATATTGCTTTTTATCCCCCTCTGGCAAATTTCTTGCAATTTGATTGGTCGAGAAGAACCGAATATTATGTTGTATCATTTTACTGACAGGATATTATTTTAATATCCTACGCTTTACGCTTTTGACATCACCAAGATGCTTTAAAATATGTTGATATAACATTCACAAACCAAAAGCCATCGGCGGGATAAATTCGTTATACAGTGTTCACAGGGGAGATACAAAAATATATTGGGTCGATGAAAAAATTGTATTCGGCTCGGCTTCGCCTCTTCTAATACAACTTTTTTCATCGACCCAATATATTTCTGTATCCCCCTTGTAAAACACTGTATAACTAATTAAGTCCTCTGGTAGGAATTCATCGACAAAATACAAGAAATATAAGTTAATGTTTAGAGTTCTTATTCCGGCACGGTATGTTTCTTTTTTTTTCAGATTTCCTTCTTGTTTGGTCTTCTTGATTTTACAGTAAACATGGTATAGAATGTAAATGAGGTAACTCATAAGTTATTATCATTAGAATCATTCAAATTCCATAAAAATGAAAATTCATATAATTTTGACAAACTAACACAATTATATTAATCAACATAGAGCATGTGCGTCTCATGCGAAAAAGAATACACGAATGAAAAGACATGTTTTCTACCAAGGTATGTTTAAAATCTTACCTATGACGATATGGGTAATACTAACAAATAGAGAAATTCCCAAGCAGGCGCTTAACATGATAAAACTAACTGAAAAAAGCAGTGAGATATCATAAGTCGATATGGATAATTCAATTTGCTTTCAAATGCAAAATCAGATCTTGGTGCCTTTTGTTTAAAGCAGGCATTGAAACAGAAACAAAACTAGTTCATCTGTAATTATTTGCAAAAACATCTATGAGAAGGGAGGAGATCTCCAACAACACCCCGTTGCAGCATCAACAGCAAAACACCAAAACATCTTATGCAAAAACACAAAAGACGAGTACAGCACGAAGCGAAAAAGTGACACACGACATGTAAACATCAAACACAAAAGACTACATATAAACCGACGAGACCAATGGGCAACTGGTGCCGACTTTGGACGGCCATTTGTCACGCAAGTAGCAAATGGTGTGGTTATCCTAAATTACGTGCGCACAACCCTCTCACTTCTCCAATTACCCAGAGGTCTCGATGAACGTACAATTGTGGTGTAAAACAACCTCCTCACTGTACGATGACCTCACACAAACAAGACCGCGAAACGCAGAGGCCCCAGAAACACAGATGAATATGTAAATGGATATAAAAAGAGGGCATGCGTAATACAGTCCGTGCTCTGCCGGCTGTAGCGAGCTCATGAATGTAATCACCCGAGGAGTCCGACTGAAATTCAGAGAGGACAGGTGGTCGGAGCCCTGTCTTCTCTAAAGAGGCTTGGACAGGGCCCGTCATTGAGTCCCGTCGTCACAGTCAGTCAGAGTGCAAGTCTCAAGGATGCGCTTGTACACGACTGTAGATTGGTCAAGTACCAAGCCTAGTGTCCGTCTGGTGACATGAGGATCATATCCACGGTATTTAGGTCCAAAAACGGTGTTTCCGTATTTGTAACGTTTTCCTTGTTAAGTGTTAATTCTTGTGGATAAATTTAATTCTTATACAATTCAAAAGCAGGATTGTCAATGGTTAGAATATCATCCAGATACCTAGAAGTATTATTGAAACATTTCAGATCATCAAATTTTCTTTGCTTTTGAAGATTTTAGATAAATTCTTTTTCATAAGTGTATAAATATAAATCTGCAACAAGAGGCGCACAGTTAGTACCCATAGAAATTCCTACAACCTGCTTGTATAGATCCTCACCAAATCTAACATAAATATTGTCCAAGAGGAAGGACAAGGCATTACACAGGTCACTACATGTCCATGATTTGTATGATTTGTAGTCTGTCGAGGAAACGAAACCCTTCGATTCAGATGTACAAATGTAAGTTTTCCGCTCTCGATCGAAACACCATTTAATGAGATTAGATAATCGATGATTAATTTTGTCAAGAGGAAGTGTGGTGTACATATTAGAGAAGTCGGTGAAGAAATCGTATTGGCTTGAAAATTTCCAGAATCCTGAAATTTATCAATCCTAGTATAAAAAGTAAATATACATTATTATCACAAGGTTCAAAAGGTTTAATCTTATATCAGTACTTTTAAAATTCATTTTATATATAGGATTATCATATCCCCCTTTCCAGAATAATCAGGGGTATTCTGGATTGCGATTGAATGGCTGTCATCATCGCCAAACAAGACTGATATGTACACCAATATATACATCGAGACAATCACCGAATTTGAAAATTTCATGGAGCTGTTGCGACGGGTATTGCATGTAAATAGGGAGCGCTGACTCTCTCCGGGCACATGGTCTCACTTCGAAATGATATTAATCCATTCCGAGGTTTGCAACCGTTCCAATGCAAATTGCCTTGCCATCTCGACTTTGCGAATGAATAACTCACTTTGATGTTTATTTGAAAAGAAAAATTATAACTTTAAAAAAAGAAACACAAAGAAAAGGCACAGTACATGCCATTGATTAATTATCGTCCCTTTTGGAGATAATCTATCAGCAGTATAGTCTGCTTCCCAGAAAACCGAAGCTAACAATATATCAATCAGCCCTCGTTAGTTTACTTCTTACCAGATTTTGATATAAGAGTCCAAATTGTTTTGGAAAAGCTGAGTTTGTTCTCCGATGTTTCACGAGCTTCTTTGATCTTTCCAAATAAGGACTCGTGTGAAGGAGGTTGGCCATGGTCATTCTCAGTGAAGTCTTCTGTAGAAATACGTAGAGTACAAAATATAATGAGTATTCAATTGTTAAACGTCTTTAAATTCAATAGCATCATTTAAAACCTGATAAATTAACAGCATGGACCAGACATGCACGTTTCGGGTACTAAACCCTCGTCAGTGATCCTTAGTCTAAACAATGTAATATAGCCAAAAAGTATGAAAATTATTATGTCCAAAAATGTACCAAAAGACGTAGTAGAATGAGTGGGATATGATGCTACAGGACCCTCGTTTTAGAAATTTCAAGCAATTTTGTAACAGAAAATTTCAAATGCGTTGAAGAGACAGACGATCAACCGAAGTTGATCGAACTAATATGCGATTTGATTCTATCTGGTAATTATTTGTACGTATAGAAAAAAGACTGAAAGTCAAACACAAAACCCGAAATCAGATCCAAATATCACAATCAAAAGTCTTATAAATTCTTGAAAATTAATGATGTTAAGCAGGACTTTCTCACGAGGGAAGAAAATAGACGACCGACGAATAATAACAAAGGTTCATAGAAAGAAGAAAGACAACTCAATCTGATGAACAATTTCTACACTACCCACCTTTAATTAGTACCCACCTAATACATTTCTCTTGTTTTCAAAAAAGTGAAGATTTTGTTCCATTCTTTTGAAAATCTGAAGATTTATCATTCTGCAATCAATTCATTTTATTTTTTTTTTTTTGGCTAAATTTTTGTTTTATCATTTTTTTTGCATTTTTTCCCAAAAATGTCAATTTTTCACAAAATTCTAAAAATATTCTTAAAAATTTCCCATTTTTGTTTAATGATAAATGATGCAAATAATAAATTGAAAATGTTCATGCATTTAAAAGCACAGAATAGAAAATAATAGAATGGGCTTTTCATGAAATTTCTAATTTATGATGGGTAGTGTAGAGTCCAGTACAAAAATCTAATGCATTGTAGGTGTAAGTAGGGTTTTTTACACGACAATTTATGCACTTTCGAATGATACAGAAGGATTTGGTTCAGTGATTTACGTTTGAATATTGTTTGTGCGTACGGCCTTGTGAGTGATAGAAGTGTGCTTTCCTGTTAAGATTAAGAACAATTAATGCATGTCTGAAAACAAGGGACGAAACCAACATGTACGGCACCATTTGTAAAACGAATAAGAGCTTCAAAGTTCTGCTTGAAAGAAAATTGTATTATTTTCATTTTTTGTTTCACGATTTTAATGACATTTTGATAAATTTTCAGGAGTAATTTTACAATAGTTATTGTCAACCTTGAAATTCGGATCCATACAAGCAACAGAGTATATTACTTTGCGTATTTCACAAAAGCATTTGATGGTGACATAATTAACAAAATAAGAAGGATCAAAAGTATACAGAATTACCATCGAAATTGTGTTAGAATCATCAAACCCATTTTATAATGTGTATATAACCCTTCTGTCACAAGACCGACAATTGGCTTGGTACTAGACCAATCTTGTAGCAGCGCATTCTTAAGAATTGCACTCTGATTGACTGTGACGACAAGACTCCATGACGAGCCCTGTCCAAACCTCTTTAGAGAAGACAGGGCCCCGACCACCTGTCCTCTTTGAATGTCAGTCGAACTCCTCTGATGATCACATGAATGAGCTCGCTACAGCCGACAGAGCAAGGATTATTTCGTATGCCTTCTTTTTTATATCCATTTAAATATCCATTTATGTGTTTTATGGGCCCCATGCGTCATGCTGTTTGTATGTTCATCTTTCAGTGACAAGGTATTTTACACCACAATTGTGAGTTCTTCGTGACCTCTGGGTAATCGGAAAAGTGGGAGGGTTGTGCGCACGTAATCCAGGATAACCACA
This sequence comes from Pinctada imbricata, assembly GCA_033119305.1. Classification (NCBI taxonomy): domain Eukaryota; kingdom Metazoa; phylum Mollusca; class Bivalvia; order Pterioida; family Pteriidae; genus Pinctada; species Pinctada imbricata. The sequence continues at coordinate 25,352,114 of VSWD01000006.1, forward strand.
CCGTCTGCTTCTGACGCGACAAATGACCGTCCTCAGTCGACACCGATTGCCCATTAATATCTTTGGTTTATGTGTTGTCTATTGTGTTTGATGTTTCTATGTGATTTGGCGTTCCTTGTACCATTTGCGTCTCTGTGTGTGTCCGCTTTGTGTTTTTGCAGTGGGTGTTTTGGGGTTTTACTGTTTGTGCTGCAACCGGGTGTTGTTGGAAATACCCTCCTTTCTATCATAGAATAAGCGTTTATTTGTTTTCAAAACATTACACAAATATGAAAATGAAAATTATTCTTACCTGTTATCGATTGTACGTGATGACCCTCATTCAACGTCATTATATCGCCCATGTTTTAAGGGGAAGATCGGCGGGTGCCTTATTTCAAGAGTTTATCATAAGTTGGTATAAAAAAAGAATGTGCTTTTATAAATCTTTGTTTCTTCTTACAGATATGTGTATAAAATCGTGACGTCTAAGTACACATAATGACCAAATATATAATTAAAGGAAGGGAAAATGGTAATTTTTCTGAAGGAAGCATTCGCGTTGAAACACATCCTTCTATGTAGTTCCCTACAGAGGGAACGACCACGCTGGTTTTTATCTTCATGACAATTATAATGTTATTCATATTTTTAAATCTATTTTTGTCAAACTGGAAACATAAGGTCCCATCTCCAACTAACAATTCTTAAAATTAATTAATAAATAAAGATAAGTTTCATGTAAGTGTAATTTGTGTCTGGTGCCGATTCAAGGAAACGTACATATAACAAGATATCATCCTCCGGTGACCGTTAACATAAATAACATAATACTGCTTATTCCTTTTCTAAAAGTTGGCTAGACTTGGGAGTAAAGGTGTGAAGAATTCAGGACATGGGAAATTCTAAATCAGATGCGTGTAACATAAGAAAGGGTTCCCTAAGATGATGACGTTGAATCAACAGAGGGGATCTAAACACTATATGTAAACATGCATATGAATAATCTCTAGATCCTAATTGTAAAAACGAAATTCATTATAGATAGGGATAAGATACCGTAACATGACAACACCACTTAAATTAATTTTATAAGAATTGACTGTTCAATTTTGACAGTTTATTGGAGTATGAAGTTTGGTTTGTCGCATCACAAATTGTGTAAAACCGCGTAGCGTAGCGTAGCGATAGCAGCCGAACAACACTGTAAAAACCACGTATACCGGTACATCATCGAAATTGTCATAAAATTTTCATTAATTCTGATATCGTATTTATTTTGGTGTTCATGGGTGTATAATTAAATTTGTTCTTAACATTACACATGTGACAAGAAGACATGATAAATGTATCAAGAGGACTTGATACATATACCAAAGAAGATATGATACATATAACAAGAAGACATTATACATATACCAAGGAAGCCATGATACATATACCAAAGAAGACATGATACATATAGCAAGGAAGATATGATACATATACCAAGGAAGACATGATACATATAGCAAAGGAAGATATGATACATATACCAATGAAGACATGATACATGTATTAAGGAAGGCATGATACATATACCAAGAAGACATGATATATGTACAAAGAAGACATGATACGAGAACAAAGAGGACATGATACATTTGTACATATACCAAGGAGACTTGATAAATGTACCAAGGACAAAAAAAATCTGAACTGACATCTTATTCGAATGAAAACACAACAATTATACATGTACATGTGTAAACGTCTTCAAATTGAATAGCATAATTTAAGAACAGATAAATTGACAACATGGACCAGACATGCACGTTTCGGGTACTCAACCCTCGTCAGTGATCCTCATACTTGATCAAAGTCTTTAACATATACACTGGTTTATATATTAGCAATGGATCACTCCCCAATGCACTCCACAAGTGGACATAAGAAATACACACTAAATCATTTTCCAATAAATATTTTATTAGAAGACATAAATTTGAATATTTACCCTTGTCCAAATGCATATACATTTATGAAAAACTATCAATTGTCGAATACAAGTTTCAAAGTAGAAAACAAAGGTACATTGTATGGAGAATATACCACTATGGCATAAAAATTATGTCGTTCAATTATGTAGACAAAAAAGTCAGATGTATGTTTTATCAAAAATATCAATGCAGTCATGTATGTATGTATATAACAATCAGAGGATAATCAAAATTATAAATGAGTCAGATACATATAGTCAGACCTTTTAATTCCTTTAACTAATTTCAATCTCGAAAAAAAGTTACTTTTGTGATTTGCCAAGACAGCTCACCGCACAACACATACAGCATCCAAAGAAACATCCCAAGCCAATGATAATATACACCAGGGTAGTAACCCAAAACGCGTAGTAATACAAGGTGTAGTTACAAAACTGTGATGAGGCGGAATCGGAAGTGTTTACTTCATTGTAAATACTATAGATCCAAACATTTCCTGTAAAAAGAAGGATAAGTCAGTCGGTATGTATGCATGATAAATGAATTTAAAGTTAACGGAAAATGAGCAAATTGGAATGGGAGAATATGTTCTGACATTTAAATGAAATTAATCTTTGAATTAAAAAGTTCATACATTTAGTATTACATGTAATAGGTCCTACGTTAAAATAGAAGACATTGAGCCATTTGTCATTTTCACCATCATTTCTGAATAGAAACATGTAAAGTCTCATGATAAGGATTAAGATCCGATGTTCTGTACATAATTTTTTAACAAGATCCTGTATCTTGATCTTCAGATATCCAAAATGAGATAAAAAATTAATTTGACATATACTAAGGGCCTCCTTACATTCCATAATTCCACCAGAATTAAAATAGATTTTACCTGCAATAAACCATGCAAACATGAAACAACTGAAGAGGCTGTTGAAACAATTGGAAGCTTTTTCTGTAGGAGTTGTCTCTCTTTCTTCCCGAGGCGCACCATTGTCCTGTCCTCTGTCTTTTATTTTATTTCCTAGACCAACTAGATTCTGAACCAATGCGCATGCTCCACCGACAACTAGGTAGATTGGTATGAATCTTTGTATGGTACAATCGTGAAGGTAAATAGCACCTGGAAAATACACGATCTGTATTGGATGCATCAAACGTTCACATTTCTCATTGTTTCTAGTGAGAACAAATAAAAATGCCAAAATTCTATATTTGGTTAAGAAGTATCTTTTTTCACTTTTATAGCTTCATTTTGGGGGTGTATCTTTTTTGTCTCGTTTTGTAAACATCAGTGCATGTATACAATTATTTACATGTAAATTAAGCTATAGTTACATTTCTTGTTTTTATTCTGTTTTGCGTGCTTTTGAAATCGAAAAACCTACCAGCCAGCCAGCCAGGGAGAAAAACAAACAACCATATAAAACAAAGTTGAAATTTTCATTATTTGTGACGAACTAAAAACCATGTAAAATCTTGTCTCATTTGTTTATTAACAGATTTTTGTCAACAAAAAGAATGATATATAGATTATGTATTGTCTTGAATCATTGGAGTATTTTTATATTTTAACCTGAAATATAAGAAATTTAAGAATTCTCTTTCATTTTTGTACAAAACACATTTAATTTGCACAAGATTTTATCATTCTAATTTTGTTTTGCTTTTTTCACTATAGGCTTAAACCTTGCAGCCAGAAGATACTCTAGTTGAAAATACACCCACGCAAGTGTCATTAAACATTAAAAATTTATTTTAAAAGAGCAACCTATCTATAAAGTTATTCTTAGATTCATTCTTGTTCTTTTAAAAATAAGTTGCTCCTGAGGGTATGTTCCGCTGTGGTCAGTACAGGCTAGTCTTGAAGGAGATCTCTTCCAAGTTATTTTAAGAATCTTACCTATGACGATATGCGCAATAGGAAGACATAGGGTAATTCCCAAGCAGATGATAAAACCCACTAAAAGAGAGACATATGTCATATGAGCACATATGGAACATTCACTTTGCATTGAGATACGAAAATCAAATATTGTCAAACCGTATTTTGAAAACAGAGTTTGAATTGGAGATTGAAAATCTGGGAATCAAAAGTAATTTTGTAATCAATTAGAAAAGAGTATGAAGAGGTTCATCTTTATAAATTATTTATATATATGTATATATAATTTTACAAAATTCAAAGAGATTTCAATAGCAAAAAAAAATAATTTCGGTAAGAAACGAATCTAAATTTGTAGAAATTTTATTTTCATTTACAAATGCATCTGTATCGATTATAGTAAGTTTATTACACTTACCAGACGTTGATATTAGAGCCCATGATGTTTTAGCAAAGCTGAGTTTGTTGTCCGATGTTTTGTGTGCTGCCTTTATCTTCCCAAATAAGGACTCATATGACGGGGGTTGATCATGGAAGCCATTCTCAGCAGCGTCTACTGTACATACAGCACAAAATCAATTATAGTGAATAATTTATGAAATGTTTGGTAGCGAAAATCAATGATCAACGAAGAAAGATACGAAAGGAATTATTATAGATACATACATGTACATATACATGGGTTATTTTGGATTTTCATTCTGTCTGTTTGCAAATTATACAAAGCAATATATATATAGACCTTATTAAATGACACTTCAGATTGCATGTTAGAAGCTATTACAATGCTTGGACAAGTACAAAGATGGGGATGAAACCATATCAAAAGATATATTGATATATAAATAATTAAAATCATATAAAAATATATTTATAAATCTTTGTCTAGATTAGATACCAGATAATCAGTGAACTCCGAAAGCCATCCAGAGATGCTTCATGTTCCCTGTGTTACATTTTGTATTTCATCTTGACAATAGCCACAACGTTTAGTACAATAATTGTAACTAACAGCAACAGCACTTTGCAGCGAAAAACGCATCGATAAAAAAAGGAAACGAACAAAACTCTTCACAAAATAAACATAGAATTAAAATGAACCATGATAACTTTCGGGCATTTTCTTTAATCTTTGCACTTACTAACTGAAGTAATTTATAAAATTTAGCAGAATTTTTCGAAGATTTGAACAATCAATGCAGACGTTGTTATTCTGTACGGTTAAGCACTATACCCGACACTTGCGTTTTGCTTGTTACATGTAGCTAGCGGTCTTTGGAAATCAAACATGACATTGTACATGAAAAGAGATAAAGAAGTCACGTGCACAGTGGCGTTGATGTCGACATTAATTTTGTACGACAGTTACTCTGGAAAAGCAATTTTCACTGACCGTATGAAAATAGTCAGATAATTGGTCTTTCCATCAAAGTTCAAGGTGGTTTCATGAAAACACCAGTGCATTTAGCCATCTTCTTGAAGAATTGTCGTAAAAAATGTCAAAAATTATCCGGCTATTACAAAATGGCGGCTCTCGTGAAGTACATGTAAATTTAACTCAAGTTTTTGAAGCCTCAGTATGCCTCTTTTCCTCGTTATTTTCTTTCATTTACCTACTGTTTTCGTGTCTACTATACACGTTACAATTAAAGCTTGCTCGCTTATTAATTAATTTCATGATTATGATTCTAATTAGACTATAATCAACGACTTCGTGTCCCTGAGAAAACAATTACAAAAACTATATCAACATAAATAGAAAACAAATAAGGTCAGGACCACCAAATCATCTCCTCTTTGGTTATAGCCAAAAAAAAAAACGTTCTGAAGTTTTTATTATGTACATGATTATAGGCTTTAAACCCCCCCCCCCCCCCCCTCCAACGGAAAGGAGTCATTTTCTTTTTTTTTAAATAATCATATAGATCCGCCCTTGATTATGCTAGCCATCTGTTGCTAAGATCGGCAAACTGATAACGGATTTATGTATCGATAATCTCGCGGAAATTTATCGACATGTTTATAATATACACTTTAGTATGAAAAAAGATAGACAGAAAGCAATTGTTAAAATAAACTTTACGACGTTTTCGGGACAATATGCATATTATTAAAATGTTCCATCGTATGTAAGACCTACTTGTACGATCTTCGATAGCGAAAAGCTTCGAATATTGTCAAGACGACATGTAAAAATGCTCATTTTTGATCATGTAATGTACATGTTCGCGGTTTGAAAGATTTCTTTTCTCTACTGTCCTGTTCATCGAATCCAGAGCACCCTGTTTTCCCCGTTTTCTCTAAATTACGATACTGTCATCTTCCAAAAAGATATCAGTTTTATAGTACTCCTAAAGTCGTAAAATAAAATACCATTGTTTTGGCTGTACGTCAATTAAGTTAGAAATAGGACGGAAAATAAAAAGTATACGGGGATTTTCTATAGTAAAATCGCTAAAAATGCGTGACGTCGGGAGCTTTGACGTCACTGTTTACTATTGTTGACACGGAGAACAATGTGGTGGCGGCTTGAAATTAGCATGGGAATTTCCCGTAGACATTTTATTTTTCATATTGCGGTTTGAAGGCAGCTGATAGGATAAGTCGAGATTAATTTCCAGTTACGACTGATGGAGGTCAATTCTCGGAAACTATAATTTATAGGAAAATTCTTCAGATGACAGAATAAATCGCCAAAACAGGGTGCTCTGGATTTAGTGAACGTGACAGTAATTCTCATCTCCTATATCTGTTCTCATTGTCCCCTTTTGTTCTGCCGCTGTTCCATTTTTAAGCTTTTTTTTTTTATTATTTTACCGTGTTACATTTTAATTTCCTTTCTTCTTGCTATTACAATTTTGGTTACTTTCCATCTTGTTTGTACTTTTTATTTCATTTTGTCGGAAAATTATTAAAACGACAACGGAATATAACTTACATTGTTGAGTGGACTCATAATTTGGAGGTCCTTTTTCTACATCAGTAAATGGCTGCTCCGACATTCCGGATTTGTTTCGGCTCTAACCTGAAAGTCAGTCAGTTCATAGATTACATAAAACTATTCACATGAGTATGTTTAGTAATATGCAACTCTAGAAAAGGCCATCGGTACTTAGTCTACAATTTTTGATCATGCGATCTCGACCTTAGAGTGATGTACTACAATAAGAATAAGAGTAGTAAAGAGATTTGCACATCATTTTCGTGACAAACAACCTAAAACGAGGAAGGGGGGGTTACAAACTTACTCTGAATTCGGTTGTATAATTTGTTCAAGTAGTGAGTATCTGACTAAATTCCTTAGAGGATTCCCCTAATACTGCATTTCGTATACTAGCGTGCTCTTTGCTAGTTGAACTACTCATTCAGTTACATAAATTCCTATCTAATAACTTACGCAATCTTTAAGTCTACCTATTTGGTCATTAATCTTGCTTTTATTCTGTTTTGCGTCCTTTTGAAATTGAAAAAGCTACCAGCCAGCCAGGGAGAAAAAAAGACCAGCATTTAAAACAAAGTTGCAATTTCATGATATGTGATGTACTAGTACCATTTGCGAAATCTGACAGATTTTATTAAACAAAAGAATGATAGATAATGCAATGTCTTGAATAATTAAAGTACAGTAATTAATTAAACAATTTCTATTTAATTTCTATAGAAAACATGCTTGATTTGCAAAATATTTTATCATTTTCAATTTTGTTTTGTTTTATGACTTTGGGCTCAAAACCTACCAGCACGAGAACGCAAAACAGAAAAAAAAAACCAAAGAAATGGCCTTACTATCTTAAAAAAAATCTCCATTTGTATGTTTGGTTTGTTTTTTTTTTTTTTTTTTTTTTTTTTTTTTGGGTGGGGGGGGGGGGGGTTCTTTCTTTCTTTTTTTAAATGAATATTTCTGTTCTTATGAAGTATCGATACTTTCTATACATTGAGTATCCTTCGTATCGCAGATCTAGAGGGGTTAGGGGGTTAGGAGCCCCTAAATTATGAGAAAAGTCCCTTTGATAGTTTGCTATGGACCGATAGGCAGAACCCCATACATGGACTAATACATATACATATTCTTGATCCACACATGTGAATGCATATGCATCTGAATGCATGATGTTTGTCGAAACATGATATATCCATTCAGTGTACATATACATATATTTATAAGTAAAATGTAAAATGTCATGATATATACGTGTCATACAGAATTATGGGAGTCCGGGTATTAATACTAATACTTTGAAAGCAAACAAGGCAAAAGATAGCAATGTCGTATCTTACAAATACATGAAACACAGCAAGATCTTTTTTTTTCATAAATTTTCTTGATTCAGCAAGGGCATGTTGTACAATTACTTCACTATTTTGCATTCGAGAACACGTATGCATACTAACGTATTATCATATTTGAAACAATTTATATAATGTAGGACTTGTAGCTCGGAGTATCATTGGTATGAGTTATATCATGCAAGATACAAACATACACATTAAATCAATGATCTTTATAATGCATTTAAAAATCAACAAACCCCTACATGTAGAAATCAAGACAGAAAAGTAAAGTCTGAACACCTTACCCTCTTTATATTTTACTCCACACCTGTGCCTATTAGAATATAAGACCATCTACTCAAAATTCCCAGGTTTGACACACTCAAACGCACACGTTTACCATTGATTGTTTACCCATCTTACTCTATCTAAACATGGAATCTAAATACCCTCTCTCTTTTCTCTCTACTATCTATTTGTACGTGCACCTCAGTAGCGTAACAGGATATCCCAGCCGGGTCAAGCGCTCTATTATATCCGAGGCTTTGTTTCAAATACACGTACCCAGGGGGCGGGGGGGGGGGAGGCATATTTATCACCCGTTTTCGAGTGTATGACTTGAAGGTACGTCATTTCAAGATACATGTAGCCCCTCCTCCACATACATAGGGGATCCCTTTTTCCTCCACCCTGGATCCCCGTATATATCCCAAATGTCAATTGAATTGTTTATATAAATATCGATTTCATTTCATCTCTTTCGTGTCTATACAACGTATATACACGACGTGTAACCATGCATTTGTATTATATTAATTTGTGAATTGCATGCAAAATGTAAAGTTGAAGTTCTTGAATTTTGTCAAAATATTTGTTCATGAATACCAAGGTATTTGTTATATATATTGTATATATAGCTAAATTATTACATAAATATTCAGGAAAAGTTTGATTTTTAATATTCTAAAAATTACTTGCAATTACATAAGTTTCTCTTGGTAAATTGATACAGTTTCTTATGTACTTTTTTTCAAAATTGGAAGAAAATATTTTTATGCCCAAGGAATAGTTTTTGGCGTGTCCGTTTGTGTGTCTGTCGGTTTGACTGTTTGTTTGTCCGCAAAAAAATTAACTTTGGTCATAACTTTTGAATGGTAAAGTGATAGGGCTTTCATGTTTTAAAAGGTTTATTTCTTGTGACATGACCTTTCCATTGATACCAACATTTTGACCTTGTAGCCTTGACTTTGGAATTTGGCCTACTTTTCAACAACTCTATCCTTGGCCATAAATCTAGAATGGTAGGTGAAAGGGTTTAAATCATATCTAACTTGTGTTTTCCTTGTGACTTGATTTACCCATTTGGAATATGACCTAAAGTACATTACAGCTGTTTTACTGACAAAGATGCTGACGGGGGCATTCTTGTTTCACAAGCACATATTGTTGGGGTTTTTTTTTTTTTTTTTATTTATGTGCTGAAATGCGATTGGACAAATGAAAGCTGCTTCATTTATACTGAACAAAACCTGTCTGTCCCCAAATAAAATTAATCAAGATTAACGTTCAACAAAGTAAGTACTTTCTGCATGCTGTACAATGTATGCATTATTCAAATATTAGTATATAATAAACATGTACTACGTATGCTAAATAAGTACTGTGTTCGAGTAGTTTTAAAATCAAAAGTGCTTCCTCCTTGGTTTATATCTCGACAAGGTCAAATGTTTCTGTCCTATTTCGTCGCGCTTAAAATGATCATGGGCGGATCTTGAGAATGTTCCTGGGGGTCCATCCCATCAGGTGGAAGGGGGAGGTCTATGATTTTGAAAAATAAAACACATTAATTAATTAATAGTAGAACACATTTTTAGCTAATCCCAAGGAGGGGAGGAGGTGTCCCTAACACCGCGCTCTAGATCCGCGCTTGATTAATATATGAATGTATCCATTGTGACATTTTTCAATCTTTTCCCTTTGGTGTTTCACATTCTTGAACAAATCGATGAAGTCTTATAGGTGGTATTATAATTATAACAAGTTGCACAGTTTGAAAGTAATCGAATACGGTAAAGTAGATGACATAAATGTAAGAACAACAACTCGTATCGGGACAAGGCGAAGTCTGTATTTAAAAATTCTTTATCACTAGCCGGTATCATAAAACTTCTTACAATTTTTTAGGATTTTGGGATTTTTCGTAACTTTTGACATTATGATCGCGTACTTAAAATTTCTGTTTAAACTTATATTGCCCATATCTTGTTTCTGAGTTTATGATTTTAGAAATCATAATGTAGTTTGTTTTTTTTTTAACTTTTTAATTCAAAACGAAAGTTACGAAAATTTCTGAAATTCGTTGAATGAATGTTAAGTGAAACTGTCTTCAGTATAATATCTTAAAAAGCTTGTAATTTTAAAATGTATTTATTCAATGCTGATGGACTATTGATCCTAGATGGTATCCTTTGACTAGTGCATTGCCTTGAAGTACATTTAATTTGGTAAATCATCTGTCATATACTTTGATATATTTTTTTTCATATCTATTTCTTTATCTCGTTCATGTTTAGAATTTTAATCATCATATTCCATAATTTGGCTATATATATTTTAGCGAGAGCATCGTCTGATTCAATGATGATACATTATTCGTTAAATGCGCAAATGGTGCTCTACAATTATTACCATGGAAAACAAACTTCAATATTAATAGTTTCATCCACTTCTTTCATATTTCTGCTAAAGGACTGTTACATGTAGTTACCGATAATAGAAGTCGTTCTGCACTCACCACAGGGGCTACAGTACACAAAGAGTACAGAATAAATTAACCCCCCCCATTTTAATACATACAGTAAGTGTACATTTGTATGTATTAAAGTGTGGGGGGGGGGGGTGGGGGGGGGGATTATTCTGTACTCTTTGTGTACTGTAGCTCCTGTGCACTCACTTGAAGACTTGTATATTTATCGAAAAAATTGTAAATTCTAGATCGAGCTGTCCGATCAATTATTCTAATAGTACATATAAGGTTACATAGTCTCAGTTGCATATGATTTTAATAGTTAAAATTCGCACATTAACATGATACTAGCTGTTTCTTTGTCACAAATAAGGATTTCGCTCTTCGTATTTCATTAATTTAAAATTAATATACGGATTAATTTACCTCTGTTTCGGCCTCGAGTGTCACTCACTGATGAGAAATTAACTCTTAAAATGCGCTTATGGTGCACTTTGATTTTATCAATGGAACAGATATTTCAATGTTGATACATGTAATAGAAAAATTATCCCAATATTGATAATTTGAGTTGCATCTTGACAAATGAAATTATGTATGGTTTTCAAATGTTTTCTTTCACATATATTGAGCTCGTTTTGACAACACATAACTTTTACATGTATGAATGTGTGAAAATAAGAATTAACAGAATTCACGAAGAAACAAAAAAAGGACAAAAATCTTGGTGTGTATCAATCTAATTAAAATTCCTTAATTCAATAACCTTCTCTATCATGTCGTAATTGGTGTTTCTTATATATTTTGCGTCTCTTGTCGTGCTATTCCATTTTGTGTTTTCGCAGTAGGTGCTTTGGTGGTGCGGCCGAGTATTGTTGGAGATCCCCTCTTTTGTTTGAAAGATTCTCTCATATTATAATAACATAATTATGAAAAATAGTAGAAGATTCTGTAAAAAAAAAAATACGGAAAAATTATAATAATTCTTAAAAACTAATAAAAATATACATATAAAAAACAAAGAATTCAATAACTATGACATTAATATTTCAAATTGAGCTGGATATACCAACAGATCTTTCAAACCAAACCCCGATGATTCGATATTGCCGCCTTCTTCTGAACCACCACTAACGTACTATTGTCTGCAAGACACTTTCTCCTATCCGGTAGTCGGTTACAATCAGGGAAATGTCAGACGAACATCATAGAAGTATCCACGAAACACCTGACAAACATCATGTAAATATACGTTCATTATGATTTTCCCCCTCCCACCCCCTTACGAATCCAAAACAGTTTATTTTAAATCCATTAGACGGTTTTATTAACTCCTTTAACACTGTGTAGCATCACATGACTGAAGTTGGTGAAACCACGAACTCAAAATGGAGGCGTACCGCTCATTTGCAGGAAAGAAAACAGGTACTGTGATGCTTGTTTTGATTCAATTTGATCTTTTCATAGCCGATTTTCTTGTAAAAAAAAAATGATATTTTGATGATTCTTCGTTTGTCTATCAAGAAATGATTTTAGTTTTTACAAACATTCTGACAAAAGGAACATCGAGGTCGAAATATGTTTAATACAATGTTGTGGTGGTTTCCACGAACATATCTACAGCTTTTGTCTCAATATTTGTAAAAACAACGGCGTTTTACCTACTAACGAGTTCATGATCGTAGAAGTTTCAGGTTTAGACAAGGATATGGGCTATGAAAAGATAAAACTCTATCAAAGCAATTATTGCAGTTCCAAATTTCTTTCATCCAACTGGGCTTTTTATTTATTCGTGGTTTCACCAACTCAAGTCACGTGATGCTACACAGTGTTTAACGTGACTTTGCGAGCGACATGCGCACTGAAAATTTTCTAACAGCCTTCTTCAACTTCCTGGTGGAAAGAAATGACAGAAGTCCTTAAACACACAATCTTAGGTATGATCTTTATAATCATTATTTCAATAGCAACATTTAATCTGAATCATACATGTATAAATATTTGAAAAGAAACTTTCCGTAATTATTAAACATATTTTATCATTAATTCATTTGTAGGTCATGTAGTCTCTGTCTTAAAAGTAGTTCATCATTAAGTTTTCATCATAGATTTATATACTTACGACCTATACTGATTGAAATATAAAATCTTGCTTTCTAATGTACTGAGCGATATATATATTAATTCTTTCATTTGTGATTTGATTTTGAAGTTTTTTTTTTTAAGTTCATGTTTACAAACAAGGTGCTTTCCAAATTACCGAGAATTTCAACTTTCGTTTTGATAATATACAAACATGACGAATTATTAAACCTACAAGTGATACAGCATTTTGGATATTTGGTATTACCATATTTGTGAAAACACAAACTAGTGTAACTGGAAATTCCTTGGTTGATGACCTTTTAGTAGTACATGTTGGTCCCCTGCACATGTGTTGTCAACATTTGTTTTAATCATTATAAATTTAGTGGCATACATAAGGGACATAATCTTATCTACTATATTTGCACAAGTACTGTAATCAGGGACCAAGTAAAGATACTTTTAAGGATTGATTTTAGGATAACATACATGTAAAAATGCCGAAGAGGACAGAATTATTATGTTCGAGAGATACTCCCGCGAACAAGGGACTATTTTGTTTACATCAACACGTGGATCTACAAGACTGGGTGGTTTTTACGGTGTACTTTTTCTAAACAGAGCCTACAGAAAGTTCTGATATCCACACCTCTAACATAGTTTTTTTAAATATCTTAAGTTCTAAAAAAAATAAAAGGGTGCACGCCATATTATTTTTAACTTTGAATGTATACTTGATGAGAATTCTTTTTCTCTCATACCCGCGTATGTGTTACAGAGTAGGCCCATGAAATACAGCTACGTGAGCTACTTCTGTATCACATATCATGTGACAGCTGTATCACATATCACGTGACGCTATTGTTTCGATTGTTTACGCTATTGTGACGTCATGATTTCAGCCTGCAAAACAAACAAGCTAGCGGCGACGTCGCCAAAAAACTTCGATTTTAAGATCGTTTTTCAATGTACTCTTGCGTTTTATTTCGAAAAGCCTTATATTCGTAGTTTATTCTTATAGAATAAACCATTTTCGGGGGCGCTGAATTCGAATATCGCAAAATTTTTGCGATTAGATCAACTTGACATTTTTTTCAAATTTCGTCCCTTTTCTTTCAGTTTTGTTTTGACCCTTAGATATGAGAGAAAAATACTCTTTCATGTTCTTCTATGAAAGATACATCGTTTCCACCCTTTTGCAAAACCCTCGGCAAGCCTCGGGTTTTACATGATTTTGAGACCCCTCGGGTGGAACCGATGTATCTTTCATAGAAGACCATGAAAGAGTCTTATAATATTAGGTAAGGATATCATGCATTGTTTCCTTTCCTAAAAAAAAAGGGGGGGGGGTAATTTCAACTTCATGCATGTACAGTGACGCATATATTCTTTCGTTGTGATTGTCTGCAGTGTATTTTCACATAGGTGTTTTCGATGTTTTGCTTAGAGTACTGCAACTGAGTCCTGCTGAAGATCCCCTTCTTTCATTTATTTATATTATGTTTTAGTTTCATAAAGAGCCTTAAGAGATAGAGGACGATGGCATATTCTGGAAGGAGTGAAGACCATTATCGTTTTTACCGCTACAGTACACTTTTAATGGATGTTGGCGGGGATACACTGCGACTAGTGGTTAAAAAATTCTGTCAAGGAAACAAACTCACGTTTCACGAATTCCTTTCCAAATATAAAGATGATTTATTCCATGGAAGAAAAACACAACACAAATGTACGAACTGCCCACACAAGCCGCCATTAAGTACTGGAGGAGCCTTTGATGACGATCAGTGGAAACAATTATATATTCCAGACACTAGTTATGGAAGTAGCGTAGATGTCGATTCTACCTCTAATTCACAACACGATAGTCCACAAAGATGGAAGGTAAACCCATCGGTTGAATTAGAGCATCTGGAAATCAATCTCCTTGCAGACATTCTGCATAATGTACGACCTGTTCTTTTATTTTACTTACATAATTTCATGCGTCATTATGGACAGACCAATTTTGAATCCTTTCTAAACCACAATAGACATGTGCTTTACCACCATTATATAGAAGATAACTGCTGCCTGTGTTCTTCTCATATGAAAACAAACGACAAAATCAAGATCTTTGAAAATCAATGGAAGAGCCTTTTTCGTAAATCTAAATTATGCACAATTTGTTCATCACAGGTGTGTTGCACCGTCTTTTTCGCAAAATCTTTACAAGAGGAGAAATTATCCATGAATGTTTTGAACAAGGTTCTTATTCTAACAGTGCCTGAATTTCAAATAGTCAACTCGATGCTTGAGAAAAGACACATTATTTACGCTCATCCATGGAACGATACAAAGATGGATGAGAAAACATTCAAACGTGAATGGCAAATTCTGAGTGATCTTATCTTAGAACTGATCAAGAGAATAGAACAGCCTGAATTAAAAAATGAATGGAAAAACAGAATAGAAGACTTAAGCTCCTCTATTCCAACGGATGAGGAATATAATAAACTCTTGGATAAAGTAGGGGAAATGGAAAAGCACGAGAAAAGCATTAATCAGGTACCATTGCTTTTTGTAACATCAGGAGCCATAATTAAGATTTTTTTGTCACTAGATGTGCTTTGTTATGACAAAATAATGTTTACCTACTAGTATTAGATTAAGCAGCACGTTTCTTTATCTTATCAATGTCTCTTTGTGATTTTCTTTCCTCTTTCTATTACACCGCTAAGCCTAAATGTTATCATATGTTTCTAGTCATGGTACATATTCCAATTCCTCATATCAAATTGTTCAGTGTTTAATACATTACATTGTTGGTACTATTGATATGTTTTTCATCAGATTTATTATTTTGATATAGGAATTAACTGAAATGAAGCAGCTTCAAAAGAAGATTTTGAGTGAAGGTTAGTAACATCCGTTTTTACATATAACATGTACATCTTTGTGACAATATTCACGTTAAATAGAATATTTTCATGTCAAAATTTAAGGTTGCTTCAATTTGAATGCCTTATTGAAATCTTATATGGAATATAAGTGTTAAACGTCTTCAAATTAAACAGCATCACATAAGAACAGATAATTTTGCAGCATGGACCAGACATGCACGTTTAGGATACTTAACCCTCGTCAGTGATCCTCAATCTAAACAATGTAATATGTCAAAAGAGTGTGAAATTTATTATGTCCAAAAATGTAACGAAAGATGCACATGTAGCAGGATAGGTGGGATATGATGCTGCAGGACCCGCGTTTTGGAATTTTCAAGAAAATTTGATTACAAACATTTTCGAATGCATTGAAGAAATGATCAACAGAAAGTTGATCGAACTTGGCTACATGTGCCCTCGGGGACGCCTGGTACACCAGCGGTGACATTCACCAAGTGTTACAGATGTTAAACGTCTTAAAATTCAAGAGCATCATTTAAGAAGAGATAAATTTGCAACATGGACAAGGCAAGCTTAGAAAGCACAGACTGACATCATCAGATGATTTTTTCCACTCTTCCTACGTCAATTTCCGATATTGAACCGGTGTTGAAAATTTTTATATGTATTTTGCAAAAACTAATTAACAATTGAGGGAAATAATCACCATTGAACTGTATCTGCGAATTTAATACAGTATTCTATTTTCTATCGTCAATTGCAGTGACTAGAAAAAGAACAGACAATATGAGTGAGTATTAGATATCTATATTACAATACTTCATTTCATAAAGGATATAAGTACATGTATAATGTATTCCGAATTTTTCATACTTCTGCTTATGAATACTTCATCTTTTATTTGTCCTTAATTTATTTTTCACTCACGTTGAAACCAAAGAATAGATCTCTACATAGTAAGCATACGCAAATTACATCTTTCGGATCAAAGGAACTCAATAATTCAGGTAATTTTTCTTTCCAATCTTCAACTACCGACTTATCAACATCTGCGCTTTCTCCCGACTTTATACGGAAGAAGATGTTATTCCTTTTTATAAATGACTTTAGCCATCCGTTCGACGCCTTAAATTCATATTTCCCCAGCTCACTAGCAAATTTACGGGCCTTCTCTTGCAATAGAGGACCACTAACATTAATGTTACGAGTTGTAGCGTCTTGGAACCATTTTTAACATAGGTAAATTTCCTCGTTGCCTGTTATGCAATGTTGACGTTTCCGATCGGAAGGTGCATTATTTTCAAAATCCTCAAAGAGTTCCCTTTTTCTTTTAACAATACCCATAATATGTGTTCTCCCAACATTTAGTTCATTTGCAGCCAATTTGCAGCTTCGTAAGGATTCCACAAATATAATAGCATTTATATTTTCATTCAAACATAATTCCTTCCGTTTCGAAGCCATTTTGATATAATATAATGGGTATGAAAACATTCTTGAAAAGATATCAATCAATTATAAACAAACACAACGCACATTATAGGCATACGGGATTAATTGGTCTTGGGTTATCACCAACGATCGATAGCTACTTGTGACCATAATAAAAAGGTGTGATCAATATTTATGCACGTAACATGGTGACCGTTGACCGCGTTAAACAGTGACCGTTATAAAGGGATTAAATATATAGTAAACATGATAGGGATAGCATGAAACTATCCGTAATGAGCAGGTGACCTCAATAAAGAGGTGACCGCATCAGCAGGTTTAGCTGTATTTTTTCCGCATTATTGGACTGTGCTTCTATAAGTCGTGTCAGGAAAACGCGACCTACATGATCAGGCTTACATGGGATACAATTGTCCTTTTAGTTTCTTTCTTGCCCATCAATCTCTTCCTCTTCAAGTATGCAACATTTCTCCCTACTCAGATGAAATAGGTATTATATATTAAAACCGATTATATGATAAATGTACATGGTTATTTAAGACTTACAGGCAGTTTCGTCTGAAAATGATTAACTTTTGGACTACTCAAAATGACAGACCAATTTAAAACACTAGTTATGTCCCCCCCCCCAACGGGGAGAAGACATATTGGTTTTGCCTTCGTCGTCCGTCTGTCCGTCTGTCCGTCTGTCACATATCGTGTCCGGGTTATATCTCCTGAACCGTTTGCCCGATCACTTTCATATTTTAGTATGTTGTTGCTTATGACCCGAAGGTTTCACATCACCTTGACCCAAGGTCATGTGACCAAGGTCAAGGTCACTTAGTGCATTTTTAATGAAATTATGCATACATTCCTGTCCGGGCTATATCTCTTGAACCGTTTGCCGGATCACTTTCATATTTTAGTATGTTGTTGCTTATGACCCGAAGGTTTCACATCACCTTGACTCAAGGTCATGTGACCAAGGTCAAGGTCACTTAGTGCATTTTTAATGAAATTATGCATACATTCCTGTCCGGGCTATATCTCTTGAACCGTTTGTCGGATCACTTTCATATTTTAGTATGTTGTTGCTTATGACCCGAAGGTTTCACATCACCTTGACCCAAGGTCATGTGACCAAGGTCAAGGTCACTTAGTGCATTTTTAATGAAATTATGCATCCATACCTGTCCGGGCTATATCTCTTGAACCGTTTGCCGGATCACTTTCATATTTTAGTATGTTGTTGCTTATGACCCGAAGGTTTCACATCACCTTGACCCAAGGTCATGTGACCAAGGTCAAGGTCACTTAGTGCATTTTTAATGAAATTATGCATACATTCCTGTCCGGGCTATATCTCTTGAACCGTTTGCCGGATCACTTTCATTTTTTAGTATGTTGTTGCTTATCGCCCGAAGGTTTCACATCACCTTGACCCAAGGTCATGTGACCAAGGTCAAGGTCACTTAGTGCATTTTTAATGAAATTATGCATACATTCCTGTCCGGGCTATATCTCTTGAACCGTTTGCCGGATCACTTTCATATTTTAGTATGTTGTTGCTTATGACCCGAAGGTTTCACATCACCTTGACCCAAGGTCATGTGACCAAGGTCAAGGTCACTTAGTGCATTTTTAATGAAATTATGCATACATTCCTGTACGAGCTATACCTCTTGCACCATTTGCTGGATCACTTTCATATCTAAGTATGTTGTTGCTTATGACCCGTAGGTTTCACATCACATTGACCCAAGGTCATGTGACCAAGGTCAAGGTCACTTAGTGCATTTTTAATGATATTGTGCATACATTCTTGTCCGGGCTATATCTCTTGAACCGTTTGCCGGATCACTTTCATATTTTAGTATGTTGTTGCTTATCACGTAAAGGTTTCACATCACGTTGATTCAAGGTCATGTGGCCAAAGTCAAGGTCAATTAGTATATTTTAAATGAAATTGTATTTGTATCTTTTGAACCGTGATCGGATCACGTCATATTTTAGTATGATGGTGCTGATGACCCAAAGGTTTCACACCTCCTTGATCAAAGGTCATATGACTAAGGTCAAGTATTACATTTTTTAATGAAATTGTAAATGCTATTGAGTCTGTGCTATATCTGTGGAATCGTATACTGGATCACTCATACTATAGTATGCTGTTGCTCAGGATTGGAGGGTTTCTTATCATCTTGACCCAAGGTCATGTGCCCAAGGTCAAGTTCATTTAGTTCTTTTTAATGAAATTGTACATACTAATATTGTCTGGGCTATATCTCCTGAACCTTTCTTACAATTGTTTTCATATTTTAGTATGTTGTTTCTGAGGACTAAATGTTTCTTATCACATTGTCCCGACGTCACATGGTTAAGGTAGCTTCTTACTTTGGTAATGAAATTGTATATGCTAAGCATGTCCAGGCTGAAATTGTCTATGCTAATAATGTTTAGGCTTTATATTTTGAACCGTGTATCCAATCACTAATTCAGTTTTTTGTTGCTCATGATCCATACAATGTTAAACGTCTTCAAATTCAATAGCATCATTTAAAAGCAGATAAGTTTGCGGCATGGACCAGACATGCATGTTTCGGGTACTTAACCCTCGTCAGTGAGTGTAGGTTTCAGATCACCTATATCCAAGGTCATGTGACCAAAGTCAATTTCTTTAAATATGCTTATAATGAAATTGTATATGCCAATCATGTTTGGCCTTTACCTCAAACAATGTAATGAATCACTTTCATGTTTTAGTATGATGTTGCCCATGACTCAAAGGTTTCACATCATTTTGCATTTTGGCCTAAGGTCAAAGTAACTTAGAGGGAGGGGGGAGACATCTGTTTTTTTATGAAAAACATTTTGTTTAATTTCACTGTACCTCTGTACTGTAGTAATCAAGAGTTAAAGGCTTTGTTCTCACCATCACTTACGGTTCAGTTATATTTAGGTGCCGTCATTTAACTTCAGTTTCAACTTATCAATCGTTATTTCGATTCAACTAACGTGTTAGCATTTTTGGAAAATTGTTTTAGCTTATTCAAGCTGAGTTACATAAGCAGGAGTGAAAACGTATTGCATATTGGGATATTCATATTCGATTCTCCATCATATATTATATTAAACAAAAAACTATTGATGCATAGCATCAATTCAACCGGGAGAACAAAACTTCTTTGAAAATAATAGACATTATTAACTATATATATTTGGCATCAAATTATTTTGGACTATTGATGCCAGCTTTGCATTCCCGTATTGATTTTTACTATGTATTTCACTGTACGTTTTAACAATATACAATGTATCTTGTTTTACAAAAAAAAATTCTGGGTGGAAGACATTATACATTTTGAAGACTAATTTACATATCCAATCTTTAAATGAATCAGCATAGATTATATACATGTACTTTTTAAGAGATTTCTTTAATGCAGGACTGCACAGCGGTATGTTAACATCATGATTATCAGGATCGACAAGCGTGCCCCTCCTTCCCTGTGTCCATACGTTTCGTACATCGATTAACAGGGGCAAACACTCTTGATTTATTTTGTAGATATAAATGTTTTCCATGATACTTGTTTCAAAAGAACTTTCGTGTTTAAATAACACGTTTCATAATTATGTATCTATGGTAAACAAAGTCGCATTCCTATATTTCAAATTTGATTGGTCCAATACCACGTCCCCTTTAATGATGTAATCGATGAAAATAATTCGATCTTCTTCTTTTGACTTAAAATAGTTTCGTGTGACCTATTTGCGATTGCGTATCGTACAAGTAACTCCGGTCTTTTGTTAAAAACTGCATATGACCAGTTCAAATGTGAAAACCTATTTCCTAAAACATTAAAACAATAGGACATTATCAGCTGTATATACCGAGTAAATCTCCAAATAAAAACAATTTTCACGAATGCATCAAGCCTTGAATTGTCCATTTTGGACTTGACTTCAAGACAATGTGCGGAAGCTAAAAAAGATAAAAAATAAACGCCGGGCTCGTGCGCGGTGTTAATTACATGGATGAGATATCGAGCAGTATCACCCTATACTGACCAACCATACTCGGTGGCAGAACCAACCCACATACGAAAACGTAGAGTAGACAAGCACATCTATCAGGACACTAAAGGGACACGAAAGGCCACATACTTGATAAAGACATTGATCAAAAAATGTTACAGAAACAACTTCTACTTAGACAAACACAAACGTTTTGTGAACCAGAGTATACATAAACACACTATAATCATTTGAGATGACATAGTTACATTGTAATTTCTAATTAAAAGAATAACTCTGGTCTTGCTGATGTATGTGTAGTCTTTTGTAATGAGTGTTTTGAAGCAGTATTTGTTTTGAATATTTTTCCCTGACATGGTCACACTTTCTATATAGACATCACCTCAGACAGTGCATGCATTTCGAATATTGTTTTCATTTTCGTGCGTGAAAATTGACGACGGGTGCGGCTAGCCAAATGGGGATGCTTACTCCTCCCGGGCACCTGGTCCCACCTCTAGCTTGCTAGGGGTCAGTCGATGCGAAATTTTGCTTTGTTCTCCATCGTGAATGCTGTTGAGATTATCGTCAGGATCTTTTTTTAACTCATTTGTATTTGCGGATCTTTTTATGCTTGTCCAATGAATGTTTTTGCAGAGGGGTATTTCGCTGTTATTTTGTTATATGGTTTTTTATATGGATACTGCAACCAAATCTTGTTGAAGATCTCGAGCCTCCTTCTTTTGGCAAGGTAAGGAATGTTTCATGTTCATCCATGACATGAAGAAAAGGAATAGAAGGCATTCATCTGGCTAAAATGATATACTCTTACTCGTATATTATATTCTTATGGTGTATATCGTTTTCAGATGAGTGATAGAGACTTGACATGCTTGTGTTTCTTGTCTCATATATTTCACTTTTACTGTGCTCTCAAATATAGACTATGCCTGCATAGTTTATTAAACGAATCACATATTAATATTCATTAAAAGGCAGCAATTCAATGGGGTATAGCCTCTTGTTCATTCTTAAAAAAAACATACTAGTATAGATCTTATCTTCATTTCTAGAGCTTACTAAAAATCAAATTCAAGACCATCTCAAAGGACTTAGAGTTCAAACGGAATACGTAGAGAAAGGATACACAATCCTGCAGGAATATGGTATTCTCATTTACATTGGAATAAGTGGAGAAGGTAAAACGTGGCATTGTCTAGAAGTGCTTTCGACATTAACCGGCAAAGATGTCATTCAGCTTGATAACATGCGTCTAGGTATCACAGACTGGGATACATACATAGGTGCAGATCTGAGAGACATTGTTGTATGGATCGATGATCTTAAGGCAGCTTCAATACAAAATCAAAAGCCGTTCTTTGAAAGAATGCAAACACACATTGAAAAAGGAGAACTGAAAGTTATAATTTCAATTACAGAGACGGAGCTACAAAGAATTCAGGAACACCACTTCGACATTTTCAAAGATTGTTTCATTGTTTCATTAGGGAATGAAAGCGATCGAAAGAAAGACTTTGAATCCAAAAAGAAAATATTGTATGCATTCTTACGTGCAGAAAGGTCAAACACACATTCATTTGGCACTCTCTTTCCAAAAGATATTGTTAATGATATAAAGGAAGAAAACTTAGATAGTGAACCTTTCAAAATAAGTGAAAAAACAATTGAAAGGATAGCAAAAATCAAAACTAATATAGGGTTCCCAGAGTGTTGCAGACGATTTTGCTCTGACCCTGAACTCTTCAAAAAGGGGGAATCTTTTTTTCAAGTATCCATCTGAAACAACAAAAGAACAAGTAACCGAAATGGCCAACAGTGATAATGACAATATTCGGAGGAAGTTTCTTGTGTTATGCCTGGTACTTCTTTTTCCTTTTGATATCGTCGCGGAATTTAGATCAAAAGACATTCCAAAATGCCTTCTGGAAATTTTAGGTGTTACCCTAGATAAATGGTCGTATCAAAGAGCACTCAGAGGTTTAATACCTTCATACTTAATAAAAGATGCCTATAGCAAGATACGTTTTCAACACGAGACAATTCGATTGGCTGTAGCAATTACACTTTGTAATTTAGATAAAGAGGCTATCAATTACTTCGCAGCAAATGGCCCAATAGATATCGTCCTGGATTTGTGTAGAACGGAATTACAAAAACCAAATCCATGTTTACCGTCGTCATTTCGTGTCAGCTCTTGCATAATCTTCCATCGTCTGGTAAAAGAAATGTCAAATAGCTCCTATAGGCATTCCATAAAACAAATTTTCTGGTATTTAGGAACTGATAACCAAGTACTATGGACCAATTTCTTGAAATATATCTCTGAAAACGAATCTTCTGACAAAAGAAGCTTACTAGAAAAAATGATAAAACTTCATGTCTCCAATCCTGCGAAAGTATTTCGAACAGAGATAAGCCCATCCGAGGTACACATTTCATTTGTGTCAAGAATTGCATATGCATTTGGTATAAGACTTGATATCATTTCTATTCCAATGTCCGTTTTAGACCCCTATGGAAACACGCAAAATTGTCATCAAACGGCTCTTTATTTTAAACTCTTATGCTTTCTTATCCAAAATTACAGCATATTACTTTTTATTGTTGGTGAGGGACTAAATATGAATTGTTTCAACATTTTAGAAGATGGGTCCTTGTACAGAGCTAGTGATATAAGGAGGATATTCGACTCTTCCAAATTACATTTTTTATCTAGACTACTCAAAGCGGTTACTTTATATGCCACTGCTGATATAAATGATAAAAGATTATCAGCAAGTAAAACTCGAGAGTTATCTCTTCATTTAGCTCCTCCAATCACCGTCCTTGATTATAAAGCTTACGGCTTTAGACATATTTTTTTCCTAGAATGTGTATTATTAGGAAAATTTTTAGAAAACACGACATATGAACAAAGTGATCCCGATTTTAGAGTTTGCGTTCTACGAGCATTTGAAGAAAAAAATATACCGCTTTTGAAAGGCCTTTGTTCGATTATTATGAATAACGAAGAATACAAATCTAAGCTTTTAGAAAAAGCATCTACTCCGACCGATTCGTCGTATTCTCTTACCGAGGTTAAAAGAGTATGCATAGAAGATAAAAATATTTGTACCGGTGTACTTAAATTCATGTGCAACGATATAAATATCTTAGAAATACTTTGTGCTTCAGATGAACACCTTCTCGCGTTAGTTAAACAAAGGTTCCTACCAACAGAATTTTTGTTCAATCATATTTGTTCTTCGTTTAACTTTTTGAAAGATACACATATTTCTGAAAATGAATGTTGCATTGTAGAGCAGTGCTACCCACATACTGGTGCAAACAAATTCCAGTATTTAGATTGTTGTGTGATAATGACAGAAAAAGATGCCGATCATTCACGAACGCCATTGACACTTTTCTCCATTTGTAATTACCATTTTGCTGATTTTTCTTTTATAGAAGATTATTTGAATGATTCACTAGAATTTTTGAAAGCTGTTGATGAAATGGAAAAAAGTAGGATCTCGAATTTGTCATATTTCACCAGCAGGCTTGGAAGATACATTGACGAAATTTTTCTCGAGGCATGTAACGTTGGCTCTCATCTAATGATTCGTCACATCTTGGAGGAAGAACTCGATGTCATGGACGAAACATTAACAAAAGGGCTCAACACAGCCTCTATGAAAGGTCACTCACTAGTGGTTGACAAACTGCTTTCGTGGAAACCTGGTATGATATCCCAGAAATGTCTAAGCAATTGTATACAGACAGCAATAGAGAATAGTCATAGTCAAACCATGGCCTATATTCTGACTAGTGAGCAAGTCACTTCTTACCTTAGGGATGGTTCAGCTAAAGAGAATGATATTCTATACCACAACATTCAGGAAGCAATCCGAAAATGTGATGCAAAATACTTGTCAAGAATATTTTCGTCATTTGATTCCAAAAATATAGCAATTAAGAAGGACAGTACGTATTGATCCCACATTCTAATATGACTTGATTCTTTTTCCCTATTAAGACAACAGACGCGAGCCGGGCTCTATTCTCCAATATAGGCCCTATAGTGATAAGCCACGCCTACCCATTTTCTGAAAACAGATAAACCGGCAGGAACTGGTTTTTACCAAGAATCGATTTTGTCGTAAGGTTCAAGTTTGGTCATCATAAGAATAGAAATAAAAAATGACAAGCCGGGCTCTATTGTCTCATAATGCCCTCGCGTCCTCAGCCAATCACATTTATCACCTCGCCGCTGGCGCGGCTCGGTAATAAATGTGATTGGCTGAGGACGCTCGGGCATTATGAGACAATAGAGCCCGGCTTGTCATTTTTTATTTCTTAAATATATTATTCGAAGACATTTGGATCATGTACGTATAATTTATTACAAGAAACCTCCTATTTTCGATAACATAAAGTCATTTCATAATATTTGTTTTGTGACACATACTATAGAAGACACTGGACGCATGGTCTGAGCTGAAAAGCTTAAATGAAGTCGAAATGACAACATTCTATTTCATACGGTATTTATGAAACTAGTTGTGTGAAAAATCACCTCACCAGGGCTCGGGGATGTTAAAATCGCACAACTCGTTTCACAAATACCGTTTGAAATAGAAATGCATTTCTTCATATATAGCTTGGATAAAATCACTATTAGTTCAAGTAAAAAAATCTCTCTTTTTTGTGTTCAAAAACTGACACTTTCATCATTTATTTACAGCATTTCCGATCGGACCGATGATTTCAAATTTGATTTCAATGTATATTGAATATGCTTCCATTATGTTTTGTTTTTGTGTCGCCTGCGAAGCATAGCGACACTTAGGGATCAATTTGTCCGTTGTCCGTCTGTCCGTCCGTCCGTCTGTCTGTCACAATTGGATGTCACACCCTATAAAAGTGATTCCTGAGTGTCGCTATGTTTCGCAGGCGACACATGCCTTCCTTGGAATGATTTTTAATAATTGGGCAATGAATTATGTGTATATTGAACTTAAGTCAATTCATAATATGAACTGGTTTGCATATATCAGTGAACATAGATGTAATTCATCAAATCAAGCAAGAAACTTTTCCTGCAAATATTGATATTTCATTTGCAAATATTTTATGTATTTATATCCTCTGATATATATGTATTCACAATGATAATAGCGCATAAAGAATTATGGTTATTTGGTAAACATGTAATTTCTGCTAAAGAACAGATTCCAGTTTATCAATACAATATGATCGATAATAAATCATCAAAATACACGTATTAGCAGTTTTAATTTCGTTTTTATGCAAATAGTGCTATGCTCACTCGCGTAGATTTAAGTGCTTACCATTGGATAAAACTTAATCTACATACATCTTTTTTCTAAGCTTGTTTAAGCTTTGTACATCTGAATCAAAGTGTTTCTTTTCCGCTACAGAATACAAATCATACAAATCATGGACATGTAGCGACCTGTGTAGTGCCTTGTCCTTCCTCTTGGACAACATTTATGTAAGATTTGGTGAGAATCTCTACAAGCAAGTTGTAGGGATTCCTATGGGTACAAATTGTGTGCCTCTTGTTGCAAATTTTATTTTTATACACATATTAAAATGAATTTATTAAAAATCTTCAAAAGCAAAGAAAACATGATGATGTGAAATGTTTCATTGGTACTTCTAGGAACCTGGATGATATTCTTACTATCGACAATCCTGTTTTTGAAAAGTATAAATATGGTATTTATCCACATGAATTGACTCTAAACAAGGCAAACGTTACAGACACAGAAACACCATTTTTGGACCTTAATATCAAAATTATCGATGGAGAAATTTATACAAGTGTGTATGACAAACGAGATGATTTTGGATTCAACATAGTAAATTTCCCCTGGCTTGACGGTGATGTCCCTAGATTACCGTCATCTGGTATCTGCATTTCACAGCTCATCCGGTATGCTAGAGCATGTACTGATGTTTTAGATTTTCATAGTAGAAATTTACAAATTACAAAGAAACTTTTAGGTCAAGGTTTTCGCTTTCACAAACTAGTAAAGACTTTCCGGAAATTTTACAAAAAATATGATCAACTTCTTTTGAAATTCGGACCCATACAAGCAACAGAGTATATTACTTTAATAGGTATTTCACAACCTGCATTGTATGTTGACATAATTAACAAAACAAGAAGGATCAAAGGTATACAGCATAACTATCGAAAATGCGTCAGAGTCATCAAACGCCTTCTATACCGTGGATATGCTCCTAATGTCACCTTTTGCGTCTCTCTCTGTGGGTTTCTGTTCTGTTCTGTTTTTTGTTGTTTTTTTGTTTTGTTTGTTTTTTTTTTTTTTTGCATCGGGTGTTTTGGGATTTTGCTGTGAGTGCTGCAATCTAGTGTTGTTGGAGATCCCTCCTTTCTTTCATCCATGAAATAAATCGGAATATCTAGGTGTACAGAGGATTCAAAAGACCTGAGCTCATTTGACTTTTCTGCAAATGCTGAACACATTTTACCTTACTTACATATTAGTGTTTTACCATCCAATCTTTCAGCAATATGCGTGCAAAATGATCTTATGTGATTGAAGATCGTTAGGGATAATCAAACCATTTGTTAGATATTATTATCGTTAATACAGGTCAAGTTCGATATGGCTCATGTCGCCCAATTATGTGCAGAGCTATGATCCATAAAACTTCAAAAAATGCGTTGTAGGTCAGTGAATGAAAGACAAACACAAACCCCGAAATCAGATTTCACAAATCACAATCAAAGGTCTACAAATTTTTGAGAAAGAAATATAAAACAGAAATTTATCACACAAAAAGCAAAATAGGACGAACAGACGAGAACAATAACCACAGCTTCATAGAAACACCAAAGACAACTGCATCTAATGAACAATCTCCCGATTTCAGTGCAAGTATGGAATGCATTGAAGGTGGTGCACTATTTAGTACAGTTTCGATGTCTTAAAGGAAATCCTGCATGGAAAAAGTCATTCATATCTTATGTATAGCCTGTACATCGACAAATACAGAGTCCAGTTCGAATATGGGTTACGTCGCTCAATTATGGTTAATACAAAAACGTGGAATTTCCAAAGAAGAAAAGGAAAACTGCATAAGAGAGGCCATTCATTTATTTGGTATAGCTTTCACACCAAGAAAAGAGTTAAATATCTAAATTGGACATTGCAATTGCAGAATAAACCCTACACCCCCCCCCCCATCCCCGGGAAAATCTCGGTAAAGATCTAGGCTGTTCATGAAAACTAGCTGACTTCTTTTACATAATATTCGGATACAAAAAGAGTCTTTTTTCTGTATCCATTATGTGGATACGGTGAAAATGACAAATCATGAAATGTATGCATATCAAATATCAAGTTGACTAAATTGCACATTTACAGAACGATTTGAATATATAAATCATGGAAGTAAGTGTAAATCATAAAAAAAAATTAATTTAGCTTGTTTAGTAACTCATAAATGCCGTGCATGATGAAATCCAGATTCCAAGAAAACTGACACTGTGTTCATTGCATCACCGGTGACGTCCTTGCCAAGTGGAACCGGATGTACGAAATGGTTTAGTCCTGGTCCAATATCCACTGTTTTGGTTCTACAGGTAAACAGTCTTGCTTGGAAAGGGGGGATGTACGGGTATTGAACTGGATAGAAAGTGGTGGGCACGTGTCATGATGGCCATGATAATATTTGTTGTTGAAATATTGAATGGCGTATCGTCCGGGTTTGGCACATTGGTCTCCCCTCTGTTTTATGTGTTATCCTTTATCATGTTTATGTTTCAGTGGTGTCTTGCGTTGCTGACTTGAGGTCTTTTGTGGTTGTTCTTGTCAGTAGCTACCTTAGGGGGTTGTCGGTGTGATTAGTTTGCCAGCTGTCTTGATTTGTTTCGATCGTGAACGTGTGTGCTCCGTTGTGGGTGTTACAGTCCTAGTCGTGTTTTTTTTCCTTTATTTTTAGAACTGAAGGGCAGATTTTAAGTTGTTGTTCTTTTCTGTTCATATGTGGATTCGTTGTTATCTAGTCAGATGACGCAATTATTTACACAGACTTTCAGCAAGCATACGCATACAATAACATCAATGTCAATACATTAGTTTAAGTCGACGTACAATTGTGTCCTGACTTCTGGGTATCGACCGTAGAACTTCTTCAGTGACGATGTTAGTCGGTCACAAACGTATCCCTGACTGGGAAGCTTATCTGAAAGACGCCTAGCTCTCAGAATAAAATCTGTATATTTGGTACTTGCTCTTGCATAGCGTATCGACTGAGATATGAACACGCCATAAGCAGGTGATGAAGGGATGTTGCTACTCGGAAAAGGAAAGTTTGATGTTGAATTTGGAGTCATCACGTTTGTGATAGAGTGAGGTGTTCATGTGACCATCTGTCCAAATATTATCCAACATTATGTCCAAGTAGGATGCTGAATTATTTGTCTCTGTAGTTTCTTTGATTTCAAGCTACGAATGATAGATTCTGATGAGTTAATCCTTGAATTTTTGATTATTGATGGACAACACATCGTCTATGTATCTGTAAGTGAAGTTGAAGTCAGAAGCTAAGTATCGTTTCCCTTCAGAGACCAAAGATTGAATGAATTCGGCTTTGTACGAGTTAAGAAAAATGTCGGCAAGGAGTGGGGCACACTTGGTCCCCATTGAAATTCCGACAATTTGCTGGAAGACCTTAAGCTTTCCTCCAAAAACAACAAAAATGCTGTCGATCAGGAAGTTTAACATCTTTATAATATCTACTTCAGTGTACTTATTTTCAGAATCGGACTTTTCTTTTACAAAGTAGGTTTTGTCATAGATACAAACAATAAACTTGTATTTGCCATTGCCGTTCTTGCTTGGAAACGCATTACTTATAATATACAAGTCTTCCTTTCAATTTAGAATGTGGGATTGTAGTGTAAAGTGTCGAAAAATCAAAGGCTTTGATCGAATGGACTCTACTAAAATGAGTGGATATCAGATGTTCTAAAAGTTCCTTCGAATTCTTTAATATCCACATCTGGTTGATACCACTACGGGAATAAACTGTCGTTTATAATGAGGAATGGAAATTAACTTTCAATGTAGATAAAACTAAAATTATTATCTTTAGAAACGGTGGAAAGATTAGAAATGAGGGAAAGTATTTGCATAATTGTAGGAAAATTGAAATTGTTGATAAATTCAATTATTTAGGAATGTTATTTTACTATAATGGGAAGTTCAATTTTACTCAAAAACATATTGCAGATCAAGGAAGAAAGGCACTTTTCGCGATGAATAGTAAATTCAAAAAATATCAATTCAACATAAAAAGTAAATGTTCTGCATTTGATACATACATGTATTTGAGTTACGCGTGCGCAATTTGGGGTTTCTATAAAGCTAATGATGTTGAGAAAATCCACACCACGTTTTGCAAAAATGTTCTTCGAGTAAAGAAAAGCATATTTAATAGTTTGGTCTATTTTGAATTTGGACGATTTCCAATGTATATAACTAAAACAATTAAGAATATTAAGGTACTTGATAAAATTAAAGAACTCAGATAATTGAATTTTGTGCTCTTGCTTGGAAAATAGAGAAAATTTAAATGATAGTTGGATTAAGAATAGAATTGAATCATTTGGGTTTAGGATACATTTTTTATGAAACCACAGTAGATCAACTTGCACAGAAATTATTAGAGCAAAGATTTTATGATTTCTAAGTAGCAAGAAATCTTTTCAGCAATAAGAAGGACGTCCAACACGTGGACAATATTATAAATATATCGCAGATGACTTTGGTCTTCAATTTAATATATATGCACAACCAATGTTATTCCCTGAGATGTTAAACGTTTTTATAATTCAATAGCATCATTTAAAACCTGATAAATTTACAGCATGGACCAGACATGCACGTTTCGGATACTAAGCCCTCGTCAGTGAGATATTACTATTGAAATGAAGGTGCTGCAATTCGTGTATTAACACTCGTGACGTCACAATGCAAACCATCTTAAGAAACATGCCGCGACGACTGTTCTAAACTGCAAACTGAACCTGCGGTTTAGATTAATTTTAACCTCACCCTTTTACTTAGAAAAAGCAATTTCAGAAAACAAGAATGAAACAGACAACTATGGTGCACATATATAGAATAAATGTCATGTAATTTGTGTTTTGTCACGGGTATACTACACACAGCAAGTGCATTTATCCCATGAAATGCGCTACACGCATTGCATGTACGATAAATGCACTTGCTGTGTGTTGTATACCCGTACCAAACATAAATTAAGACACTTATTCTCTATTTATCTAAATCAATGAATGAAACACTTAGGAGAATTATAACTAGATTCAGACTGTCTTTTCATTCATTTATTTAATCTAAATGTAGAATCCGGGAGATATAAAAATGAATTAAGAAGTAACAGAATATGAACGCTATAAGATTTAAGTGATACAGAAGACGAGTTTCACTTTATTTTAAAATGCCCCAAATATAGCGAAATACGAAATTCGTGTATTAAAACATATCATTTTAGACAATCGAGTGTAATAATTAAAGAGGGACTCAACCAAAATGGCGGCGGCATTATTTGTTTTCGCACTTCCTAGGAAAAGTGCAGTCCTTGCTTCCTTAAAACATTCGATACCCAGATTGATATACAAATTTGAGTATCCTGATGAAGTTGGAATAATTTCCGACGTAATTTGATTTTCAAAATTATGGACTTTAGGAGTTTTACCCATGAGCTAACCACGACGTCATTTTGACGTTATCGGGGGGAAATGGCGTCACAAACTATCGCATTCAAAGTGCAATTAAAACATTAATACAAAACGTATCACATTGAAACTTTACATGTATAAAATAGAAAATTCACGTTGACAAATTTACATCACAAGGAAGCGGATGTCACTTCAATGAAAATTGACGAATTTGGAAGAAAAATTGGAAAATATATAGGTTTGTAAAATGTTAATCCCAAATTTAATTTTTTTTTCATGTAATCATGAAATAACTTCTAGACACCGTTGATTATTTGGTTAATTTTTGACGAGGATTGATCCACAGGATTCCTAATAATCACTTCTCAACTACAGTCAATTGGCTTGAAATTGTAATTTTTTTTTTTCTTTATTCAAATACCCTGCCTTTGTTTATAACAAAATTCAGCTAATCTTTTCCATATGTGAGAGCAATACATTTATGAATATTTTGGAAGTTAAATCAAAATTAATTTCCAATAATTTTAAGAGAACCGATATGACACTTTTAATATTATGACGTCATAAAGAAATGCACGGATACGTTGAAAAATGCATATCTCAAAGTCTCATTGAAATTTTTCCTGTAATAGAATCAAATGTAAGTTTGTATGATGAAGGACAGACAGAAATGAATAATTCGAGATAGTTTTGAGAAAAATTGATGTCGGCGTCAAAGTGTTCCATACCTCCTTAAAAGCTTTTACAATTGCTAAGTGTTCGTAATTTGAAAGAAATACGAAATTAAGGCACATTTTTGTTTTTAGCAGAAAAACTCAGGAAAGACAATACTAGTGCATAGATTTGAATATGCCCTTTATAAGTATACAATTATAGTAAGTACTGTTGAATATAAAAGCTCTCACGCATACTCCCAATTCTTTTTGACTTATCATTGATTTATTCATTATAATTCTATACATACTTCTATATCATGTTCTATTGTATTTTTCAACTTAATTATGTTCACATTGAACGTCTTATATTTTGTATTAACTTGTAATATGATTGATGTGCCAGTGGGCACAAAGAAATGAATGAACTTAACTGAACAAGATAACACATACATTTTGTAACAACATAAAATAATGAGGGGGCGACCATTCGATTACGAAGGGGAGGATGGCAAATTCTGTTCAGGTCGGATATTTAATTTCAATACAGAGCCGGCCGGATTCATTACTTTTCAGTAGCTCGAGGTCAGAATATTTTTTCCACCTCTAACAAATCCTTATAAGCAAAAAAAAAAAAGCAAGACACACACACAAGCAGAATTTTAAATATTTGACTTTAACTAATTTCAATTAATTGTTAAGAGACTTCAAGGCTTTTTGGGCATTGCAAACTATTATATGCATATGATATGTGCATGTATCACCTGCAAATTCTAAATTGAGTTTCACAGCGCATGGGGAGATCGAGGGGTATGCCCAAGGAAAATTTGTTCAGTCATAAGTTCAAGAACATGTACACATGTAGTTAGTGCGTAATGTACTATTCCTAGACGACATGAAGATCAGGATATTTGTGTTAAATGAAAATATGCATTTTCATTTCCCTCTTTTTTGTAATGAAAATGTTTACAGAATAAACCATTTTTATAAAAAGGAAAATCAGTGAAGGGCGAGCTGAGGGAGCCAAAAACATTGAGTGTAAGACACGCGAAGCGAGCCAAAATTTTCTGTCCTTGTATCGCTTGCGAAACATGCTGAAAATTGTTTTAGTGTATGGCACGAGGCTAAAAGTTCTTAATTTTATGAAATGCGGGCCAGAATATTCATTTTCTGCTACCTTGGGGGTCAGATTATTTATTTTCAACATTTTCTGGGTCAGAATATTTAATTCCAAAGAGTGCCAACTCCCCCCCCCCCCCTTAAGGATCAAATGTTCGTCTCCTAACATGAATGCTTCGTACGTTGAACACTTTTAACTAAAAATATAAAAACATGACATACCATAATTTGATAAGTAATTTAATTCGCCCTATTTCGCACAAAACAAGTGACACACAAGCCTCCAAAAATTATGAAGCAGCAAGAAAATCCAACTAAAACATAGGCTGCAGTCGCTGTCCAAAACGCGTAGTAATACAGTGTTTGATCACAATAACGAAAAGATGTACTTTGCCTGGCATCCGTTACAATATCATTGTAGGCACTGTAGATCCATACATTTCCTATAACAGAAGATTTTAGCATTCATAAATGTGGTCATTTTACTATATATATCCGTAACTGGAAGCATTATTTCATCGACCCGAATAACCAAAGAGTAACACAGAATCAACAAATAATTTTCAATGATAGTGTGTTCTGTGACTAAATATTGCAGTTCAAGGGATGTCCCATACTCTTTGAATTTATTTATTTCTTTTTTTTTTTTTGAAAATACATAATTATTTTCTTATTTTCAATGAAAAAGAATGCGTGCGGGAGGTTAACAACCTCACCTTATCTTACCCTACATGGGTAAAAACAAATAACATGCACAATTAACATACCTGCTATAAACCACACAAAGATGAAGCAGATTAGTAAACTATTAAAGGCGCTGACTACTGGGTTGGGTTTTCTTTCTGTGTCCCCATGTTCTGTTTCTGTTTCCCTGGACCTTTGTTTTATCCTCTGTACTATCCCTGACACATTATGGATCATTCCTAAGATACCACTAACAATCAAATACACGGGTATCATTCTCTCCATGGGACAACTTCTTATATAGATAGAACCTGAAAGAAGGGTTAAATTTGTTGATATAAGAAAGAATTCGACACATTTTCCAAGTATGGAATTTCATGATACGTATAGATACTTTTATTTTGTAACAGCTTTCCGGAAGGTATTGTTGACAAAAAAAGTTATCTATAATCCGAGTGCCTTATCTTTGAGAATTCACCCTTTGTGAGAATTCTACGGGAACGGATGTAACTGTCCGTCTGTCCGTCAAAGAATTTTCTCCAGTCTCTTCTGTCGAAATACCCTATATTCCTGCTGTACGGGCTGCCTCTTCTTTAACGGACAGACTCGTCTATAGAATTTTTGCCAGTGATGACCAGCAAGCAGGGTATTCTTAATCTTCCTGGGCACTTTATCTAGCTCTCTTTGTAGGAGTTAACTTTATTCTATACTTCAATGCAACTGATTTACCTTGAATTTCGTTAGATACCGTATAATGTTTTGGATACACTGCTTTGTTTATCAAAATCTTTCTTTTTCTTTTAATTCGTGTACTTACCTATGACTATGTTGCAAATTGGAATGACTAGGAATATCCATAGGCAAACAATGCATCCAACTGAAGAAAACAATACTAGATGAAGTGACAAAAAAAAATCAAAGGACTGAAGGTCCTGAGAGAAACTTCTAGATCACGCAAAATTTATTGTCAGCAGATATTAAAATGTTGAATAATTTTATCGTAAGGCAATGATTTTTTTAACACAGGTTGCGTATGTGAAGCTTTTAATATCTCTATAAACAACACAGACTATGTTTATCTAACCTCAGTGTTGATATAAGAAAGACAACTCTATAACTTTAATGCAATTTTTGAGTTATCTTTCCTAACATTGTCATAAACAAAGTAGTATATTACTACGCCACCATTGTGCTGTGAAAACAAAAATTATAGTTGATATTGTGTTGTGCATTTATTCTATATGAAATTGAAACTGTTTTCAAGATGAAGAATATTCTTGTTCTTGCATTTTGTATGTGGTAGACAGCAAATTCCTGAACTAGACACAGCACTTAGCCACTATATTTTGAGGTGCAAAGCGGCAGTATCTCAATTTGCATACTTTGAAGCAGTTACCATAACAGTAAGATACTTCCTGAAAGTAAGTATCTCAATAATGAAAAAATCTTATAATTGAGAACGTACAAAAAGGATGTCAGAAACCAGTCAATCTTCAAACTTCATAATCTTCAAAACAGTGGTACACTAAATGTTTTGTTAGTTATGAATTTTTTATGGATGGACGGGGGTTTAATTGTTTGGTTGGGTTAATTCTGACTGACTTGAGCCCTATCTCATCAGCATTAAAACATGACTGAATGTCTTTGTCAATACAAAAATACAGAATATTTTTTTCCCAACAAGGCAAGCAACATTCTAAAAGACACGTAACAATCTGCACATATAATTCGAATACGGAAAAAAAACATATACACTATGACTAACATTTTGTTGTCCACAACGTTGGAAGATGTTTCACGTTAGAATCATGAAAATATCGAATTTGACACTTTATCGCTATATTAACGCTTTTCTGAAAGGCCTAAGTGACAGGTGTTACTAGCAAACAGGAGATACTTACTCTTCCCGGACACCTGATCTCATCTCCATTGGAGACTCACTTTTGCTCCTTTGTTTTGTTGAGTAGAATTCTTCATGATTTTTGGATTATGACTTTGATGTTTGTATTTGACTTTCACTAACTGATCCTATACTCAATTACTCACCTGAGGATGTGATTAAGTTGAAAGCTGTCTTCAGGAACTCTACTCCGCTGTTGGATTTATGGTGAACGTCTCTCAGCTTCCTGAACACGGAGTCGTAAGAAGGAGGTGGGCTAACTGGAAACAGAAATAAAGATTGGTTTGTATGTCTGTTGATTCCTTTATGATGTGCTTACTAGGTCATTGATGTGCTCAATCATAGGGTAATCCACTTAAATGTTTACTGCTTAAATGTCTCTATAAAATATTTTAATTTTTTTTTTTTTTGAATTTACACTATACATCAAGCGATTTTGATTCCGAAATCTAATATTTATTCTTCGTTCTTGCATGGATATTTTTTTCATGATCATATACTTCATATCCAAAATTTATCAAACAAATGCAGACTTCATATAGACTTCATCAAGTCCCAGTAACTTAGACATTGAATTTACATATCAAACATAAAAACAAAAGTCCTCGCTGTAACAGCTCGATCAGTCATCGATCATCTGAATCAATAGATTTGAAATATATAATGGAATTAACTGAGAAATCTTTTTAATTCTTCTTAGATCTAGAAATTCGGTCCATTTTAAGTGGATGCGAACTGTAACCATGCAGCGCTTTCACGCAATGCCAATTCTTAGAGTCGCGATCGGCATAGTTACACTATTCTAAGGTTAAAAATCTTAGTTTTTCGTGGAAAATGTAGCTTTATTAATGCTCAATTTAGCCGTGGATACTGAAGTTTTATTTGATGAGAAAAGACAAACTACATGAAAAACAAGGCAGACTTACCATCGGTTGTACCAGTCAATCTGTACTCCGGTACCTTCTCTACGTCCATTAAAGACACGAACAATGTACTGCTGTACAGACGTACGGACGTACATGTGGTGTGCTTAATTGCGATTCATTACTGGAATAAATCATTATTTCATATTAAGGTAAGTCCCTAATCGTAGATCTAACAGATGATCTTTTTATGAAAAGTATTTTTCCCTAAGGAACATAGACATTGATAACCAGTTTTGTTTTATGTACATGTATCCTTGCGCACTAAGATTTAGAAATATCAAATATCCAGTATATGCATTTAATCCCTCCAAGTTCACTTATTATACATGTAGGTCCAAAATCAATTGTTTTGTTCTTAATTATAAAATAAGATATATAGAAAAAAAAATATAGCACTTAAAAAGATACTATAAGTTATAAATTTCAATGATATGTCGAAAAACACAAGGGTATGTACCCCTTATAATTTCATTGTATTTTCGACTAGTTAAATACACTAAATCCAACTTTTAGCCAAAAATAAACAGATAGAATTTCTTTATTTTGCATTATTTAATAATATAATGTAAATAGATGAAAAGAAAACGCATACAGGTATTCAGTGTCGTATAGGATTAAGATAGGGCTCCAAAGACAAGGGCACCGCTTTTTTTTGGGGGGGGGGGGGGAGGGGGGAGGGGGCAGTTTTGATGTACTATTTCCACAAGTACACAAACAACCATTTAACAAAAAAAAAATAAGTTCAAGATTTATTCTTTTGACATTCTTTCAATAGATCAAAGTGTAGACTTAACATAAGTGTAAAATATCCCTAATGTAAGATATTTAGGATAATACATAAGGGTATCCCCTAAACTTCCAAAGATGTTTGGTATACAGTTACTACATAAACAGTCATGAAAAATGAGTCAAATTTTCAATTATCTTCAATATACAAAATTCTCATGAAAACAATGTATATAGGTCAGTAGTGAATATATAGTGTAAAAATATATAATTTCAACCATAACAACAACCGGGAAATAAAAATCTTTTAACGGTCGAGTAGGGACCTACGGAAGCCAGTTCGTGCCGTGTTATATTTTTTTACTATCTCGTAGTTACGAGAAACTTTTCCCGTAGTTACGAGAAACAAATCTTGTAATTACGAGAAAAAATTCGAACGCACTTTTTTCTCGTAACTACGAGATTTCTTTCCCGTAACTACGAGAAAAGTTTCTCGTAACTACGAGATAGTAAAAAGATATAACATGGCACGAACTGGCTTCCGTAGGGACCCACCTTAAAGAAAGAAATAACCATTGCTTTTATTATATGATTTTCTGATTATAAACCATCCTACAGTCGAAATTCTAAAAAAAATCATGCATTGATTATTTTTTTTCGAAAAAAATGGATATTATAATTGAAGGAAGATCTTAACATGTATGTACAATGCATCTATCTTGATGGAATTTTGATAGTGAAATCAATCCCACCCACTAGAATTTTGTGAAAAAAATCTGTAATAAATTCAAATGTTGTGTAAAACTTTCACAATCAAAGGCTAGAAAAGCGTCCCCCAACTAACACCAACACTTTTCAGTCTCTTGCTATATATGGATTAGAAACTCTCCGGTGATCATGATTGGTAATGCTTGCCTATAGATACATGTGGAAATATGTAAATCGGCCAACAACTTTAATATTTGTTGAAAAACATGTACATTTTCATACTCAAAGCTTACACATCTTGATTCTCTCATTCTTCGGGGTTATAATTATTTGAACATATCAAAGTTGAATATTTGCCTAAATTTTAATACTTCTATGTCAAACGTGCATGAATATTAAGATAATTATTAAACTTTCAAATATAGGATTAATACATTTGTATATATACAACTTACATGTACAAGTTTGTGCATTTAACTTACCTTTACTAAATTTTGATTTTTCAGTCATAAAATATAAAATAATAAAGTAATAAGCAAAGATCAAAGTTCTAACTAAATGCAAGTACTATCTTATATATATACGAGTGTATGTGTGTTTAAATTATTCCTGCATATTTGATCCGATAATGTTTTTAAATGGCAATGTTTATACATCGAATACTTCATGTATGAGATCTGACCATACATGTGAATAGGGCATTTAAAAAGTACACATATATGTACTATACTTATACTTACAAGTGCATGTCACAGTGTCAGCCATGTTTTGTTTACAAGTATCCCTTTTCGTTAAAAACGCACCTAATATGAACGTCGACACGTCAGAATATTTTAAAACTAATACTGGAATACATGTACATGTAAACTGTCTTTCATGTGAACAGTTTAGGCGAAAATACTATAAGTGCGGTATTCATAGTAAAGATTAAATCTAAAAGATATTTTTAAAAATATATCTTAAAAAAGACTTTTTAAAAAACATTTGACTTGTCGAAGGAATTTACTATTTCAGAGATATACATTAACGTCCAAACAGTCCTTTCCCATTTCGGGACCTCAATAGATGAACGATTTGGGGGTAAAGCAAAGCAAATCTGTAGCGATTTGACATTGTTCTAGAGATGTAAAATATTGTCGAATTTTAGGATGATTATAGATGGAGCCACTGCTGACGTCAGAATTTCCGAAACGATAAAGAGGTCATGAACCAGTTTGACATAATCTACCTCTTGCAGTGGTTAATTTAGCTATAGCCGTACAAGCGATCACAGATGTTGCATCCCAGTTGGTTTTGCCATCTACAAATGATAATCCCTGGTGATTCAAAAATGCACTGTCATGACATTACACTTACTAAATATCATATTTTTTACCTCCAACATCCCATATCCCTCTATACCACCGTGACCATGATGCAACTATTCCGCAACGTCGGATGCAACTTTTCCCTATGGAGAAAAATTATTGTTGTCTTTAAGAAGTCATATATTCTGTTCAAGATTGAATTTCCAAAAATGAGTCATTTGTTGCACTAAAG
Organism: Pinctada imbricata; assembly: GCA_033119305.1. Classification (NCBI taxonomy): domain Eukaryota; kingdom Metazoa; phylum Mollusca; class Bivalvia; order Pterioida; family Pteriidae; genus Pinctada; species Pinctada imbricata. Next base: position 25,392,410 of record VSWD01000006.1, read on the forward strand.
GGATGTCAGAGGTACCTCTTCAAACAATTTACGGTATCGTGAAATGAGCCGTTGATGTGTACCCTTCCCGGGATAAACATAAAAAGATCGCTCTCCTCGGATTTATTTCTTGTTCCGCACCAAGTTAGTTTCAAGTCAAAATTTGTTTTCGTTTCCACATTTTTATTAAGCTTTGCACTTTCTTTACATTTATCATAATTACCGTATCAATTTCTGATTTTTTATCTTTTTTTTTTTTATTATTATTCTTATTTTTATCTATCTATTTATTTTATTTTTTTATTATTCTAATTTGTTTTATGTTGAAGTGGTGTTTTCATAAAATCTTATATTTATAAAAGGAAATGCTTGGATAAATGGAATAATAGTTGCGGGTGCTTGGACGAATAACTAAGTCCTCTCCGACGATCGAAGCAGTGGGGGGAGGGTAATGAAATTAGATAGCCTTAATAAAGACCATAATAAGACACATCTCTTGCAAATGTAGCCGCAAAAATGACAATAAATTGCAGAAAGTTCAATAATATCACATGGAAGAATGAAACCCCTCATAATATGAATTCATTTCCTATAACCTTTGATCTTTTGGGGTTCAACCGTACGTACACGCCCTTCGATCGGGTATCCCTACCCAATCAACCGCGCCCGAATCATGATGAAATTTAATTTACAAAAACAGCCCACTGTTTTCTTTTCTGTTCCGACCCTTCGTGTCACACGGAGCTTCGCTCGACCAGTGCAAACTGCGAACATCATTTTCCTTGTAGTATAGAAATTTTGCAATCTAACTCCCTCGCTTTATTAACCGTAACTTAGTTTGGTGTAATATACTATACATTTGCATAAAGTAATTGTGATACTTTCCAATCAAGTCTAAAGTTACCTATATCAATGCAAGTACAAGACATTTTACCATGGTGAATTTCTTGTTGACGTATATATTTGTTCACAATGAGGGGGTGTGCAGCAAGGAGAAATTTGCTTAAAAATGACTGCATCGTAAATAGTTCGAAATTAAATTAAATAGAAAAATTTGAAGAAATAAAACTTTCCGAAATCGATGATGATGGAAAGGCTGAATCTTAAAAGGTAAGAAACCAGTCATTTATTCATCAGCTAAATCATTTGATACAAAACACTTATCCAAATAAGCCGCTTATCAGATACATCTACTTAATAGTATTTTTAAATATGTTTTTTAATATTAAACTTAATTTTCTACATTTTATTTGTATTATTTAAAAATTGATAAAATTCGTTTTTTATATGTAACAAATTTTAAAAATTGCACCAAAAATTATTTTAGTCGAAGAAATTTCTTTATATCAGAACTAATAATAAAGAAAAGTTCATTTGTGTCCTTCACTACATTTCCATTTTTAGTATGTAAATATATGTACCTGCTATTCTATGTGCAGTTTTCATTTACACTGATATTTATGTAGAATGTTTATTCGAAAGTATCTTGAGTAGCATCGTTTTTTCGTCTATCTCTCTCTCTCTCTCTCTCTCTCAGTTCTAGGTGTTGCTTGAAAAAATCCAAATTTTGTACTGTGCGGGTACATGTAACCTCTTCTTTCACCCAGAAAAAAATGTTTATAATAGAATTTTAGAATATTTTTCGATAGATCCAGCAAACTATATTTTCAAGTTTTGCCTTCATAAAAATTGTTATATAAAATATACAAAACCCGTAAATATAGTATTACAGTTTGATTTAATCAATGATTATTACCTGATTTTGCTGATTAGAAATACTAACAAAACAATGTTTTCTGTTTGAAGTGTCAAGTTGTCGAATTTACACAGCGGGATACTAAGCTATGAGGAACAAAACTAACCTTTCAATACCAAACTGAATTTTCACGAAACTTGTGACTGATTATCATATATATCTTGTCTCTCTCTCTTTAACAGATACTGTTTAATCAGCGTCACAGTGCTAATTGTTATCTCCCAGACTCATGGTAAGTTTACATCTGCAACTTTTGAAATTTTTTATTATTACGATAACGCGCCTTTTCTAGGATCATGGATAGATGGAAATCAAATTACTTCATATACATGTGCATACGCGGATCTAAATATAGTGCGAGGTGTTTGGAATACCCAACCCTCACCCTGGAAATTGTTTTTAAGAACAAAAAAAAAAAAGAAAAAAAAAAAACTCACTAACAGTTTCCACATTTTTTGCGCATAATTTTTTTTTCTAAAACAATAGCGAGACCCCCCTTTTTTAACACTGTCTAAACCCGCGCACCCACAACAAAATATAAAAAAACCCCACTGTTTTCAACATTTTGGGGCATTACTTTTTCTAATAATATAAGCGGGACCCCTCCCCCCTTTTTTCTTAATCCGCGCATATCAACAAAATGTTTTTAAAAATATACAACGTACACCTCTTTGTAAATCTGTTAACTTTAAAGTTTTAATTTTGGATTGTGTTGGAACTTTCTTATCCACCCTGTTCTTGATGTTTACAAAAAGGTTGATTAAAAAATACGTTTTATGAATTTTGTATTTCATTACGTCAGGTGCTTTTGAGAACGTGACGTATACAGCTACGTCATCGCCAGCATACTTCTCGTCGCCTGGATACCCGACAGCATATTCAGAGTGAGTACAACACAGTGCATGGATCAGATTAATAGAATCTATCACGTCGTTGAGACTGAGACAGGGGAATCTCATCCGAGTGTAAAAGATTTGCAATCCACGACGAGGCTTGCCGAGTCGTGGATGTAGCAAATCTTTTGCACGAGGATGAGATTCCCCTGTCTCAGTCGTAACGTCGTGATTGATTATTTTTCTCACTCACCTCATTTATCATCACTTTAATGTTTTTTTAAAAGCTAGAATCGATACCAAAACCTACACAAATCTAACGATGGCGTGACGTTACTTTCTATGACGTCATAATAGGAGTCACGTGGAGTGTGAGACAAGGAAATCTCAAACTGCTACGTCTACGTTTTTTCTTTTGTCTCACGACGTAAGTGAGTGAGAAAACGAAATCCGCCTCTCGAAGAAGGGAAGATTTCATTGAGAGAGGTTAAGGTTCTATGGGCTTTATCTGCAATTTGTAAGGGAGATTCAGTGAATACTTTAAAACTTTTAGTACTTTTTTGTTTTTCCCTTTTTTTACGTTGGGAGTGCTCGCGTTTATTATCTTTTTATTTATTTTTTTTTGGGGGGGGGGGTTAGCTATGCAAGTAGATATAGTATATGATATAAGCATACTTCTGGTCTTTTTAAGTTTCATATCGTTGCTCCACACTCTTCTAATATTTCATTTCAATGCTGATATGTTCAATCATGACTTATAAACAAAACTACATATATATATATATAGAAATATATCATATATTTGAAGCAATCTGACGTATGAAGTGACGATCTCGGCTGGTGAGACTGAGATAATTAACCTTGAGATGACAGACTGCGAGATCGAGTATGCTAGCGCCAAGGTACCATTCTGTCAAGTGGATAAACTCATAATTTATGACGGTAAGCAGGGATCTTCATGATTATATAGGCCAGTGTCATTGGACCACCATCCGCTTGATAGGGATTTTTTTTCTTGATACCCAACTTTTTTTTATTGCAGAGATCCCGCGTTTAATTCATTTGGTTGACCAATCGAAAAGTTCAACATTTAGCTGACAAAGAATGATAGTACTTTAAAATTCCTCGTAATCTAATGGAATTTAAAGTTTGGAAGCCACAGACTTGTCAAATTTTCAAAGCAATCGAGCAATATGACTTAAAAACCTACAGGTCCTTGCATCAAGTAACGAGAATATTGACAGCTCTGAAGCCGACGATATACGTCAATCGTTTGAGACGCAAACTCATAATGATAAAATATTTGAACGCTTTAAAGTATCAAAATTTCTTCAATAATTCATTTCAAAAGATGAGTCCAGGAACTCAAGGGACTCGGGGCCCGAAATAACTGACACCAAAGGACTTACAAATAAATTAACTACATGGCTACAAAACAAATCAATTTCCGAAAAATTGGTCTTCAGTACACCGTGATATCATCATCAGGCTTGCCATTACAATTTATCATGTTGCCATTTTTGAAAATGCAGTTCTTGAACATTTTGCAGGTCAATTCGACAATGCAACAATTCTGTATCAGGGATGTTGTTTGACCGCAGTCTCCAACCTTCAGAGTACTGATCGCTATATGTTCCTTCGGTTTACATCAGACACGACGGTAACAGCCAGGGGGTTCCGAGCAAAATACTTTAACAACATCACAGTTGGTAAGTTTGAACTTAACATGTCATCTTTCAATACTCTTGAGAAAACTTTATTTCATTCAACTGTACTTCAAAAGTCTAACAGACAAGACATTTCTGACAACAGACTTGTCTTTATCAAGAGGCACTCAAAATTAGCAAGTTTGACCATATAAAGGCATTGTTGTCAAGGATCCCTCTTCCCTTCGGTTTCAATTTTTTTGAATGACCACTATACTACCTTTTAAAAACTTTAAACGACATAGAAGAGCTATACTTACAGACCGTTTCTCGGATTGAGGGATCTCTACAGGTCTGAAGTGTTATACATGTATTGTCATCAGTGTATAAAAATGAATGTCAGTTCTGTCAGATTTATTGACAAACACAGCTGACAACATTGGCAATGTTGTCACAATTTGGTATAATCATAAAAAGCTTGCCAGAAAGCAATATCATTATATGGGCATACCAAGCAGTCAAAGTAGTAATTCATCTATTTACTTCCTTTCAGAATCTCCTAATGAGGGATCCATACAAGTTTAATGCTGAAATTACACAATAATTCAAGAATAACAAAAGAAATTTATAATAATAATGTTTTTTTTTTCAGAAACTCAATCTGAAGACATTAGTGCTGCCAATCTAGCCTATATAGGCGTGGCCTTAGCAGTCGTGTTGTGTATAGGGGTCGTACTGGTGGTGCTATTTCTCATCTACAAGGTCAAGGCCAAGGGCAAAGGTCAACAGAAAATATGTCCAGAAGATGAAGAACACGGCAAATACATGGAGGATGAGGAATTCAAACCTGGTCCATCGAAAGTTGAGAAGAAAAGATCCCCACCGAGTCCTCCGGATAGCCCCATACCAAAACCAAGTCCATGGCGACCAAATAGCGGCATGCAGCTTGACGATAGTAAATTCGGACCAAAGAAGCCAGACTTGTTGATATTCGACAAAACTTTTCCGGATGGTAGCACTAAAGCTAATAAGCTACCACCAGTTACAGAGAAGAAGGTTTCTACTGATGTTGATGGGCAGGTAGATGGACATTTATAGTGTTTTTAAAAAGTGTTTGAAGTTTGTGGTTTTTGAAAAAAAAATATTCAAGGATGGACAGAAGTAAAGAATTTTCTTAATGTTTGAAGTGTTGAACTATATAAATGATTTAAAAGTCTGTTACATGCAGGGAATGAACATGTGATAATATTATATTTTCTTCTACCTCAAAATAAGAAGAGTTTGTGAAGTGCAGGTTGGATTTAATTTTACATATACTTTAATGTGATGAAATATTTAATTTATTTATCTATTTATTTACTTTTTTAAAAATACTTATTTTGAACACAAACTTTGCCATTTCATAAAAAATATCCCTGAAATATGTAAATAAAATTATTATATCATGCCAATTTAAGATTATTTTTCAGCATCAAACAAGATGTGTATAGCTTGATCTCAATTAATTGAATGTCTGAAAATAAAGAAATAAATAGTAACATACAGAGGTACTGGTTGTCACGCTTTGTATAGGTTAGAAGGTATTTTGAAGTTTCTACATGAATAAGAAGTGGGCAGAGAGTGGGCAAAGCTCCTTCTTATTCATGTAGAAACTTAAAAATACCTTCTAACCAGCTTAGCTGGCAAGTGCCCCAGTGGCATAGTAGTTAGCGTACCTGGATAGCATGCCGGATATGACGCAGGAGCTCTGGAGTTTGCACCCCACTAAAGTACCAACAGCCAGTTCAGAAAACAGAAATTTTGATTTTACGGGAAAATGCTTTGAGATAGACACGTATGAATATCGAGAGAAATATTCAACTTTTAGAGCACTGTTTGAAAATGAAATTTCATTTTGGTATCATTTTCGCGTTTCCCCTCTACACATATGAAAATAGCATAGTAAATCATCTTTTCCATGCACTAAGTCATTAAACCTACACTGGTCAAGTTTGACTAATGCAAAAGCCATAATCATAGTTGTACACATAGATTTATGCCTGAATGATCAGTGAATAGCTACCTGTATGAATGGGTATTGCTGTTTTATTTAATATACTCGACCCTTGTTTAGAAAAACGACTTCGATAATTTCTGAGCGTAAAATGTTGCTATTTTCCTATGAGTACACCAAAAATGATGTCTTATATGGTTAAAAAAGCTATGTTTTTGAATACTGCTTTTCCTTCTGCACTACCATTTAAATTTTCTAGTAATAATTTTTTGCCGTTTACAAATTAAAAGGGAAATTTCTGTTTTCTTAAGAACCTATTAGTACTTTAACACCACATATTTTTCCAAGTATATTCTGTTCAGGTTTTGTAGGATACAGGATCCATGACGACCATTAAGATGGTTTATGTATAGAATCTTCCCAAATAAGACGATCAATTTGAGAGCCTGTGATTGGCTTAGCTAAAATGGTGCCATCTACAATATTAATTAACCTAGTGCATGAATTATTCATCACAGAATTGTTAAAGATCCACCCCCTGATAAATATTATCTTAAATATTATTTATACAATGAAATAATGCTTTTAAAAAATATTTGAAAGGAGCTGATAAGATAAGGCGTAAAATCTGCCCTGAAAAAGTGGAATTTTCAAAATGGGACCTTCAAAAAAATTCTTTCACAAAATTTATGCCAGTTCTTGGTTTCATCATAATCAGCAGTTGCATAAGATTCATCATGCATAGTTTTCCTAAATTTTGGGGCTAAATATATCTATTTTCTATAGAAACCAATGGAAAATGGAAAAGTTTTTTAAAACATTGTTCCCCCCTCAGCTACAGAACGCCACTTTTACAGAAGGTGTATATCACTAATACACATCTTTTGACAAAGTGGGGTTCTGTAGCTAAGGGGGGAACGATACCCCAGAGAGGAAAAACTGAAAAGGGGAGGGTGGGGGGCTTTTTACAAATCTGTGTTTTAGGCCGTAATATAACCAAATTTAATTTTTTTCCTTTTTAAAGTCATTCATTTATTTATTCTAAACATGTTCACATGAAATGCACTAGATTTTGGAATGAAATAAACAGGAGTGTACAGTTTATTTCTACTGTAATGTCTATTTCGCGGTAATTGCCTACTTTGTAGTCAATGAATACAGAAAACAACCATATTTCAGATTCAATATTTTAAGATTGATGGAAAAAATTGAGACCAGTCTTTTGAATTTAATTTCTAGTATCTTTTTTAGACTTTAACTATGTTTTAAAGTTTATAGATATCCATATTAGCCAGATTGTTCTTAATTTTCAACGTTTTTTGATTGATATTAGCTTCTTTTCAACATGGCTACCCCCTACTCTTTGGACTGAAATTTAAGTACCCAGAAATAAGCTTACCAAAATAAAAGTTGTATCAGGAATCTCCAAATACATTACATTTGAGTAATTATCAAGTTTTTCTTGCGTACAGATCATTGTGTAGAAGAAATACTTGATGAGATTCAGGGCTAAATACAGCCCTTATCTTATCAGCTCCTTTCAATATTCTAGCTTTTATTGAAACAGATTTTATACATCTATGTTACATTTTATAACATCCAGAGACTTTGATTTTGAGACATATGAAAGAATAAGTCATTTGTTTGAATACACAAAATGTACATGCAGTTGCAAATTTAATATTCCAGATGCATGATTCAGTTTATCAATTGCATGGTTTCATTTAAGAAATAATGAAAAATTTGATTAATTAGTTTTCTTGTTTAAACATTCATTTACATTAAATTCCATGAATATATGTGATTCCTTAAAATTATACTTAAGTTCATGATCAGTATGTATATCATTATGGCACTACCCTAGTGATATGGGCATTTGATCTTATGTTCATTTTTGCAAAATATTATTAGTTATACAGTGTTTTACAGGGGGGATACAGAAATATATTGGGTCGATGAAAAAAAGTTGTATTGGGCGAGGCGAAGCCGAGTCCAATACAACTTTTTTCATCAACCCAATATATCTTTGTATCCCCCCTGTAAAACACTGAATAACGAATTTATCCCAACGATGGCTTTTGGCTTGTGTATGTAACGTCAACATATTTTAAAGCATCTCGGTGACGTCAATATAGTAAAGCGTCTTAATTGAAGCAGGATATTAAAATAATATCATGTCAGTAAAATAATACAACATAATATTCAGTTCCTCTCGACCAATCAGATTGCAGGAAATTTGCCAGAGGTGGGATAATAACATTTATGCCCTTGTTAGGAGCCCTATGTTATCTTTACCCTCTGGAAGATATAAAGGATGTCATTGAGTGATTTATGAAATAAATATTATATTTTTTCTGTTGATGAAGGTATCGCCTGAAAAATTGGACGGAAAACTGCATCAATGCCCGAAGCATGTTGATGCAAAAGTTTTCCGTCCAATTTTTCGGGTGATTCCTGCATCAACAGAAGAAAATATAATATCCATTTCTTATCATTTTATATCATCTTATTATGGAAAACACACTGTTTTCTTAAATCTAATAAAAATCAATCCCCGCACTATGTTTCAAAAGTTCAGTGGGTTGCGCAGTGATACAACTGCCTCCCAAGAGGGAATCAAGCTATGGCAACCGCCATGATTCAAACAGCGAACAATCATCTCTCCTTATCTTTGGAATAAGAACCAGTTTGAGGAAATCCTACATGCACAGGAAGTTTTTCAGTAGGTAAAAAAGAAATGGTAACCTTGAAATTATAAGTGAACATCAACATATCGTACTTTGAGATATGATGATACAGGTGTTAGGGAATCCCCAGTTCCAAAAATAGTCCTATAATTAGACCTTCGTGAAAAATTTAGTTGATCGATATAGCAACAAAATTTCTCAGCCAATCAGAATCTTCGTTTCTAAATAATAACAATGAAAATTAAATGATTAATACATATTTACAAATTTATCATAATATGGATATCAAGAAAGTAATAGGAACTATTTCCAATTATTTTATATATCTAAAGTAACTTTACATATATAACTTTAAGTAACAGTAACATAATTAATTGTGCATACATGCATAAACAATAATAAGCTCCTGACAAAAACCAAATTTCCAAAATATTAAACATAAATGAAAAATTGAGGTTTATAACTCCTGCTTACATTACCCTTGCATGAAAAAAATATAAAATATACAAAATAATCTATAAATCCTTATCATGCAGCATAAACATCGTTGTGGAATCACCAATATCCTTTAGAATGATACCCTAGTTTGTATGAAAATCACTGATACGATTGGGTGTTCCTTGTGACATCACCGAGAAAAAGGTGCTCTGACAATTCAATCCATGTCTTGAGAATATCACAGTGAAAGCCTACGGCTGGACAGAAATCCCAATCAAATATGTGCAAATGGCAAACGAGGTTGCGGAAACCTTTCATCAAGTTGGCAGCTCATGGTATGAGTGCAAGGTGTGGAGCTGCAACACTGTCGAATCGCCGAAGTCCAATGAGGCAGTGTGATGAAAACCAATGTTTGATGCCACTACGAGGTACTCACACAATGCAAATAGGGAATAAACTGTAAAGTAAGAAATACGGATAGGTTAATATCTGCAAATAGGGAATAAACTGTAAAATAAGAAATATGGATAGGTTAATATCTGCAAATCGGGAATAAACTGTAAAATAAGAAATATGAATAGGTTAATATTTTCTTTAAAAATGAATGTATGTATTGAATGATAAATAAGATGAATTCGCCTCACTCAGTACATGTGTTCAAGTACATGAATACATGTTAAGATCTATAACATACATGTATTTATTAAATAACCGTTTTAATTATTTCAAAAGTATTACATTCAAGGGTTTATCAATTTGTAATGATAAATGGACTATATATTGAAGGCATTTATCAATTTGTGATTATAAATGGAGTATAAGACGCTTTGTGAAAAGAAATCCCAGGCCTTGAAAATTGGTTTATATCAATCTATACAAGGGTTACATATAACATTATCTAAAATGCTAAATATGACATTCAGATTATAGAAAATTTCTTTTGTCTACATTCATTTCCATGTATTTTGTAAAAAGTTTTCACTTCACTTTGTATTTTATAATCATCAAACTTTATGCACATAATATTATTGTTATCATTTACTATGGAAATGAAAATGGCAATCAATCAAATCCATCATATATTGATTATAAATGAAAAATATTATAAAGGGTTATCAAATGAAATTTCCATTGTTTTCCTTGAATCTAAAGTGGGATTTTAGAAGGACAGACAATTAACAATTACTAAAAACTTTTCTTATATTTTCAAAAAAGCAAAAACAAAAACAACCAGACTTGTCAGAATGACAACATAGCTCGCCGGTGGCAACCATATGTAAATTGCAACAACAACAAAAAGTAGGTAAAATTTCAAGGTCAAGGTCACTAGGTCAAAATTTATGGTACGGCATGAAAGGTCTTATCACAAGGAATGCACATGTGAAATATCAAAGCGCTATCACTTACCATTCAAAAAATATGGCCCAAGTCAAAGTTTTTGAAAAGTAGGTAAAATTTCAAGGTCAAGGTAACTAGGTCAAAATTTATGGTACGGCATGAAAGGTCTTATCACAAGGAATGCACATGTGAAATATCAAAGCCCTATCACTTACCAATCAAAAAATATGGCCAAGGTTAAAGTTTTTCAAAAGTAGGTCATTCTCCAAGGTCAAGGTCACAAGGTCAAAAATTTTGGTATCCATGGAAAGGTCTTGTCACAAGGAATACACATGTGGAATATCAAAGCCCTATCACTTACCAATCAAAAAATATGGCCAAGGTTAAAGTTTTTCAAAAGTAGGTCATTCTCCAAGGTCAAGGTCACAAGGTCAAAAATTTTGGTATCCATGGAAAGGTCTTGTCACAAGGAATACACATGTGGAATATCAAAGCCCTATCACTTACCATTCAAAAAATATGGCCAAGGTTAAAGTTTTTCAAAAGTAGGTCAATCTCCAAGGTCAAGGTCACAAGGTCAAAAATTTTGGTATCCATGGAAAGGTCTTGTCACAAGGAATACACATGTGGAATATCAAAGCCCTATCACTTACCATTCAAAAAATATGGCCAAGGTTAAAGTTTTTCAAAAGTAGGTCAATCTCCAAGGTCAAGGTCACAAGGTCAAAAATTTTGGTATCCATGGAAAGGTCTTGTCACAAGGAATACACATGTGAAATATCAAAGCCCTATCACTTACCATTCAAAAAATATGGCCAAGGTTAAAGTTTTTCAAAAGTAGGTCAATCTCCAAGGTCAAGGTCACAAGGTCAAAAATTTTGGTATCCGTGGAAAGGTCTTGTCACAAGGAATGCACATGTGAAATATGAAAGCCCAATCTGTATTGGTTTAAAAGTTATAAGCAAGGTTAAAGTTTTTGTGCACGCGCACGCAGACGCAGACGCCAACGCCAACGCCGACACCGGGGGTATGACAATAGCTCTCCGGACATTCGTCCCGGCGAGCTAAAAATCAATTAATTACCATATTTGATGAGTGCTTAACTACGATTGTTTTCCTCCATTCATGTGAACTGTCTTTCCAAATATAGCGTCAGGACAAATTGATATTGAACAGTCGGAGAAATCATAAGAAGCAGTGTAATGAAATGCAATGTTGGAGAATACGGTCAAATATTCTGCCGCGGCAAACATTGTATACACTGTAAAGAAAAAAAAATTTTGATTAACTGTGTATTTTTAAAATATTCAATACTAAATTCATTGCAGGGATTGCATTCAGTTAAAAAAAAAGTTTTAAAAATTTTATAGATTTCTAAAAAATCATGGAGATTTTACATTTAAATTCAGCGGTCTATAATTTAATTTTCAAAGTTAGGATACCGGTAAATGAATTTTCAAAGTTTGGAAGAGAGTCAAACTTAAAGTATTCTTAAATCCTTGGAAAACACATGCACAGACTGAGAACAAATTCATCAAAACAAAAGAGCGTCCAATATAAAATTTTCATCTGACTTATCTCCCTTTTAAGTCTGGTCATACCAGCATGATTTTTTTTTTTTCAATAAGAATCCAGCTACATTCCATGCTCTGTACTAGAATTACCGGTATCTGTACAGAATCATCAAATTAAAGTTCAATTAATGTTTAAAATGATTGGTAAAGCTTTTTTTTTCATACAATAATCATACATTCATGAAATATAATTTATTCTGTTGTATCAATAACATTATGGAAATTTTTCATTCCTCTTTTTTTATTTTATTTTTTTTTCCTATGCCATGGGAAATGGGAACAAATGAGAGAGTCTAAATCTAAATTAAATCATGAATTGTTTTCAGTTTTAAACTACTTTTTTTCTATCTCAAAATCCCTAGTCCAAGCATTGGGATTTGATAAAAACAATTTATACATACTAGTTTATATAAATGTACATGTACGTACTGAATGAATGAATGAATGAATTCATGTAATATTTGTATTTAATCTCCATTCATAACAAATCATCTTCTCTACCGCTAAATGACGGCCATCTCATTGGCATTGTTTCTTTCACAACTTTCAAAATACATGTACATGTAATGGCTCGGGCTCAACATTAAAATAGTGAGTAAGATAATATGATCTACATTTAAATCAAAACTTTCAATCACATCAAGCAGCTGTGAAGCCGTTATGCTATAATGATATTGTGGCAAGGGTAGTGATTGTTTACAAATACTTTTGTGATTGGTCTTCCACTTTCAAGAAGCGAGCCCATAATTTCAGCATGAAACTTTTGAAGGAAATAATGCCACAAAGCAAGATTGACTATGTAATGAGTTTGACTACACATACCTCCAGGTTCACAATGTGAATTATGTCTAAAGAACAGATAAACGGCTAATAGGAATATAACAACATTAAAGATGAAGAGTCCCGTCTTCATACGTAGTGACTTGGTCTCCTGTAATTAGAAAGTGCAGTTTTAAACTTAAATTATCTATCCTCACATATTTCAATCTTATTCTTTTATCAATCATTTCATCTTACCTTGGAGAGATTGGGAAGGGGGCATAATTCTTGTATTTTTCTCTATCATTTTTATACGCCCGTCATTTGACGGGTCGTATTATGGTATGGCGAAGTCGGTCCGTCTGTCCGTCCGCCTATGGAACGCAATAACTTGATTATGCGTCAACGGATTTTCACGAAATTCATACATTATGATTGGACTGTGGAGAGGAAGCCGCCTTTAGATTTTCAGGTTCATCCGATTTGTCGTTACAGAGTTAGATTTTTAAAATACAGTGAAAATATACTAAAATAGTTAAAAATTATTTAAAAATCTATTTCTGGTCGAAATGTTTTGAAATTTTGTATACTTCAAGAAGAAAGGATGTTCTTTGACATATGTAACGGGTCTTTAATTTTTTTGTCGCATAATGGAGATATTGTGTGTAATGGGAAGGGGGGGGTGGGTTATATGCACATACATGTTAAGCTAAGGGCAAAATATAGGCGCATGGAACGCAATAACTTGAATATGCGTCAACAGATTTTCATGATATTCATACATCATGTTTGGACTGTGAAGAGGAAGCCGCCTTTCGATTTTTAGGTTCATTCGATTTGTCGTTACAGAGTTATGGGACTTAGATATTTTAAAATACAGTGAAGATATACTAAAATAGTTAAAAATTATTTAAAAATCTATTTTTGATCGAAATGTTTTGAAATTTTGTATACTTAAGGTAGAAAGGATGCTCTTTGACATATGTAACGGGTTTTTAATTTTTTGGTGGCATAACTGAAATATTTGTAATGGAAGGGGTGGGGGGTTGTTATATGCACAGACATGTTAAGCTAAGGGCAAAATATAGGCGCATGGAACGCAATAACTTGAATATGCGTCAACAGATTTTCATGATATTTGTACATTGTGATCAGACTTTGAAGAGGAAGCCGCCTTTCGATTTTCAGGTTCATCCAATTTGTCCTTATGGAGTTATTGGACTTAGATATTTTGGTGTTGTAAAAAAAATCCCAACGGGCGTATCTTGCTGCGTGAGCGTAGGCTTTATTCTCATAGTATTTTCAAGATTTATGCACTGTTCGTCTGTTGAGAAAAAAATGCATTAAATCTAATTCCATTTTGCTTTGCATTCACAAAGCAAAATCTGATTTGAATCAAACTTATGTGCAATAGATTAAGCCTTCAAAAAACATTTTTGAACCACTGGACAAAAAACAAATTCTATTGGCCACTTGTATTGTTTGTTTGACGATATCTGCTAGCCCTACAGAATTTTTCAGTGTCAGTGTACGTGAAGGTAGTGACTTTATGTGAAGACTGTAGATTCTCCAAGTGAAAACAGCATAAATCTAATCATCTCTCGAGACAGTTTGTGTTAAATACCTTACTCCCCGTTGTTGGATGTCATAAATGTACACATCTATGCACTACACAATTCTCCAATGAATTTTGATTGGAGAGTATATTTATATTTTACCATACTGACGGCACAAAAAAGGTACTACGTGCATTTGCCCTATATTGGATGGATCCCACATTGTCTGAATAGTGAACATGGTTGATTTTACCCCTTTTGTGCTCTATATATTTTATCATACTTTCATATATAAGTAATTCAATGAAATTAAAATAATTCAAATACTTTGAAAAGCACTTTTGCTAGTACATGTACTTTATTCGAAGTTTTGGCCTGATATGTATCCGAATGAAACTCACCAGAGACAATCCAACAAGGGGGTGAAAGGTATTTTGTACACTTGTCTTGAGAAAATGAGATCTATTGAGCATTAAATTCAATTTGATTCACATTAAACTCTCTGCGTTATTGATAATAGAGCATTAAATCTTATTTTCTATTACTTACCTTTAGACTCATAATTCTTCCATTACTTTGATGTCCCCATCTGTATATTATACAGGTGATGAGCATGTATACTTGTGAACACAACATGAAAATAATGAACAAGTTCTCATGGACACCTACAAAGAATGAACAATTATAATCTATCACACAACATAAAACAGAAATTTACTCGAGAAAAATGTTTAAAAATGTATGTTGTTTACTCTGTGTTTAAAAGTATGGGTTATTTAAAATCAAAACTTGAATGTTTAGAACGAAAAATTGAAAACAATGTAAAATATTTGACCAAATGTTTGACCTTGACCCTAAAGATGGCCTTGACCTTCTCTGAGTGCTGAATATCTAATAGAACAATTATCATAATCATTCCTTTTTTCCTTCCAAATAAGGCCTTACATTGACGATTGACGACCTGTATGTTGTTTGAATATTAATTCATAAATAGAATTTGACATTGTCTAAACTCACCATGGTTTTCTATGGATGAAATATATGTTAACCCTACCAATGCAAAATTTTCAACCACATGAAGTAGGATGCAGAGTTTTGATAGTGTTCTATACAAGTCGTTTCTTTTCCCCACGTGGAACTGGGTGTGGTAGGAGTAATACGCTGCTGCTATCATAAACCGGGGTGCCGCATGGAGTCCTATACAGAGCCGCCACACGTACCGCTGTGGCGTGTAGCCGCCTATGGCAGAGCTGATGGATGGTAGGTAATTTGGTACCTATAAGAAATACATTAAAATCATTATGGCATGCATTATTGATAATAGTGCATTAGATATGTGTAAGTTTAGTCTGTGATGTCATACATAAGATTGATTCACAAATATGAACGCTACATTCAGAGTCGGAGACCCATGGCTGAACATGCAGATACTTTTCGTGATCATCGATTTCTTATCGAGTATGCTTTACATGAGGTTCAGAATCGTTAACCATACAGTATAAAATAGTATGTTTCATAATGCGGTAAATATTTTATTACAATACTTGTTGTCATCTTAAAATCTCCATCAAACTTGAGAATATCGTTATTAAAATATCTCATCTAAGCTTTATGACATCATAGTGAAACTATCAAATGTGATTTCATTCGATTCACATGATATCCACCCCATGCCATCCCTTCATCCAACCCTCAATCCCCAATCAAAAAATCTGAATCCGCACAAACATCGCCAATGTTTCGTGATAAGTGGGGAATTTTTTTTATCAAGAATTACATTTTGTATCTCGATCAACGCACGACTTTCTAGGCATTATAAAATAAAATTTAACCAAAATTTCATTGTTGTTCAAATGCTAGCATTATTTCTTACTCTCAAGTTTCAATTTCTTACCGCATACCTTACAATGAGTCCAGGTGCATGACTCAAAATCGAATACAAGTGACCACACCACGCAGAAAATTGCTGCACAAAAAGGCAACACCGATTCTACAACTATAGTCCTTCCAAAATTCACTTTGACTAGTTCTTTCTGATTCATCCCACTGGATCTTCCATCCATACTGTTATGTACAGATTATTATATTTCCCTCGAGTTATAAAATCTTTACGACCCCACAAAGTCAATTACGGTCAGGGGACTAAGATTTTCAAAGCCACAAAGTCATAAATCGGCTTATATGTGTATTTCCATATATTTAGTCCAACGTGTATAAATAATGTGTTTCAAGTAACGTCAAAATGTACTCGTGCAATGATTGATAGGGGTTTAAAGTAAAGGACAACGAGACGTCACAGATCAAAGGAGCTGTTAAGATAAGGGCCGTATTTAGCCCTGAATCCCGTGACTTATTTCTTCCGTATGGCGAATCGTACACAGAAAAACATGAATCATTATTGAAATATAATGTATTTGCAGACCTTTTACATGTTTTACATTATGTTAAGGAACTCTTAAGGTTGTAAAATTAAGGTCGAAAGAGGTAGGGGTGCTCGGATAGAAAATCCGATTATATCGACAAAAAACGTATACATTTTTGAATATTTTATCTAAAATGGATAAATATAAGCTAAAAGACATCAAATATGTCTACTTTGTGTATCAGAAATAGATTTCGAACGTTCTACCTCCTTTAATCGGTAAATAATGAAATCCGGAACTTAAAATACGGTCTTATTCTTCATTCAATGGCTACAATGTAAGCCTTTTAGCGCGAAATACACATTGACGGAGAAATGAACATCACTCTTGCTTATTTCGTTTCTAATTCTTGTATCTTTCATTCAATCATATCGAGTACACAATGTTTGATTGATTAAAGAGGAAAAATAGTCAAATGTGCTATATTTAATGGTCAAAAAGATCGATTCTTATAAAATGCACCCCCCTTTCCATATTTAGTTTTTCGTCTCTGGGGTAGTGTTCCCCCCCGGAGATACAGAACCCCACTTTGCCAAAAAATTTGTATCTTGGATACACATCTCCAGTAAAAGTGGCTTTCTGTATATCCGGGGGGAACAATGTTCAATAAAACTTTTCCGTTTTCTATTGATTTCTATGGGAAAAAGATAAGTTTTGACCTAAAAATTAGCAATATTATGCAAAACAGATAAAAAATAACTTCATATTCTGATGGGATGCCGTATAAGTATACATTTTACCAAAAAAAGGTTCTTGAAATTTCAATTTTCAAAATTCCACTTTTCAGGGCTGATTTTACGCCTTATCTTAATAGCTCCTTTGAGTATTTTAAGGCCAAGAGTTAGAATTTTTGTGTTTGAATCATCAATGTGTGCGGTTATTTCCTTTAAAAATCAATCAAAAGTATAATATAATATAGTTTACTAACAAAAGACCAACAGCTCTTTAGGTACGGAGCATACATGGTACAATTGATGAATATGATTCACATGAACATAAAGACAAGACAAAGACAACATGCATGCTGAATGTAAGCCAAAATAAGCATTAACAAGAGAAAATTTAAGTAATTAATAAACAATAGGAATTGCTGGTACATGTACATGTATGTGTACACTGTGCATCTATTCTGGATTTCTGGTCAAAATCCGAAACTCGTGTTGCTATAAAAATGCATACATAGATCTGGTTTGGACTGCCACCTGCAACAACCCCCTTCCCCCTTCCCCCCTTCTTCTTAACAATGAGGTATCCATCCATAAACTCCCTGAGTACGCATATCATTCAAAATTTGATATAAATTGAAATCGCTAAGAAAACGCTTGATTTACTCTTTAACTCTGATCAAAGTTTCGAAATTCAATATATCGGAGTGATTATTTACGATTGATGCTTATGGTGGCAATATGCTTTAGAAAATGTGTTAACTGAAAAAGTAGGTTCAGGCAAGGAATTATAGGTCCTTGATTCAGGGTTATTCATTATATAAAATGAAGTTTGAATCAAATCAGTACAAAGAGCAAGAGGCAAAATTGAGTTTCGGTTAATGAACTAAGTTGCACATTCAAAAAAATGTCGCCAAAAGGATCCCTTACCTTTCTGTCTTTGTCAAAAGTATTCAAATCATGGTTTCAAAACACTCAAAATTGATTGGTACGTACAGAAAGGTTTTGTAGATGCGGTAGGTCTTATAAAACTTGAAAGTCCTAGGCACTAATCATTCAAAAGTTGTGACATAGGATAAACTACTTGTGACAGACAGACAGATCGTCGACAGAGGGGACTTACCGCTTTCGCAAAATGCGGTCAGTGAATTAAATCACTTGAAACTGGCTCAAAAACCATAAGATAATATACATTAACAGATTTGTTCTCTTCATTTAAAATCAGTAAGCTTGTATGTAAATAACACGTTTGGTCACTCTCGGTATCACAACGACTTCGGTTTTTATTAATACATGTAATAATATATATGACAATCAAATCTAGACTATGTATATTTCAACCAATGGTCAACATGGTCAAAGTGAACGAAAAGGACTTTAACAAGAAGCATAATGTAGAAAAAATACACTTCTACTACATAAATTCGTGATCGAAACAGTTAGACACATGTATAAACTTTGAAGACCATAGACGGGATTTAGATTTAATAAAGACGAATAAATCACCCAGGCACACATCTACCCAACCCAACCTTTTGCCTTACACCTTCATTTCTGGATCAGTGCTTCATTGAAAAAATCTTTGAGACTTAGAAGAAATTTGACTTAACTCAAGAAAGAACTTCAAAGTTTCAGCCATGAGTGATGACATAAGAGAGCATGGCGAATGAAATTTTCAATCTAACGCGCGATAGTACACAATTGTATATAGATGTACATGGAACGTCAAGTTTTTAAACAAATCTTGGTTCATCAAGAGGTCATCCTCAATTAAACTATAGGATGTAATGTACAAGACTACAAACAATATAACGGATAGGAATCAAGTGTTTCCGTATATCCTCGTCGGAAAACATACTAAATAGCAACGCTGATGCTGCAAAATACGTCCGGTTTTTTCCATGATTAATAAGCTCTAAGCAGTGTGGTATATTACATTTTTATGACAAGCATGACTGTGAAGATTATTAATGAATTATAAAATATTTCCTTCAAAAAAGCAAGTTTCAAAACAAATCGACCGGGAAAAGATTTTAACGAATTTAAATATTCTCATACAAAAAAGATACTTTAAGTCCCAAATGACATTGACCTTTGACCTGTGTCATTTAAAGTCAATTCTTGTTATAGACAATCTATATGGTAAATTTGAATATCTTAGGGCTAACGGTCTTGGCTGTAGCAGTGCCCACAGGGTTGGGGAAAGGACAGAGCCCACAGGGTAGGGGGAAGGACAGTGCCCACAGGGTAGGGGGAAGGACAGTGCCCACAGGGTAGGGGGAAGGACAGTGCCACAGGGTAGGGGAAAGACAGAGCCCACAGGGTAGGGGGAAGGACAGTGCCCACAGGGTAGGGGGAAGGACAGAGCCCACAGGGTAGGGGGAAGGACAGAGCCCACAGGGTAGGGGGAAGGACAGTGCCCACAGGGTAGGGGGAAGGACAGAGCCCACAGGGTAGGGGGAAGGACAGTGCCCACAGGGTAGGGGGAAAGACAGAGCCCACAGGGTAGGGGGAATGACAGTGCCCACAGGGTAGGGGAAAGGAAAATGCCAACAGGGTAGGGGAAAAGGACAGTGCCCATAGGGTAGATGAAAGGGCAATGTCCACTGGGTAGGGGAAAGGACAGTAAAACTGACGGACAGCGTGACACCACTATATGTCCGGTCTAATGAAGGTTCTAAGGTGTTTAACCAGGGTAAGCGCGAATGTTTTTAGGTACAATTCTTTTCAAAATGATAGGCCGGACCTCCTGATGGGCGGAACGCGCCCCCTCCCCTGGAAGAAGTTAAGATCCGCCTGTGTAGGATAAACCTTTTACTCAAACGCTTGTTTACTAACAACAATCGTCATTTGAGACTCAGGCAACCTCCGAATATCCCTTTACTTTCCCCTCCTAGAACGTCTCAATAATAAGTAGAGTATAACTTTTATACAATGGTCGGCTTAAAATTGTTTGAACATTTTGATGGTTAAATTGTGGAAAAAAAACACAATGTTATGGTGTACCAAGAATCGATTTTTAACTTGCTTGGCCTAAAATTGACTGCCTTTTTGTTAAACGCAGCTAAGCCGAGCATGAATTGTACTGTTGATCTATAGAAATCAATTTCGTTACATACACGTATATCAGGACTTTTATTTACATTACTAGACTATTTACTTTTCAATTTCAAAATACTTTGTGTGAGTATAGCGATTCAAAGTTATAAATTTCAAATAATTCGCAAAGCTTCAAAATGGTTAGCATAAGGACATTTTAAGTCGTGACAGAAAATTTTTCTACTCGAGTATTTGCTATAGTTTTCTGAAGATTAGTACAAACAACGTTCGTGGTGTAATTTTTCTGAAGATAACAACATTCTCTTGGTCGTACTCCATCTGTATGCATAATGAAATTTATGACAATCCGTGCCGCATTGATTTTGAGGTAAGAACTTTTTTTTCTGAATTCACTAAAATTTCATACTTTTTCAGGGATTTTTCTGATTGTTTCCTTTGATGAGAGCCGAATTATATATTTTTAACCATTTTCTACGAGAGAATCTGTTGAAATCAAGAAATTCTATGAGAGAATTGTAAAAATAATGAGAGATCCTCTCGACTGCGCAGTCCAAAATGATCCCTGCTTTATAAGGGTGGAGAGGGAGGTAGTGGTTGTTTCGTTTTTGTTTGTTTTTTGTTTTTGTTTGTTTTTTTTTTTTAGGGGGGGGGTTATCATTTTTTCCCTATTGACAGTGTGTTAAATGAATAAGAAAAACATAGGTAATCACAGATTACGAAGCTCACCTCATGGCAGCAAAATTCAATTCAAACATATTTCTTAGTACATGTATATTGGCTTTTAAAGGCAAAATCACTCAAGCAGAAAAAGTAGGTCAAGGTCATTTTATGAAAGTTTGATCAAAGATACATCCAATATGCAAGTTTGGTACATGTAGCAGTTATACTTTGCTCAATATTGGCTTTATAGAGCAAAATCACTCAAGCGGAAAAAGTAGGTCAAGGTCATTTTATGAAAGATTGATCAAAGATACATCCAATATGCAAGTTTGGTACATGTATCACTTATACTTTGCTCAATATTGGCTTTTAAAGGCAAAATCACTCAAGCGGAAAAAGTAGGTCAAGGTCATTTTATGAAAGTTTGATCAAAGACACATCTAATATGCAAGTTTGGAACATCTAGCACTTATACTTTGCTCAATATTGGCTTTTAAAGGCAAAATCTCTCAAGCGGAAAAATTAGGTCAAGGTCATTTTATGAAAGTTTGATCAAAGATACATCCAATATGCAAGTTTGGTACACGTAGCACTTATACTTTGCTCAATATTGGCTTTTAAAAACGAAATCACTCAAGTGGAAAAAGTAGGTCAGATGCTGAATCCGATGCATGGGTCCATCTCGGCATCCAAAGATGAATCACTTGTGCAAGTTTGGTTACTGTAGCATTAGTACTTTGTCAGATACTGAGCTACCCAAAACTTCTTATCCAATTTACTCAAGCGGAAAATATAGGTCAGATGCTGCATCCGATGCATGGGTTCACCTCAGCATCCAAAGATGAATCACTTGTGCAAGTTTGGTTACTGTAGCATTAGTACTTTGTCAGATACTGAGCTACCCCAAACTTCTTAACCGGACGCGGACGCGGACACGGACGCGGACGCGGACACGGACGCGGACGCGGACGCGGACACGGACGCGGACGCGGACGCCTGGGGGTATAGCATAAGCTCACTCAACTTTGTCGAGGTGAGCTAATCAGTAAAGGTAAACTGAAGTTTTTTAAAATGGCAATAACTAGATTATGACTGATTATGTTTGAGGCCGGTAAATACTCTTTGTATGATATATACATGTACAAATCATCTGTTTTTCTCAATTTCTACATGTACCTCTGCTTACTGTTACCAGAAAAACTCACTTTACGTAAAATCAGCAAGCAAGTATTTATATACAAATTGTTTTAAAAAGCTAAAAGTTTTCTTAAATCAAGTTTTGTGATATTATTGTTGTTCGGAGTGGTGTAATTAAGTTAATGAATTCGAACTAAAATCGTATTATTTATTTTTTTTATTTTTTTTTTTTTTTTATTTATTTATTTATTTATTTTTTTTTTTTTTTGTCTAAGGGGAATTAACCTCTGTCAACTATATCGTTTTGAACACTACAAATGCCCTTGTCCAAAAGGAAAGAATATTTGCTAACTTGGAAAGGGTTCTCTTTTGGCAGGGACCCCATCCCCCTTCTCCTCTGGAATTTGACAAGAATGCTGAATTTTCCTATTGAAGGGGGATTTCTATTGAAGTAGACTTCTTTTCAAATGATAAAGTGGACTTGCAGATAAATTCTATAGATCGGCACATTATACACTACCCACCTTTAATTAGTACCCACCTAATACATTTCTCTTGTTTAAAAAAAAGTTAAGATTTTTGTACCATTGTTTTGAAAATCTGACGATTAATCATTCTGCTATCAATTGAAGTAATTTTTTCGGCTAAATCTTTCTTTTATTATTTTTTTGCAATTTTTCCCCAAAAAAGTCAATTTTTAACAGAAAAAAAATTCTAAAAATATTCTTCAAAATTTTACATTTTTGTATTAAGAAAAACAATGCAAATAATATATTGAAAATTTTCATGCATTTAATAGTTCAGAAGAGAAAATAATGGGATGTGCTTTTCTTATGATTATAATACCTGGATACTTATTTATGGTGGGTAGTGTAAATGAACTAAAATCATTAGAAATGAGGGTAACACTATGTAAAGTTCAATTTACTAGCATGTTCTATTATGTAATTTACAAATAGCAATAGCATTCTCTTTCATTCACATCTAAAATGTACGATCTTTATTCTTTGATGATATTTCATTGAATTTTAATCAATCAAACCTACAATAAGGTTTTGGATAAGTTGCTATTAGAATAGACAAAGTTAAAGACCTGGGACCTAGAGGTCAATTCTTACAGAGAGTGCTCCACTACCAGCAGTATAGCACCCTCTGTGCAAAAGATTGGCTTAGAGGTGCAAAATTGTCATTTCTTTTATTTTGATTGAAAAATAATCAGAAATCGATAAATTTTCTCTGATTTAAAGAATACATAAACAGTATTGATTGATTAAGTATTGATTTCTTAATCATGTTAATGATCAGTAAAAATGGAAACAAAATTCTGATACTTTAATTTTAGAATTTAATATGAATCATCTTAACGAGGCTGGGTCTAATTAGGAGATGATGAACTTGTACCCAAGGTATTTTGACTAAATTCGGATCATATAATTGCAGTACTATAAAATTCATTTTATGGGAAAGAAAACAGAAGTTGACCGTTCAGTATTATGTAGGGGTCATCTCAAAGATAATCGCATCTTACAATGAGACCTTATGGGGTTTTACTGCAAAATAATGATTTTTCTCAAATTTTTCATGTTTCTGCGCAAGAGATT
The DNA here is from genome assembly GCA_033119305.1 of Pinctada imbricata. Taxonomy (NCBI): domain Eukaryota; kingdom Metazoa; phylum Mollusca; class Bivalvia; order Pterioida; family Pteriidae; genus Pinctada; species Pinctada imbricata. The sequence goes on from VSWD01000006.1 coordinate 25,416,515, forward strand.
TTAATTAAATTAATGTTATTTATTTGTTGTACTTCAAATATCATTTTAAGAAAAAGAAATTGAAATTTCACGGTCATCAAATTTTTCTAATTGTACACAGCCTTGTTAAATTAAATAATTTACATTCTATGATTAATCTTCCATTTTTAACCATGCTAACAAATGTATTGTAGTCTGATTCAGGTCATTTTATGCTATAAAGTTTGAAATATGATGATCAAAGAGGGATAACTCCAACTTAAGTCTAAAACGAATAAATCATTTTCAATCTGTACATCTACTCTGCTAAACTCAAGTAAAGTCTATATGATTAAAACAGTATTAATTCATATTATTAATTAACTATAGTAATATAAGTCTAATAAGGGATTTCTGCCCAAACACTACAAGAATGCAAACTAAGCCAATACTTGGCCCAATATCGACAAAAGTATGCAAATAACTCTACCAATGTGTTAAAACTTCTCCATATTGGCTTAGTTATTGCGCCTCAGTCTGTCGTATTGGTCTTCGGCTTTGCCTCAGGCCATTACAACAGACCTCAGCGCAATTACTAGGCCAATATGGAAAAGTTTTAAGTTTATAACCATGGAAGTATTCAACTTTATATATATACGTCCCTGTTATAACGTAGGATTCCATATCACTTGCATCACGAGTGGTTAAAGGCCTCTTTGTCAGTAAAACAATTTATCATAAATGAATTTCACATATGACATTCAGCCAAACTTTGTGCATCATTTTTTTTTTTAACACAGCCGAATAAACACCAGTTGAATAACAAATTTACCATCAAATAACAAATTTACCATGATCATATAACAAATTTACCATCATATAACAAATTTACATGTACCATCATATAACAAATACCAATTGTACACACATTATTGATGCATTCTTCAATCAGCACTACATTTCGATATATATTGGGACTCAACAAAATTTCAATGGGACTCACCAAAATTTCCTTGGACTCGACATTTTCAAAAATGTTGAGTCCCAGGACTCACCATCTCAGATTCCTAGTGAGAACACTGATGATGATGCCTCCTGACATGATGCCTCATGCCTTGAATGGATGCTGTCCTTGAACATTGATGAACGCTTGACAGTTTGGATTTCAGAAATGAATCTTATATTTTTCTGTTGATGCAGGTATCGTCCGAAAAATTGGACAGAAAACTGCATCAATTATCAGTATTAATCACGTAAAGAGATAGAACATGTATAATGAAGTATCTGGACACAGCCTCTCAATGCATTTCGACAACATTTTAAACTTAATTGACTGAATACGGTATGTTATTGTCTATCAACATCATTGTTTATTACTTTGATATTTTTTTCAATTAGAAACATTCAATTGTACCGATTTCTCGTTATTTTTGCAAGAATCAAGGAATTCTACCATATATGGTCTTCTTGCTCCTAGAATTAGTCTATCTATTTGCCTTTGGGGATTTTTCTTCACATACAATGTATACTGATGGTAGACTTGTCTTCTCCAATGAAATTTTGATATGATAAATA